>NSJW01000282.1:0-349390 GCA_019955255.1 Castanospermum australe | reverse complement strand
TTTCATTTAGCTCAAGTAAGTAGTCCCTTCAGAAGGTTGTGAAGTTGCAAAACAAGTGTAACTTATAAGCAAAACAATTGAATTATTTTAAAACTATTGAGGCTAGAACTGAAAAAGTTACCTATGATAGGTAGTGCTTTTTGTCACTTAAAGATCTTTAAAATTGGAACATTTTGCTCCTTCTGCAGCATATCACTACCTCTCAAGATCTTGAGATCTTAGAATATGGTCTTCTGTAATATGGACAATGAGCAGAATTCTTAAATGAGAACTCTTTTTATCTATATGTAGTATTTGTGCCAACAGAAAAGGTGTCTGCTTGTGATTTATCTACTTGAATGCAAGCTACACAATTTGTTATGGCCAATATCAATGCAAATAACTCCATGACTGAGTTTTTCTGTTTTATTTCCCCCCTCCAAATTTTTTCTTACTAATATTTATCTTCTTCATTCGATTTTGCTTTGAATACAACCATGGAGATAAAAATAATTTTGTTGTTTTAAACCTTTTTATCCCATTTCTGATTGGCAAGGCAGTACTCCAGCCATGTCTAATGATACTAGATTGGAATAAGTTATCTAGATGATTTGGGTTAAGCTGAAAGATTTCGTTTTGACATGTAGATTGTATTTAGTGGATAGCTTGATGACTTTCTCTATATTGTTAGGTAGTGATTTTGCATACATAGGTATATTTTTCAAGTTAATTATATAATACTCGTTTGTGCTAAATTTTAGCAATTGACAAGTTATTTCGTGTTTATTTGTCACGCTGTGTGGAATTGTTAGAAGTGTGACTATGCTAACAATCGCATGGGTTCAAGCACTATTTCATGTAATACCATTATTCAATACTAATCACTTTCTTCTTTTCTCTTTTGTAGAAAAAATGCAAACAAAATGCACTTAATTGGGAGAAACAATTAGCTGTGCACACTGGTGGATCTAAGACCCTAGCAAGAAAACGAAATGAGATGGTGATAGTTTCAGTGGTCAACATTTCTTGTTTTTTATTTAAGTTCTAATTTATATTAATTATATTTTGAATATCTTGAAAAATATTTAGGAAATTGAAGCCGAACAGCATGTAGGCCGAGGAAAAGTTTATGTTGCCACTCATTAAAGTTGATCGATCATATGTAAATGATTCAACCAAAACTATTTGTGTAAGCATTATGAAGATATTTTATTAGTTATATTTTTTTGCTGTAATTTTATTAGTTATATTTATTTTTTAAGAAAAAATACTGACATTTGAATGTTGATAATAGGAAAAAATACTTCATATTAAGAATCAAGAGAGCTGTTCTCAACTAATTGCACCAAATGATTCCTTTAGTTAGGTACTTGGAAAGGAGCACCCAGGTAGAGTAAGAGGTATGGGCTAGGGGCCTTGTCCATTTCAAATATTTGGACTTAGAAGGTAGAGGCATGATGGAGCAAGTTCAAATTTTGGCTCAAATCATGTTTCCATTACCGAGATGCAACAATAAATTTTAAGCTTGCAAGCACAAGTAGAAAGAGAGGCTAAGATAAGACATGACTTTCATAATGATGTATCTCTTGTCCTTCATAATGCTCCATTTATGACTGCTGAGCTTGCTGCAATCTTGACTCCAAAGGTAATTTTTAAAACTAATATGTTTATATAAATATCAAAGAAAGTCATTGTATGATTTTTTGGTTTTTACTACGGTTGGTAAAATTATTTTTCAACCCAGAAAATATTTAGAAATCTATAGAATTTTCTATTATTGTGGAGAGCTTTGTGAATTTGCAGTTCTGAATTAGGATATGCCTGCTACTTTCTCTGTTGTTGAATTCTTTGCCCATTGGTTAGTGGTCATTTCTAAAAAGTTTTGTTTGCTGCATCTACAGGGTTGTAGCATTTTTCTCTTGATTGTTCCTATTAGTAGATAAGGTTATCCATTTTTTTTTGTTTTGACAGATGATATTGGTTTTTCATTCTAGGTGTTGTAATAGTGAACAACGTAGAAGATAGTCAACATCTTCAGACTTTGAATAGACGGTGTGATCTACCCCATTCATCCTTCTGTATCAATATTTGCTAGAAAAATTTAAAATAAAAATGGTTACACCTTATTTTGCCTTTCTGAGTGTTCTTCTGAATCATTATTGGGCCAAAGTCCCAAACAACAGGAGACAGTTTACAATCCCTTCCTTTGTTTTCTAGTGTAGATAGAAGAAGAATAATGGAATAAGGTTGCCATAAATCTACAATAGAACAGTTAGAGTATTATGAACTGCATGTGATTGCTGACAGTTTATACTCACGCATGTTAGTTTAGCAAAGCTGAAAAAGAGTTTAGTTTTATAGTCGGAAATTGTGTTAAATTTTTTTGCTTTATGCGTCAAGTTTTATAATTTTTCCTCTTTAGTGTATAAAACTGCATGTTATTTTGGACTTGGTACTTGGCAATACCAATCGTTCCAATATTTCCTTTTCATACTTAAATTTTCCCTCATACAATTAATTGAGTTGATGATGTCATTAGACAATTAGACTATGAATAATTCTGCATGCCAAAATAGTAACCTTGGTTCAACAAGTTTACTGCCTCTAAAACTGGAGCCCACGGTTGAGACAGTTATCAAAGGGTTACAAATCATTCGCCTATCTTGCTTAAATTGAAAACTAAATGCATCTGTTGGTTTTTTTAATTTGAGGCAATGCTTGTAAGAGAGCTTTTAGTTTGTAGTCATCTACCCTTTTCAGTTCTTCCTATGTGAATATTCTAGGTATTATTTTGGTATACCTTTGTGATATATTTTTTCTGAAGTGAGCATTTATAATTGCAGCAGACATAGCGAGTCAGATAGCTGGATTGAAACTACTTATATAACTCCAAGCATTTATAATTGCAAAACTATTTGAGATTAGGTAAATCTATTTTAGGAGCTAGGAAACAATTGTAGTGAAGTCTAGACTGTGATTAGCTGGAAAAAGTAAAACTTGTCACCACTCTCATCCAATAGTTCATTACTAAGGTTACTATTTTTTTATTTTTCAGGTTCCTAATGCTAATGATGAAAGTGCTGGTGGAAGTGTTAATGATGGAAGTGCTGTGGAAGTGTTAAATGATGGAAGTGCTGGTGGAAGTGTTAATGATGGAAGTGCTGAGCCAAGTGTTATCATTTAAGGATGCCCTATGTCACCGTGGATTTGGGAACCGCTAGCATGACATTTAGGCGCGCTTCAAAACTGTGGCTAAATGACCAAAACACCGTGGCTAAATGCCCGTTTGTTTTTTGTAGTGAAGGCTATAGTCTTATTCCTAATTCCTATAGACTTGTGAATTATGTATAAATAAGAGAATTCAATTCTCTCTCCAAAAAACCAATTTAATTAAGCAATCTTTAATCTAGATGATTAGTTAGAACTTGGCACCTTAAAAACATCAATTGTCACCAAAACCCACATAAAAACAATTATCAACTAGACAACAACTATGAAGTGGTGCAGAGCTATAGCTCTATTCCTATAGACTTATGAAGTATGTATAAATAAAAGAATTCAATTATCTCTCCAAAAAAACCAATTCAATCCAACAATCTTTAAAATATTTCTTTTATCTTATTAATCAACTCTGCCTCAATCACATCTTCAAGTTTATCTACATATTTACATGTAAAATTAATAACAATTAAAATAGGTTAAAAATAATAGTAACCAAAAAAAATTATAAATCTTAGAACTAGATGAAAATCCAAGTAACCCATTGCGAGTACATATGAGAGCTTCCAAATTTGTAGAAAGCATAAAACTTCTATACTAATTCAAAATATGGCCAACAATAGTAAAAGCAAACTCGGATGCCATTGTGGTTATTGGGATGCTTAATATATACTAGCCATCCTTGTAAGGTCACCAGATCCAAGTGCACAGTCCCTTTAATATTCCAAAACCTCCAAATCAATGTGACCCACAAGCTTGAGCTCTTCCAAATAAATATCAAGTTGAGATTTTTCGATTACAAATGTTTCTTTGTTTTCTTCTTCAAAAATCCTATCAAATTTCAATAAAATGAAAAATAATATATTTAAGTAGAAAGACAATAAAATATTTATGATAATTTAAATAAATACCCAACCAAGAACTTACAATATAAGTGGTGGTTATAAGGGTGATCACGGGTTGGTTTAGGTCAAGTTGAATAGTAAATTATGTTCAAAGTAATCATAGGCTCGAGTTGGGTTGGATTGGTTTTAACAAAAAAAATTCACTTAACATGAACTAACCCGATCAAATCTGGATCGATTCGGTTTGGGTCATTGGGTTACTCATTTATTTCTTTTCCATTTTCCAGCATGCATAAATTTTTTTTAAAATCCATAAAAAAAAACAAAAAAAGTATATACAGCACTACAATAAGAAACTTAGCAACACAACAATACCTAACAAGTCTCAAAGTCATATAACTGACAAACAAGTGAAGTGCTTAAAGTCATATAACTAACACTTATTAGGATTATAATTATACCAACAAACAAGTTAACAACCAAGTCCAAGTGAAGTGATCAACAAGAAGGTCACAATGTCATTCTCAAATTCAATCTCCTCTTCAAATGCCTCCTGCAATATTTGGAAAAAAAAGTCACAATGTGTTTGACATAAATTTGGTGATTGTAACTTTAATTTATAATTAAACAATGAATGTTGTAAAATTATTATGTTACTTTACCACAATGTCTGAAAGACACTATCAACCTCAACCTCCTCAAGTACTGTAATTCCTAACAATTCTAATAACATAAGAATACAAAAGCTGTGAAATGATGCTTTATAAAACAACAAAGTTAAAACTAAAAAGTTAAAATGATGCTTTTATACATGATTCAACTCTCTCCATTTCATCCATTTCACTTCGTGAATCACCAACTTCTATTAAGCCTCAACCAATTTTGGGTACAAATTAAAGCCTCAAATGTGGTGGGATTCAAAAAGTTACGGAACAAGTCAATAATATGACCTACAGTGCTAAATGCAGACTAAGAGGATGTAACACCCTACCTTAAGCATGGTGTCACATGCTTACTTACTTAATATCTTAGTTATGCTTAGATTAACTATAGTGAATTATTTACTATGACAAATCATTTAAAATCATAGGTTAATAATTCATTTTTTACTTCTAATGATTTAACCTTAGATTTTGGATTTAAGATATAACCTAGAATCACTTTTGATTTTTATACATAGTGAATGGTTGTCTCATAATCTATGTAAATTAAAACTTCACTAGATTAAGTAGCAATCTTAACTTAAGTTTAGGCTTATCAACTTGGTTCCTTTTTAGGCTAAATGATATAAATTCTCGGCATAGTTACCTCCTGGGCAATGGGAATTCACCGCCTGGGCTCTCAGAACCCAGAACAACACTTTATCTCAAACTGGCCACTGCTCAAGAACCCAGATTCCATCGTTTGAGTGGTGGTGGACCACTGCCTAGGCACCCAGCAGGTAGAAAAACATGCATGTCTTGCTTTTCTTGCTTTCTATGCTTTTGGTTACTTGGTTATATACATTTTAACTTCTTTAAACATAGTTTCACATATTTTAGAGTATGTTTTAAGGGTGTTAAACTTATCATTACTCACTTAAAACTAAGGTTAAAATTAAAAGAAATTCACACACAATCATATGAAAAACATACTAGTTTTATTTATATTACAAGAGCTAGGGAGTCACACATCAAGAGGTTACCTAGTTAACTATTTTACAATCAAAATGGGAGGAAAACTAGTGCTAGATATCATACAAAAATCCCTCCATAGGTGACTTTTTTCTTGAATACATTAGTTTATAGTTATAACCCTAACTCTTTTAGGGATTATTATTATCTAACTGGATAACATAAATATTTCAGACTCCTTTCACGGTTCCTATGCCAGGAATGTCAACTCAGAAAAACTCAATCTCCACCACTACATGGATAAAAGGCATTGTGACTTAATCTGAAAACATCAGAAATAAATGTGAGATAAAAATCTCAATAGAGAGTAATAACATTTAAGTTCGAACTATGATATTTTCAGTTGTAACTTAATATAGAAAATGTCTTTTCTCTACTTTAATACTCTCATTAACAAGTTTTCATTTTACTTCTACGTCATATTACTAATCTCATAATCATAAAACATCATAATATGATCATAACATAGGAATAGAGCTCTTTTTGCTTACAAAGGCGTGCCCTCACCAATGCTACCTAAGTAACCTTACCACCAAAGTGGTTTTAATCATGTGGGATCATCTCCTAGAGGATCATATTCAATCTTGGTGAGATCACACCCATAAGGATCATTTCATAAAAATCGTATTGGTAATAGTACATAGTCTTGTTTAATCCATTGTCCTTAGTCTCAAGCTTTCAACATGAAAGTATTATAAAAGTGAGAAATAAGAAGGAATAGAAATAATGAATCATGAAGTAGCGATACGGTATTCGTCAAACATTTTAAGTATCATAATTAGAAACACATTAAATAAGAAAGGATTAGAGAAGAGTTATTACTCCCTACATATGTTGAACTAGTTGATTGTTGATTCCTTCTTGGTGGTGCATGAACAAAAGTGCTTAGGTGTCTATGGTAGTATTTTGGTGCTTTAGGTGTGTGTGTGTGCGTGAGAAAGGTGTGGGTGAGGTATTTATATATCTTAGAAGTGTACGTGGGTGCTTGGCCGTGTGGGTGTTATGGGTGGGAGTGAGTGATGTCATCTACTCAAGTTGGCCCATTTAAAACTTTACAAGTTGCATGTGATCATGAGTAGCTTTCTTGAGTAGGTGAATCTCCTTGAGTGGCCATGTGAGTAAGTGTTTGCTTTTCAAGATTTTTCTTCTAAGTCAAAACCATGTGTTTTATTACCAGATTGGCCAAGGAGATTCCATTTGGCATCTTATCTAAATAAGTAATAGTTACTTAGTTAGTAATGGTAACTTAGTTATTTCTTCTAGTTTCTTTCCTTGGCACATAGTCATAACTAATCTTGTTACCTTAAGTATTTTCTTATGTCATATAGTTACTCTAGTTTGCCTTGGCCGTGCAAGGTGTGTTTCTTTGGCTTCTTGTCACTTGCTTTCTATCTTAGTCATAATGACTGGCTTTTCAACTAGCCAATGAAATGTCTTCCAAATGTCTTTGTCATGATAACCTAGTTTATCTCTTCATGGCCATGTGTGTGTGCCCTAGATATGCTATCTTTTCTTTCTTTGACTAAGAAGTGAATCTTCTTGATATTTACATGTGATTAAGACACTTGGAATATATCTTTTTAACTAATGATTACTTGATTAGGGTTAGTAGCTAGGTTACTTGTTTGGTTTCTTCCTTTGAGACGTGGTTGTGTATGTGTTTCTTCTTTGCCCAACTTGGTGTTTCTTCATTTATTGCATGGAATCTTTGAATTCTAAGCTATCTTCTTTCTTATTCTACGTGTAATAGATCTTAGAAGGTTAGTTCCTTTTCTTAATTTAATTATATCATGTGTTTTTGACTCTTTGGCTAACTAATCATGATAACTTTTTTTTAACCAATCAAATGCCTCCAATTAACTCTTTATCTCTAAACTCATCATTACCTAGTTACTTTTAATAACTTAATTAGTTTGGTTTAGTTATTTTCTAACTAGATTTCTTAAATTGACTTAGGGTTGACTTGGTTAACTTAGTTACTTTTTAACTTTTTCATTAGTTTTTAACTAGATTCTTTGTTTATTGGTTAAGCTAACTATCATTACTATTTAAATTATGAGTCTTATCCTTAACTTGAGATAACTTAGAAGACTTTCTAACCTCCTTTGGATGTCTTCCACGTGAATCTCTTGCTTATGCAAGATGATTCCTTTTTGTCTTTCATTCTTTAATGCTTTGATTTATTCCTTAGGTATATTATTTACTTGTTCAATTTTACTTCCTCTTCTTCCTTAAGTTCTACACGTGTTTGAGCTCTTTTTGCAAGACAATTTCATTTTGTCTTGCTATTAATTAATATTTAACTTAGTTAGTTTTAGATAACTTGTTTGACTAAAACACTTACTTTTCTAAAGATTCCTTTCTTTTCTCTTGGTTCTCACATGAAGCATTCCTAGGAAGACAAGTTCTTTGTTTTCTTCTTAGGCTAACTTGTGGGCTTGGATCATTAGGTTTAGTTTTTATCTTGAGTTGGGCTAGTTTTAGATTCTTATGATTTTAAACTTTCTAAATTATCCATTTTGGGCTAAATTTCCAAAACTAGCCTTAATTAATTAGTGTTAATTATTATCCTAAATTAACGTTTATTATATGGCTTGGATCCTTTCTAAAATTCTAACGAGCTTTTAAATACATAAAACATATAAATAACACATTTACAAGTATAATTAAAATATAAAATATGTTTCATGATTTAGGTAATGTTACATATGATACAATAGACAGTAGAATAGCTAATATATCCTTAGCCATACGGAAAGAACATGACACTTCACTGTCTTACTTCTCCACCATTTCAAAATGTCAAATCCATCATAATTATCTCCAACATTATCCTCCATATATTTTTCCAACTCATTTCTTTTTAGCTTACCTTGCTTTCTCTTCACCCTTAATCTGAAATATTTTAAACAAGTAGAGTTCTTGATTACTAAAATTTAATCTTTAGTTATTTCCTCATATGAGTGATAAAAAATTATATGTATCTATAGCATTTTTCTACTATTTAATCTTGCTTTATGGGGTTTGTTGATTCTTGAAGCTTTTTTTGGTGCAAAAAAACGATTTCTTGAAACTTTAATTTATATCTTTTCATCTTTGAAAATTTCTTGAAATCTTCGGTTTTGGTTACAAAATTTGTTTATAAATGTTAGGTTTTAATAAAAGTAAAAAATATATTTAAAAACATATTTGATTGATTTCAATGAAAATGCTTTTGAAATTTTTTTTACATATGGTCAAATATAAAAATGATAAATAACACAAAAAAAATAAGAAATTGAAAACGCATGTTCAATTTTATAACAAAAATATCAGGAAAAGAAAAAAATATTGTGAAAAATGCCCATTATTACGGTAGATGGGCTTGATGGGCTTATGGACTTAGCCCACGGTCCATCTCGTTATTGGTTTTACCTCCAAACCAATAAAAATTAAAAATCAAAATAAAGCGAAGCGCGTCTCGGTGAGTTGGTGTTGCAAGCTCGCAGCATTTGGGTTCTGGTGAGCGTGAGCTTCAGCTTCTTTCTTTTTGGTCTTCTTGTTCGGTTCTGTTCTGGTCTGTGTCTGATTATTCTTCATAGCATGCTTCACCAGGCATTGTCGTAAGTAGAATTAACGTAGGACGCTGTTCGGTTTCTGATTCTGACCCAATGGACAAAAGGTTTGAACTTGCTGGCAATGCATCATCATCATCTTCACCTTCTGCTGGAATCGGATCCAGGTACTTCGATTTGAAGAAATCCTTCAAGCTTGCTCTGCGTTCTTTGCTCACTTCCTGCTCAAATGAGGTACTTAATTGTTCTTTGCTGCTAACCCTATCTCTCTCTGTACATTTATGTTTCGCACTGTTACCTGGCTGTTTTTGCTTTTGGGTATTGAGTGTCAATTGGGTCGGTGATCAATTGAGTGGTGAATATAATGGGTATGTAAAAAATTTTTACTTTTTTTGCCCTGCCCTTTTGTTGCCGCGAGAAATTTGAAATTATCAATAGAGAAAATGAAAATCTCTCTCCTTATAGGTTTTGAGTTTGTCGGTAGAAGTATACTTCGTAATTTAATAATTTTCAATGGAAATGCTAGCTGATTCGTATTTCATGCTTGTATTCTTAAACCAATATTATCTGGTGCTTTTTGTTTTTTCATGTACTTTGTCTTCTTTGGATTTGTTGATAGTCACATGCACTTTTACTGTTTGGTGTGCCACACCTGATACCCTAGTCTTGTAATTATAATATGAAGTTGAGTACAACTTGTTGCTTCGTCAATAAACCAGAGCACATTGCCAATTATAAGCAAAAAAAATTTAAGATAAGCAGAAATTGGAAATTTGAATACAAAATGTGGATGCAATTTGATTGGCAAGTCACATGCTAGCCCTAAAACAATTATTTCTTGAATAATACCCACTCATATGTGCATTAAAGAAGATAACTTGGGAACTCACATCACAATTCTGTTAGCTTTTTGAAGGATCTGTTGTGTGGTATTACTCCGGTGTACTTTTTAATAGTAGAAAGTATTACCCAGCATGATTTATATAACTAGTTTAGATCAGATACTTTTGCACTAAAAAGATAGCCAACGCTATAATACTGGCTTTATAGGAAGTGATAGTTGAGTTCTCTTTCACTTTTTTTGAGACAGGCAGACAGCATACATCATTATTTTATGGTTTGAGTTTGATTGCTCAACTACAAGTCTGTAATTATGTTAATATTTTGCACTTTACCTGGAGGGAGTGATGAGAGTGCATAGCCTGTTACAAATATTCAAATATACACATTCTCTGTTAAGATTCATCCTTCAAAATGGCTCTATATTGATATCGTGTTTTTGTTTTGATTTAAAGGAATTTTATAAAGCATTTTCAGGATTCACTAGCGCTGAAAAAGAATTGCTCCATCGCTTATTTCTTCAGGTATGGTCTCTTGATATTAATTCTTTCATCTTAGAAAATATATTTCTGAATGTTACATTGAGTTTTAGCGAAAAAAGAAAGAATGTTACATTGAGTATGACTTGGGCCATCATGTTGTATCTCTACTAAATCAATTATTTATTTTGAAATTAGGGCAATGATCCTCCTGGATCTCAACGAGTTCCTTTTGGGGGAGTGTAAATAGGGGTTAGGAGTCTTATTATATTAGTAAGTCTTAAGGGGATGAGCTTATACTAATACTAGTAGTACCACTCTAGTACTTGGACTAGATTAGTAGTATAAATAGGTGTTAATGCTTTGTGTTATATCACAATTCAGCATAATCTCTCTGTTGTGAAGTATATATCAAATAGATTAAAAGAAGTTAATGGTTATCAACAGGAGGCCAAGTTAAAAAACCTTGTTTACATGTGAATTAAGTGAAGTGAATAAGGCCTTAACTGAGATTACTTAGTATCATCTATTTTGATACAAAATTTAAACTGCTTTAAGACATTTATTGGTATTTAGTACCTGTCTTTTGACTTGTCGAGAGAACTCTATATATATATCTATATATATATATATATATATATATATATATATTATTCCTCTTATCAACTTAATGCCTATGAATTCCTTGTTTCTATATTTTGAAAGGTGTCATGTCAAGAAATGTTTGAAGTTTCATTTATCTGTTAGCTAATTTCCTTTTATGTTATCAAACCTTTCAGGTCATTACTTCTTTGCATGAAAACATAGAGGTACGTTTGTTATAATGGCTGACATTGGCAATTATGTCAGATATAGAATCTATTCCAGCTCAAATATTAATACTCAATGGGATGCCTCATGCAACAATCCAGGATGTTATCTAAATACCACTCTGTCCTTTCAGTTCCTATTTCTTCACTTGATAACTCTCTTCAATACCATGATTTTTATCTTAAGCTAAAAGCCCGTCGCTTCAGACTCTTAATACTGACCTCTGTCTTCTATGGTTGATGAGTCAGTAAACTAACTTATTTTCTTGAAATATGTATTTGTTAACATATATTGAATACTGAAGATGCAATGAAAGTTCGTAAGAATATCTGACCCTAAAATATATAGAGAAAATACTTTTGAAAACAAACTGTTATTGGTAGTTGTCTTCTCTCTATGCTAAAAAAACTGAAATTATTGTTTCTTTTTGAAAGTTGTCCTAAATAGTTATGCACTGTTAATTCTTTTTCCATTTGAAATGGTGAGCCCTAGATTTGTCATAACAATGTAATTTTGTTCATAGAGAGAGAGAGAGAAATTTGTTAGTAAGCACTGACTCAACTGTTTGGCTCCCGTAAGCACTGACTCAACTGTTTGGCTCCCGTAAGTGTATTTGTCTACACATTACAAGTAGGGTTACACATTATGCCAGCTTATAAGCCCTAAACCCAACATTAAATAAACTCCCACTATTCTTTGACACATTTCATTAGCCAAATTATACTGCAGTTGCTGATAAAGTACATTATAACTTCTGAAGATCCTCTTCATTGTCTTTATGTACAGCTTGTAGATTAAAATTTGAAAGGCAACCTAAGCAGCTTTTAGAAGCAATTTAGCACCTAAGAATTTGTTATAAATATTATTATGATTATGATAAAAGTTTGAATTCTAAATGCTGTGTCAATTAATTTTTACAGGCTGAATTTGAGTCGGTCTGTCATCAAACAGAGGTATTACCTGACTATAGTCTCTGTTTTATTTTATCTTTGAAAAAATAGAGAATTTTGTATCATGGTTGTTCAGCATTCACATGGTACGATGGAGTTAGGCTTTCAAAATGTAGCTAGCTTGTAATACTAATGCATAATCTTCTTGAGGAACCCAAAAAATGGTCCATCAATGTTAACAGACCATATCAAAGGGCCAAATTGTAACTAACTATCTATAAGACTTGCATTCAATAATTAGAAGGGAGAGCAATTTATGTGCATATTTAAACTGTATCATAAAAGTATGAGCTACAAATCCAGCCTTGAATGTCTTTATTATCATTTCGAGGGAAAATCTTGTTGCACTGAATCACGGTTCAGGTCACTGTTGTACAGTACTTTAGTGATAGGTGAATTTGATATTTCAAGTTGTGGAGCTTACATGTGATATTTGGTTGGAGCCAAAATGACTGGAGCCGATGACTTCAGGTCCTTGGAAAGTGGGAACCTAGGAGAATGTAGTTTGTCTCTTTACTTCTGAGATTTATGATTAAGGTTAATGGAAATTAAAGGGGCAGACTTTAAAAATTTCAAGATTTTGCTTTATACTTGAAGGAACTAGTGGAAGTGCACAAAATAAAAATTAAAATAATCAAATATATATGTGCAGGGAAAAATTAGAATGGACATGTTATTGAAATTAAGCATTGCTTCTTCTTTTTTAACAATTTCTTCTTTCAATATATGTAATCAAATTAATAATTTGCAAGAAACTCATATTGTATCTTATTCCATGCTTGTTTTCAAGAATA
The DNA here is from genome assembly GCA_019955255.1 of Castanospermum australe. NCBI lineage: Eukaryota > Viridiplantae > Streptophyta > Magnoliopsida > Fabales > Fabaceae > Castanospermum > Castanospermum australe. The sequence goes on along the minus strand of NSJW01000282.1, from coordinate 336,247 downwards.
TTTTTTTTTTTAAATAATACTTGTAGTTGAAAATATCACTCACTGGCAATAGTTGAAATAAGTAGTACCAAACAAATAAAACAATAAATCAAAGGTTTTCTTATTTTCATTAATTCTGCACGTAACTCAATTATAAATTTCAATTCAGGATACGTTGGAACTTACTGAGTTGGTTAAGCAGCAAACCTTTTTAACTCTTTTTTAGTTATAACTATCAGTTCTCAACAAGTTAAGCTTTGACTTTGGAATTTTTTTTAACTGTTGCAGTACCTACAGAGTCAGCATCATTCACACCCTTTAACTCAAGTGAATGTATTAAACTCTTTTATCTAACTTAACAGGCAGGGAAGGGGGCCAGCCAGAAAAATTTGTGGGGAGATGAACAAGAAATTTTAAATTGAGTAAAGCTAAGGTCCTTTTAATATTGTCAAATCATTTGGCTCCCCCTCGTGTAAATCTGTTACTGCATGGCATATTTGGGACTTAGATACTAGAATTACTGTTACATATTGGCAGTGATTTGGTTGGGAAATAAGTTTGTAGTTTCTACATCTTCCTTGTTTGCTTTGAAATGGTCTGCATTGGATGTGAAATACACAGCTATTATTTTCGTGGGATATGTTTGGATGGAGGAGTTTAGAGGGAAAGGGAGGGGAGGGGTGATTTTTTCATTTATAAATTGAGAGAATTATAAAATGTTTATAAAAGTGAATAAGGGAGGATTGCAAGATTACATGATAATCTCTCATTTTATTCCTTTTATGTAAAAAAAAATTATCAAATAAGGAGAATGTTTACTTAAAATGAAAAATTTCCCCTCACCTCCCTTTCCCTCCAAACTCTTCCATCCAAACATACCCCTAGGCTATGTATGGGCATTTGGAGGGAATGGGAAAGAAAGGGATTTAAAGAAAATGAAGGGAAAGGAAAGGAAGGAGAATGGAAGGCTTACTAATAAATTTCCTTACCCTTGTTTGGATGTTTTAAATCCTCTAAAATTCTCTAAATTAGAGTGTTATAATATATTTAGAATATCTTTAGAAAATCTTTAGAATAATATTGTGGAATCAATTAGTGTTCTAAATTGATAAAGCAATTTAGGAGTCATATCATAATTTTATTATATTTTTCTGATTTATTTCCTTATTTGATTAGGGTTACTAGAATATAAAAAGAGGTTAATGCTTTGTCTTTTATAATATATCAACACATCCAATATATTTATCATATTGTTCTCTATTTTCCTTTCTTCTTTCTCCCTACCTAAATCCTATAATTTCAACATGCTATCAGAGTGGATGGTTGAGGGTGTCCATGATTTTTGCCGTGTTGAGTTTTATAGAACTCCTTTGTAAATTCTCCTTTATTGTTTTCCTCAACTCATTTTCTCATCTATTTTCTCTACTTTTTTACAGTTTGATCTCATTTCCAATTACTAGCATAGCATTGAGAGGAGTGATAATATTAGTGGTGATATTTCTTCAATACTAATATTCGTGATGTGGTTCTCTTCTCATCAACGATCATTTCGATGGTGACTTCTTTCCTACTGATGAGTCATACCAGTGGTGACATTTCTTCAATACCAATGTTTGTCATGTTATTCTCTTCCCATCGACAATCATTCCGATGGTGACCTCTTTCCCACTAATGAGTCATACCAGTGGTGTTTCTACTCAGTGTTCGGGTCTGCCATGTTATTTTTCCAAGTCGACGATCATTTCGATCTGGTCCAGAAAACTCAAAATTCTTGTTCCACTGTCATGAATGTCATTCAAGTCGATGATAAAACACTTGATTCAACCCAATCAGTGTTCTGTGATGTTATCTTCCTATCGACGATTCATTTCGATAGTGATTTCTTTCCAGTAATGTTTATCTCTTCGGCGTCTCCAGTATCCTTAGTTGTGTTTCAGCCATGGAGTCCATTTTATATTTATGTTATTTAATTTAAAGTATTTATTTGTAACAAGTTTAAAGCTTAGTAAGCTTTAGCTTGAGGGGGAGTGTTAGAAATATATATAGAATATCTTTAGAATATTTATAATATCTTTATAATATATTTAGAAGATCTTTAGGAATCATATTAGTGCAGTCTAATTGAGTAAAGCTAATTTAAGGAGTCATATCATAATTTTATTATGTTTCTTATATTTCCTTATTTGATTAGGATTATATTTCTTTATTTGATTAGGATTACTAGAATATTAGATTAGGGTTAGTACTTTATCTTTTGTAATATATCAAACACATCTAATCACATTTATCGTATTGTTCTCTATTCTCCTTTCTTCTTTCTCCCTACCTAAATCCTATAATTTCAACATGGTATCAGAGCGGTATCATCTGCATTGAGGGTGTCCATGACATCCGCCTTGAGGGTGTCCATGATTTTCGCTGTGTGTCGAGTTCTATAGAACTCCTTTGTAAATTCTCTTTTATTGTTTTCTCAACCCATTTTTTCATCTATTTTCTCTGTTTTTTTACTGTTTACCTCTTTTTCAATGCTAGCATAGCATTGAGAGGGAGTGATAATGATAGTAGTGACTTTTCAATACTAGTATTTATGATGTTATCTTCTCATCGACGATCATTGCGATGGTGATTTCTTTCCGACTGATGAGTCATATTGGTGATGACTTTTCAATACTAGTGCTTGCGATGTTATCTTCCTATCGACAATCATTCCGATAGTGATTTCTTTCCATTAATGTTCATCTCTCCGGCATCTCCAGTATCCTGAGTTGTGTTTCAGTCATGAAGTCCATTTTATATTTATATTATTTAATTAAAGTATTTATTTGTAACAAGCTTAAAGCTTAGTAAGCTTTAGCTTGAGGGGGAGTGTTAGAAATATATTTAGAATATTTTTAGAAGATCCTTCGAATATATTATGGAATCAATTAGTGTTCTAGTTGATAAAGCAATTTAAGAGTCATATCATAATTTTATTATATTTTCTGATTTATTTCCTTATTTGATTAGGGTTACTAGAATATAAATAGAGGTTAATGCTTTGTCTTTTGTAATATATTAACACATTTAATATGTTTATCATATTGTTCTTTATTCTCCTTTCTTTTTTCTCCCTACTTAAACCTTATAATTTCAACATAGAGGAACTTTAAAATATTTACAAAAATTAATTTTGGGAGGGTTTTGGAGGATTACTTAAAAATTCACATTTCCTTTTTCTTCTTTTATAAAACTTCCAAACAAGGGAGAGACTTATAATAAATCTCTCCCTTCCCTCATTTTCCCTCCTTGACCGTCCATGGAAACATAGCAGTGTAGTCTTACTCTGTGTATAAGGCATACATGCAAGCACATGCAATTTTATTGTATCCTATTTAGTCTGTCATTTCATGTTCATCCTTCATGCAGGTGGGAGGCACTCTTGATGCTGTAGAGGAAATTGTTGAAGAACAAAAGCTGGATCTCTTGTTTTCAGATAGGTATTATCTGAATAGTTGACTCTTTGCTAAGAGCATGTGAAGTAGTTTATTATATGATGTATGTATCATTGTTATATATGTGATGTGAGATTGTTATGTTAAAAAAAAAATCATTCATGTTAGCCTTCAAAGGAACAATTAATGACGTTTTAAAAAAGTTTCCAACCTTATAAAATTCTCCGTAGTTGTACTCATTTGTATCTAAGCGGGTAGAGGTTTGCCTTCAGAGTTTATTCAATTTGCCTTGCTTAACATATTATTTATTGACCATTGCAATTGCAATATGTTGATTTTTGGAACTGAATAGTGGAGTGTGATGCAAATGCAGGAGTAACATAATGGATGTTGCTGCAAGTCTGTCTGCAGCAAAGAAGAATGAAATCCAACAATTAATGCATATGGTGCAGTTGGTTAGTATGCTACGCGAATGCATCCTCATCAAATTATGCTGATGAAAGTGGACTAGAAAACAAACACTTTCTTATTCTTTGGTGAAGGGGTTCTACGTTTTGAGTCTTTTGACATAAAACATTTTCATATTGTTTTGTCTCCTTGATTATCCTGTCTCAACCCACCTGGAAGGACAAAATGCTCTCTTTCCTCTCTGGTCTGTGTCACTATTTTCATATTTTCCCGAATTTCCAATTGGAGATATATTTTATAACTCTTGAATTGGAATAGCCAAAACTTCTCGTTGGATGTGTGGACTCCAGAAACAATTATCCACTTCACCAAGGCCCTAATGCTTAGCTATCCCTTGCAGCATAACAGTGCTAGTCTTTGCCCAGACCTCTACATACGTTAAATGTTACAATAGCAAACACGTGTTGAAAGGCTTGTGAATTTAAATCACTTTATTATACACTAAAACTTGAAAATCATAAGCAAATGTTTATAGATGAAAAGGTGATGTCCTGAGCTCGGAAAAAAGTAAATTTAGCCAGGCCTAAAAATCACAGCTCCAGAAGAGTTGAGGCTTGCCTTAGGTACTGGTCATTTTCTTTTTTGTCTTCTGGCCTTGTATTCCATTGCTCTAATCACCGTCTCATTTGTTAGGGAGAGGAACATAATCAAATGATTCGCACACAATTGCAACTTCTTAGGGAAGGCAGACAAGTCTTGTCTGGTGCTTCACAAGCTGTTGAGAAGGTGGGGAATTTTCTTAACTTCTCTTAAATCATTCAATTGGTCAAAAGGTTGTCATTTTGATATCTTGTTATTATCTGGGAGGTTTTTTTGGCTGACACATGGTGGTTCATTGTATTGTTTGCATATGTGCTTAATTAGCAGTTTAGAAGCATGAATTTAAATTACGGGGCCAACAGCGGTGATGGGATTCATGATGTCTAACCTGTCCACCCCTTGCTCTCCTGTAAATTGACTAAGGTTCATCCTCTGTGGATCATTCCCATGTATTCATTTTGTTGCAAAGCTTCTGAAGATTCATATATTCATAAGGCAATCTTAGCAAACTAGCAAAAGGAGTTCCTCTGTATAGGATCATTCTTAGGTTTCCAACACTTTCTGTGGTTTAAAGTTCAGTGAAAAGCAAAGGAGCTTTTGTTATCCTCAACTGTTGCTTGAGTACTGCCTTTGTAAACCTCTACTTATGTGACACTGATATTTGGAATCTTCTTTGGAGTGAAGATTAAATGAACCTTTGCAATCATGCCAGAGTGTATGATATGATGGATTCCTAATTCATCATTTGAAATGCAGTGACATGATGTACTCCATTGCTTTGCTTATATATCGACCACCATGGAAATTTGTTGATCTGACGCTTACCAAACAGTTCTGGCCTACTTATGGAAACGACAATTTCGGTGGATGATATATTTTGGACAATGCCAATGGCAAGATGAGGCTATGGTGATTCTGGTTAAATTGACAGTACTGAATCCTGCAGCTGTTTTGAGTCACTAAATCTTTTGCCAAATCATCATCATTAACAATACTCCAAAATGTTGCTAGGGATTCATCCTCTGAATAGACTTGTCATGTCATTCAACTTCAACGGGGTGGGATATTTTTCTTTATCCTAGTCTTCAGAAAAAAGTATAACGGTAAAATAGCTCCATGGCAAAAAGAATATTTATAATGTATATTTAGGTTAGTTTATTTTGTAATCAATTAAAAAAAAGTGCAATTTTTTCTTTAGAAAAAAGTTATACTAAACATGTACATAAAGAGAAAAGTATATCAACAATTAACATGGCAAAGAAGTAGAAAGATGATTTTGGTCTTGATGAAGCATCGCGCCGCTTTTCCTTTATTTTTATTTTCACTTTTATTTTTCTCGTGCTTCAACTGCTAGAGATTCCTCACAACTCAGGAACATCCTTGCAACGTTTTGAGATGGTGCAAACTTTTCCTCTCTTATTTCTCCGCAATTCAGTATCATCACCCTTCCAACAACCTTTCTTCACTATTCTCTTCCAACCTCTCTCATGCACATGTTGCATACGATAATCCTCTATATATCATTCATCATATATGGTTTAGAAAAATGAGATAACATGTATAAAAAACATTTGATCTTAATTCATTTATGATGCCAAAAGTTTTATACTATCCGTGAACTATATGATGGTACTTGTTTAATGAACAACTAAAAATTTACTAGAAATAAAGATTTTCGTAATTACAATGATATGATTTTTTTATTCTTTTGCTAACGGGATTTGGGTCATATGGAAGTACTTCTGTAAGTGGTAAGTGCTCAATAAATTTGAAGGCGTGCTCTGATCTTAAATTGGGACGAGTTTTTTTCTCAACTTATGTTTTTAATACACCTAAAAAAATATGATAATTTTTTTTTTATTGATTGTGTAACGAGTTTTATATTAATAGTGGATCAAACTTAAACTTAAAAACAACATAAAAGAATGTCTATCAGATAAACATCTATCAAATTCGAAAGTAAGAGGATACAAGTTATTTTAGAAACCTGTTTCCCTGATTTTTTTTCATTTTGTTTCGTTTTCCAAAATTGAGAGATATTACATTATGAATTTGTATTTGTCTATCATTATATTTTTTATGAAAATTTATCTATTATTATATAAAAGTATAGAAAGTTAGTTGTTAATAGTTAGTGTACCTAAAGCCTACAACTAGCACACGCCTAATTCTGAACTTTGATATCATAAAAAAACTTTTCAACCTTACTATACGTGGATATTTGATTATTTTCGTTTTACTTACTCTAATTTTTTGACATTCAAATAGTTGAATATTCAACTTCATGCCAATCTTAAAAACATTTTTTTAACCAAAATTGATGGAATTGAGTTTATAATACAGTTCCCTGGTTTAAACTCTAGCCTTTACCATAAATGCACACAAATTACAAGGATAATGCTCTCAAAGAGTTTGATACTTGGATTCATTTGACATCCAGAATAAAAAAAAAAAAAGAAAATCATATATTGATACACTGCCAATCCATTGACATTTGTCTGCTAATATCCATCCCGGATATGACAGAACTATGATTTGGATAAAACTAGAATGGAATCATTCTGTATAACTGTCATGGATTTGAAATGTACCTTATGAAGATCTATCAATGTCTTTCATTTAATTCACAGCAACATCAAAGAACACAGTTGAGACACTTGTGCTCTTGCTATGAGAGATTCAGAGCTCTGAGTCAGCATTTTTTGGGCAAGGGTCTCAGAACTCAATGGAAAAGTCTTGATATGCATGCTGTTTTATCAGTTCTTGTCAAGATGATTACAGGGAAAAGGACATTTGATTGGAATTCAGCCACTTCATGAAGTTACATAATGTGAACACGAGTAGTTTCCTTGTGGTAAATGACACTTTTCACTTGATCTTCTGCTAGGTTCTGGTCTAGGCCCCTCCTATCCCTCTCACAGCAAAACTAGGTCTACAAAGACTGTTTCAGATTACTGATATCTCGGAAGTTACCCTTTTGAAAGTGACGCAGTAGAACACGCTGGTTTTTTATATCAGGGTGTAATGACAAAATCGCAGGCTCAATCAGTATAAGGCTAAGAAGCCAAAACACTTTAAAATCGTTGTTGTATTTGTGTTGAATACGTATTTATATTAAATATTTTTAAAATACTTAAAATATGGTTAGTTTTTATTATAAAATTATTTTTATATTATTTTTTTAAAATTTATATCAATATAAATATAATATTATAATAATTAGATAAATAATAATTTTTTATAATATTTATAAGATAAATGTTGAATTTTCTTTTAATTTTTTTTATAAGATTTAAGTTATAAATAATTATATAATAATATTTATATTTTAAATAAAAATATTTATATTAAAATTTATATTTTTATATTAATTTATATTAATTTTATATTTTATATTTAATAATATCGTATCTTATAATTTTTAAAATTTATAATATTTTAATATTTTTGTCGTGTTATATCTGTGTTTTTTAATCATGTTTATGCTCCCTAGATATTAGGGGGTTGATTGTACGAGAAGGATGGTATCCAAAGCAGTGAAAGATGGCAGAAGTTTAATATGAAAAGTCTGTGTGTCTACATCAATTGAGAACTATAATTGACAATGTTCTGAAAACCGGACCGAACCGGCCGGTCGGACCGGTTGAACCGGGAACCGGTCATTTAGCCGGTTCGGTCAGGTTTACAAAGTCGGAATGCTTGAAAACCGGTATTGAAAACCGGTGAACCGGAGCTAAACCGGTCAAAACCGTGTGAACCGGTCACGGTTTGGCTGGTTTCCGGTTGAAAGTTAAATGTTAGGAAAAAATGGAGCCGCTGGGGTTCGAACACGGGCCGTGAGCTTACGCGTCCAACGCGCTAACCACCAGGCCAACGTGCTCTGTTAGTTATATTGTTCCTTTTTTTTTATATATACTATGAGAAAATAATCGAAATACTTAACATCCTTCGTCAACCAAAACTCCATTTTTCTTGACCCTTAACATCAGCAGAAGGTACATAACTTCTTAATATGATCTTTCGTGAGTAATATATTTATAAAATATATAAAATGTGCAAGAGTGTGTGTGTGTATATATATATATATATATATTTTAATTAGTATATATATTAAAATTTTAATATATATAAATATAAATATGTATTTAATTATATTATTAGTTCTACTACAATAAAACCATTAAATCATGAATCAGCTTATTCATTGGTTCAATGACCAGTTTGATTTTTAAAACTTTGTTGATGATATACAAATTGAGATTTAGTTGATTTGCATACTTTATAAGTTTTGATGGAATATTATTGAACTTATATTGTTGACTTGTTTAAGATTATTATTGTTAGTATGATTGACTATAATAGTAGATTAATATTATGTTAGTGTAAGATTATAAATTGTAAACTATGTGAATTATGTTTATTTTAGTTAATTTATATGTTATATTACTATGTAGATTAATATTGTGTTGCTTATATGAATGTAATATTTTTTACTTTATAACACTATTTTTTTTTTATATTTCAAATAATTTTATTATTAATTTATATTATATTTTTATAATTTTTATATATTTATTAGTATATAAATAATTATATATTATATATATATAAATATACTTATATTCATATATAAATATAAATATATATTTAATTATATTCCGGTTCGACCACGGTTCGACCACGGTTGAACCATTGAACCTTGAATCAGTACCTCGACCGGTTCAATGACCGGTTCGGTTTTCAGAACCTTGATAATTGAAGCTTCGTCTTTTTTTTTTTTCTTTTTGCATATTTACTTCTACCAAATATATATATTTGTTCAAGAAAAATATGAGGAACAGAAGCATGTAATATTTAAAGATATGCACGTTATAAGATTAGTGCATGAAATCATATATAATTTCATGATTTATGATGTTACACAATATTTTTTTCTTTTAAATTTGGCTCCTCTATAATTAGTGGGACACTTTTAAATTTATAATCATTAATTAAAAATTAATGGTTTAAGATTTAATAAAGAATAAATTAATTGAATTTATTAAAATCATATTTCTTGATTTTCTCATCTATGATAATTCACGTGCATTTTATTCTTTTAAAATAAGCATACATATATATATATATATATATATATATATATTACCTTTCCTTATTTCTTACCGCAAACATTACGAAATATCTAAACTTATCCTTTTTAAAACAAATTTCCATCATTATCCATAAATTTTCCAATAATATTTATTTTATAATCGGTTATAATTTACTTTTTTTAATAGTATACTTGAAATTTATTACTGAATTCACATAAATAAATTATTGACTCTAATGTGAATGTGTTATAGTAATATTATAATTCTTAAACTATAAAATATTTAAATTATATAAATATTGCAGTGAACTCACATTTTTTTTTTTAAATTTGAAAGTTACAATGAGATGTAAAAGTATCCCTCATTCGGTGCCGGGGTGTAGTTATACAGAAACCAGTGATTCTAGAATTTTCGGACTGCATTACGCTACCAATTTGTTTGTTTCTCTAGGAACTTCAAAGAAGAAATACCCATAAAAATCAATAAATTTTATCAGGAAAATTCTGGTGGGAAGCAGCATTTTGATTATCTTTGCTTTCTTAATTTCACTTACAACTCCTCCCTCTTCAACAAGTGGGGGATGGAATTACATAACTACGACATGCTCATTAGAAACTTTGGAAACACAAACTGCATAAAGTTTTGAAGCCATAAAGGGCATTTAGTCTTACAAATATAGACATTAAGAACCAAAACTTTCAAGTTAAAAAAAAAAAAACCAAAACTTTTCATCTATCCGTAGTTAGTTTTGTTTTGCTTATTGTTTCTTTCCTCTAGCACCCAAGAACAAATAAATTTCATCTATGGATACAGATGGATATAGTAGCACGAACACCATAATATAATTAGTACCAAATTAGGAGTATGGAGCAAAGGTTACCAAAATTTGTTGGCATATTCTTTTTTCTATCTTAATTCTTATGAAGTATAAATTCACTTGAGATATTAAGATTATCTCTTCTGATAAAGTATTTTTCAATAGAATTCAAATTTTTAACATTGTAAGTAAACCTTATCCTAACGAGATTACAACTTACTCAATAAACTACACCATTGTAAGTTTAATTGGCATATTCTTACATATAAGAAAGCTTGAAAATAACCATTCAAATTTGACTCAATTGGCATGTGTTGACTCAAGTTTTCAGTTTGATTTTTGTTGGTGATTTTTTATTAATAAACGATCTATAAAATAGTGACATACTCTGATATTAGAATGTGCCAACCGCTCTTTTCCTTAACTTTTTACTTTAAGAAAAAAGTTGAAATTAACGAAGAAAATTGAGTGAAAATAAGCTTTGATCTTTAAAGTTGAAAAGGTGAAAAGATGATGTGATTGCAAATTTCTTTTTACCCTTTTTGATTTATATGAGTGGAAGCAGTATGGAAGCAGTCTAAAAGAATGGAAATACATATTTACACAATACTCATAATTTCATATTATTTTTGTTGCATATGCTCTAAGTAAAATATAAGGATACACTAGTAAAAGGTATATATTTATTTAATTTAATTGAACTCTTATTTGCTTCATGTCCATCTAAATTTTATCCCAAAAAAATGAAGAAAAATACTGTTTCGAATGAAATGTAAATTATAGTCGTTCCATTACCTGCAAGTCTACAACTTGATTTTACTAGTGCTTTCATATAAAAGAAAAAAAAATCTGATCTCGTTTGAAATTACAAAAATTATACTCATATTTCTTTTATTTATTTTTTTTAAATTACACTACACTAGCCGCCACTGTTTTTGTTTTTCTCTTGTATAAAAATATATACAAATGAAGTGTTGTATATGCATAAATTAAAAGAGGTGATTGTCGGATAAAAGTTCAAAGTAAAGAAGGCCAATATATGTCTAAACTTGCCATATATATTCTTAAATACTTTTATGTATCTTTAACGGGCCAAAAAAAAAAAAAGAGTCCATGATAATTGTAAAAACAGTATGCCATGATAAATAGCTAATACATTTGTTTGCTTTTTGTTGTAGAGCATACGATGATTTTTTTTTTTCAATTTGTGAATTTTCATATTCTGTTAAAATAATAATTTGATCCTAAATTCTTAGAATATATATCTTTGAGTTTGTATGCATATATAGCAAGAGTAACTAAGATGGAAATATTTAAGAGAAAAAGAACTGATATAATTATTTAAATAAAAAAACCGAACAAGTCAATGACTCTCAAAATCATACATTTACCTTTGCTTTATAACTTGTATATTCAAACCAATGTTCTGAAAACCGGACCGGACCGGCCGGTTTGACCGGTCGGACCGGGAACCGGTTCCCTCTCCGGTTCGAGCTATGTCCCAGAACCGGGAGGGTCAAAAATCGGTCAAGAACCGGTAACCGGTGAACTGGATGAACGGTCAAATCGGTACCGGTCCGTACGATTCCCGGTTCGCGCAGCAGCTTCCGTCCGCGCAGCAGCAGCAACTTCCGTCCTCGTCTGCGTCCGCGCAGCAGCAGCTTCCGTCCGCGCACCAGCTTCCATCCTCGACGATCGAAAGTTCGAAACCCAGCTTCCGTCTCTCCGCAACCCAGCCGCAGCAGCAGCTTCCGTCCACGACGATCGAAAGTTCGAAACCCAGCTTCCGTCTCTCCGCAACCCAGCCGCAGCAACTTCCGTCTCTCCGCGATCGAAACCCCTTCCTCCCTCAGCGATCGAAACCCCAGCCGCAGCAGATCCGTCTCTCCGCGATCGAAATCCCTTCCTCCCTCAGCGATCGAAACCCCAGCCGCAGCAGATCCGTCTCTTCGCGATCGAAACCCCTTCCTCCCTCCGTGATCGAAAACCCCAGCCGTAGCAGCTTCCGTCTCGCACCGCAGCCTCCATTCTCGCATCGCATACCGCAGCCAGCCAGCGCCGTTAGCTTCGTCTCCGCACGGACCGCACCGCAACTCCGGTGAAGCCCAGCCAGCAGCACCACCGCACCTGCTGTTTGGCTTGTTTCATGCCTCTGTTTTACGTTTTTTTCCCATTTCAGCATAGCTGTGAGCCATTGTATTCTCGTTGTGCATCATTCCAGCCATCTACTGCTTATCTGGCTGTGCACCATTTCAGCAGCAGCCATCCACTGCTTTTCTGATTTTTCATCATTCCAGCCATCATTTTGCTGTGTTGTCTCTCCAGCATCTAGCAGTGTTTGTGTTGTCTCTCCAGCCAGTTTATTATGTCCATCATATTTTTAATTTGTTTTCTTACTTGTTTGTAACAAGCCAAGAGCTTGTAACCTTTAGCTTGATGAGGAGTGATAGAAGATTTGTATTTAGTTAACTGTTTTTATTTGATTGCTGTCAATTAGCTAGTGATTAGCTTCTTGAGTGATTGTAATTGTCTCCTTTATTGATGATGATCATGATGGTGGAGATGAACAAGATCTTTTTAATGAAAATGTTTAACAACTTAACGCTAATTATGATGATCCTGTATAATTTATGAAATTTGTTATGATTACTTTTGATGGAATATTGTTAAACTTATGTTATTTATATAAATGTAATATTTTTTTACTTTATGACATTTTTTTGTTGTGTTGATTATATGAATGTAATATTTTTTTGATCTATGATATTATTTTTTTGTGTTTCAAATAAATTTATTATTGATTTATATTGTATTTTTATAATTTTTATTTATTTTAATACTATATAAATAATTATATATATTTATATATAAATATAAATATATATTTAATTATACTCCGGTTCGACCACGGTTCGACCACGGTTCGACCATTGAACCTTGAATCAGTACCTCGACCGGTTCAATGACCGGTTCGGTTTTCAGAACCTTGATTCAAACACCCAAGGAGAAAAATGAAAAAAAAAATAATAATCGAAAAAGAAGAAAAGAAAAGAAGAAAAACGACAAGCAACCATGTGTAGGCGAGTGTGAAACGACTTGCGTTTAAACGATAGGAAACCAGAGGCTGAGGTTGATTAATTTGCAGTGTTGGCAATAAATTTGTCTAATTTTAAATAGCTGAACGCGTAGTTGTAAAATTCGGTTTGTGATCGAATAGTTTTGGGAGACTTAACTTTTTTTTTTTTTTGAGATGTAACTTCATTAGAGTATTAAGGTTATTTTTTGTCACAAAATATAGTTTAACAATATTTAAATTTTTAATATTACAAATAAAATTCATCTTATTCTAAATTAATTGTCATTGAGTCACACTCTAAGATCTAATAAAAAAATATTAATCAAAAGCCAATTTAATTGGTACAGATTTATAAAATTATTTACACTTTCTATATAACTAAAAAAAATCAAACAAACAAGAACATTTTAAAAAAAGACAAAAAATTGCAAAAATCAACTGATTTTTTCAATTTAAAAGAAAATAAGCTGATTTATTCTAATTTTTATCTAGTTGAAACCTTTGATTTTTAAATAATTCATTAAATTTTGATTAGATTAGAACGAAAAAAATTGGTACATTCAACTGAATCAGTCATGAACTGAGGCCAACAATTGTCGATTCAAACATTTAAGCAACGATCGAGTACATGTTTGAAAGATAAGAAGCAAATAATAATAATAATAATTTTTAGTCGGGCAGTGAACCCTCAATTAGGACAAAACTAAACTTCTTTTATCTATATTAATTTACAGTTTCTTGTTCAAACAAGCTTTTAATTCCTTGTACTTTTCATTTCAATAATTTTTTAGGTAAAAATATATTTTTTTGTCTCTTAACTCTAATTTAGATTTCATTTTTGTCCTATAATTATATTTTATTTTATTATTATCTCAAATCTTTTTAAAAGCCATCAAATTCATCCTAACCACTAACACCATTAGAAATTTAACAAAATTTTCTGATGAGACATTTTATATGGATACAAATACATAATTAGCACGTCCAATTAGAATTTTCTTTTTTCTTTTTTAGAATTAGTAGTTGAGACGAATTTGATGAATTTTAAAAAATTTAAGATAAAAACAAAATGTAAGGTAAAGTTAAGAGACAAAAAATATAATTTTGCATATAATATATGAATCATTTTATCTTTTAGCTTTTATATTTTGGTATTAAATGAAATTTTATTTTTTATATAGATTCATCATTAAAAATCACATTAAATTACGAAAATATTTTCATAAATCAATTTAACTAAGACTTCATCATATCTTTTTTTTAATAAAAATATTAGAAATATTATTATCAAATCATATTTAAGTTTAATTTTGATCTACTATTAGTATAAAAAAATTTTACACTATCATCTAATCATAGATAGCTAAATTATTAAAAAAACTGTTTGTTTAAGATAATAACTACTTAAAACTTTAAAGGTTAGGTAACATATAATTTAATAATAGTATAAAAGAACTTTTACACTGACAGTGAATTAAAATTAAATTTATCATATTTTGTTCAACCATTGAATTATAGAGAGAAAAACTTTACTCTATTTCTAAGTTAAGTCAAATATTAATATCAAATCCTGATTATTTAATTCAAGGGATTGGCTTAATAGTTATTTAATTCAAGAGGTTGTCCTTAACTTTACTTTGAATTTCATTTTCATTCCACATCTATATTATTTCATTTTCGTCCTGTTTCAAAAAGTTTCAAAATTCATTCCAACCAAATTAAAAAAAAAAATAAAATCACAACTGGACGTCCCAATTGTGCACTTATGTCCACATAAGATAACATGTTAGCAAATTATGTTAAATTTTTAACAATATTAATAGTTGGGACAAATTTGATAGTTTTTAAAAATATTTGAAAAGAAAAAAAACATAATATAGTTATGGGAAAAAAATAAAATCCAGAGTAAAGTTAAGGAACGAAAAATATACTTTTACCTTTTTTTAATAACATTTTCAATGTCTTGCATAAAAAATTTAATTAACCAGCTAGTAAGAAGAACCTATTTTTTTTTATCTCATTTTGTAGTTAAAAGCTTCAAATAATCTATGTTAGTAACATTATGAAGACCAAATAAACATCTTTCCATCATTCTTTTAAGGGGAATTTTAAGAGTTTGGTATCTTTGTTCTGTTGACATTATCATTAATGACTGTTGAATAACTATCGGATGAATTTAGATATATACTTCAATGATTGAAAATGCAATATTATATATATATATATATATAAAAGGTTGAGGATACCTTAATATAATTTTCTTAAAAGAGTTTATCTAATATCGTACATGGTTATATTTTAATGAAGTTTTTCATACTTCATTGCTGTAACACTTGTTCAGAAAACAGAGAATGTGACAATTTTAGAGAATCAAATATATTCCATCTTCAAATTTTCATTTTTTTACCTTGCGGCATTCTTATGGATACAAACTAGTCAGCTGAATACATCAATCCAATCTTTGAGGACTTTTCCTCCATATATTTCAAAAATAGAAAAAAAAATAGAACAAGAAAAAGTGAAGAATGAAAAGAACCTAAAAACTATCTGCTCTGGCTATGAAACTCCTCTGTACACTTGACCTCACTGATTGTGTGTGTTAATCTTACTTCTCCCTTTGGGTTTCTCTTGGCCAAAAAGAAAGGGAAGTATTGGTATCCCTTGTTTGGTTATATATTTGCCATATGGTCTTAGTCTTCGTCATTTTCTCAAGAAACTTGAAAACCAGCTTTGAGAGCTTTGAGAGCTTTGAAACCATTCTTTCCATAATTAGAAAGTTGCTCCCATACCATGGGTTGGCTACTTGGCTTGGCTTGGCTTGGCTCTGCATTTTTGTTTGAGTGACATCTATTTCTTGGGATATAGTGTGATGGGCAAGCCATTTTGGGGAAGAGCAAAAGGGCCATACTGAATCCCATTTTTTTCACCTACCACAGACCACCTGCACAAAAATATATATAGCTGCTATGCTTAGAATAATTGCAAACTTTCCATCTTTGGAATGTGTCTCCACTCAATGCATATCATGACTGGAAAAAGGTTGCAACGATACTGTTGTTTGTAATCAAAGTTTACCAACCTGTACTTTGTGGTCAGATGATGCAGAAGCACCAAAATCTCCAACTTGGCCAATTCATTGCCAGGACATGCATGGGTCCCATTGCCAAATGGCATAAAGGTATTGGGCTTTGGAGCAACCTGGCAGATAATTAACAGAATCTGTCAAAGTCTGGACTTGGGAATCGCATATGAATAGCAACAGAAAAACAAAAAAAAAATGAGGGGAATGCATAGGTTCTGCACAATAATTACCTCAAATCTTGAGGGATCAAACTTCTCTGGCTCTTTGAAGTTGTCTGGGCTGTGGTGTATGTTTCTAAAAAGTGGCAGTACTTTCCACCCTTTTGGTATAAGATACCCTGAAGAAAACAGTTCCCAACACAGAATCTGTGAGCACAAGTGAGAAAAAAACAAAAAAAAGAAAGGAATTCCTGGGTAAAAAAAAACCAGAAAGGGTATCATATCAGATTTGGTTACTGACCTTGATATTCAACATCCTCCACTGCTTCCCTGAAAGTAAAGGACAGAATTGAGGCAACTCTTAGAGTCTCCTGTATGACCCTTGAAGTTATTGGCATCTTTTTGGTATCTGCCCAATTCAGGGCCTTCTCCTCACCACTTTCTTCCTTGCCCTTCAGTATGGACTCTTGCTCTTCCTGTAAAGTCACAAGCAAAAGGTTTTAAGGGTTAAATGACCAAAACCAAACTACTTTCCCAGCTTCCCCAAGTGAATCAGTTTCACAAAAAGTCAGAAAAAGACCAAGTAACAAAAACAAAAAAATAAGTTACTTTCAAGTCATTAAATTGAAAAATTACTTCATGAAACAAGGATTATACACATAGGATGAGAGGTAGGACCCAGATACTCACAGTGACTGCTTGTAGGGCGCTGGGGTTTTCACCAAGGTACTTGACAATCCACGTAAGCACAGAGGCAGTGGTGTCACGAGCAGCAAATATGACACCAATGGTGTTATCTGCTATCTGCTCGTCGGTGAGGCCTGCTTTCTCACCCATGAAGGAGCCCAGCAAGTCATTGCAATCTTGATTCCTCTGCCTCCTGGTTGAGATGATCTGGGCCAAGATCTGTGCGAGCTCCTTCCTCGCCTTCATGGCTCCGTGGAACAGTGTCCCAGGAAGGTTTATGGGCATTGAGTTGTACCCTTTCTCCAGGGTGTAGTAGCATCTCTTCAGATCCTCTCTGTACAGAATCTCTTCTTTGCCAAAAATTGAAAGCAGGGCAACGTTGAAGGTGAACTGCAACACACAACAACAGCAAAGAAAGAAAACCCCTTATTTAATTCCTAGAAATCAGCGAGAAATTGTTGATATTGTGTTTTTTTTTTCTTGGGAAGAAAATGAACAGAGAAACAGAGGATTGAACTCTGTTTTGCTCTGTTTTCTCTGGGTTTGGGAGGGCTTACCGTCTTCATTTCAAGGAAAGTGGTTATCGAACGGCCTTCCCATGTTTTGAGGCAGCTTTGGGCGATTGATTCAATGTCGGAGACGAAGCTTTTTATGGCTTCGGGCATGAAGGTGCGAAGCACAAGCCTCCTCAGATTAGCATGGTACTCTCCTTGGTGAAAGAAAATGGCTTGCTTTCCCAGCATCCTCTCCTTGCTCGCTGGAAATGTTGGCTTGAAGAGCTGAGCCTTGTTCAGCACAAATTTTGCTGCTTCTGGGCTTGAAATCATCACACAAGGGCAACCCAGAATGTGGGACTTGAACATGGAGCCATACCTATAAACACAAAAAATGAATGAATTTGAACAATTAGTGACCATTCCATTTCCATGAACTAGTTGAAAGGGTGGGTTGAGAGAGGTGAAGGAATTGGCGTGAACCTCTTGATTTTTGTGGCAAAGAAGACGTTTGGGTCTTGAGAGTACATTTGGAAGGTTTCTCCTATGTAAGGCCAACCCATGGAGCCAGGTGGGAGTGGCAAATCCCTGCGTTTGGAGGGGAAGGATTTAAGGAGTGACTTGAACAGAACAATGAAGAGAAAACAAGCAAAGAAGCAGAGCATGGTGCTGAGTTCCATGTCTGTGTTCAGTGTGGAGTGGCTTGGCTTGTATTATGGGTGAATGAATGAAAGGTGAACAAGAAGAATAAGAAGGAAGAGAAGAAGTTGTGTGGCAAAACATGTTGGAGATTTGAGGTATTTATAGGGTGTTTGAGTTTAATAGGAGTGAGAGCACATGAAGCAGGTAGAGGGGGGGAAAGAGGGAAAAAGAACAGCGGAGGCTTTCAATTACAGCTATGATTTCCACACACGGAATCTCCCTCCAGCCCATTCATGTATTTCTACTAATTTAATGAAAAAATTCTTGTGTAAATTAGTTTATGTAAGTTGTGTTGACTAGATCAATAAATATATGACACGTTGTTATTTTATATTGAACATTATAATTTTTTTGTACAAATAATTATTTTATATTAAAAATATTTATTATTCAAAAATACATTATTTGTCTGGTGGATTTAAGAATAGATACTGTTTTTTTATTATATTATTTTTAAATATTTTTATTTATTAATTAACATATATTTATTAAAAATTTATATTTTTAAATTATCATTAAAGTTATATAATTTGTATGACTTCATTTTATATATATATTTATAACATAATAAAAAAAAATATATAATTTTATTAATAATTTAATAATATAAACTTTTAAATAATACGCATTAATTAATGAATAGAATATTTAAAGGTAATGTTTTAGATCGTATATGTTTAAAAATTTGACGGTCCATGCGTTAGACTCAGAAAAAAAGAACCAGTAAGCACGTGTCACAAGAGCCGGAGTTTGGTTGACCGTATGATTGGGTTGGAGGGGGGGTTGTGTCTCTGTTCGTGCTCTAGGGCCAAGACAAAAATGGCGCTTGACTTAATAATCATGCAGAGAGAGCAAATACCAACACCCAAATACCCCCTTAGGCAAGACAATGGCCAAAAGCAGTGTTGAAGAAAGAAAACAGAACCATTTTATGTTACCCTTTCTTTTTTCCTTATTATTTGGATTCTGTATGCAATTATATATAGGAGTATTAATCCTTTTCATCTTATTTTTTTTCTCATAAACTTTCTGCCTAACCCACCTTACCACAAGAAAAACCCACTTTAGGATATAGATTCCGAGGTTTTGGTTAATATGGATTGTTACACACAAATTTAAGAGATAATTAGAAATTTTTGGAAATAGGGGTGTGTTGTTTGGACATTTCAGCAATATACTGATGAGTAGGTTTGCAGGTATGGTTGAGCCTTTACATTAATTGGAAAAAGTTGAGCCTTTACATTAATTGGAAAAAGTTGAGCCTTAATTAGAAAAAATTGAGCCTTTACATAAATTTCTGAATCAAAAAAGTTGAGCCTTCACATTAATTAGGCTGCACCCACCTTAAACTAACTAATTCATTCATTCAGAATGTAAGCAGAAAGGCTTTAACTCAGATGGTCCCCAAATCATAAATCTCTATTTTCTTTTGATAAATATTTATTTTATGAACTTTACTATTTTTATTTTTTTACGTTTATTATTACTACTTATACTGATATGGTCCCTTTTGGGTGTGCATAATAATATTGGTTGCATCCGAGGTCATTAAAGTTTTTGGTTTGTGCTCAATCATGTGCTTTTTTTATTGTATTTTCATGAATCCCCAATGAATTTTTAAGAGAAAGTCATTGGTAGTACAAGAAAATAATGCATCCTTACATTTCATGCATGAAAGATCCTATTGTAACTGGAAATTAATTAAGGAGAAATATTATTATGTATAGAGAGTTATTTTTTAGTTTTTGATTGATTAGAGTATTCTTATAAATATTACTGTGAGACTAATTTTTTAAGTACACTAATGATTAGTCTTTGAACATAAGTCTTTCCAACAAATACTTACTATTTCAACTTTGATTTTCTTTTAAAGAATATAGTTCATATATCACTACATCTAACTCTCATCCTATATGAGATTGATTCTTCTCAACAAACAAAAATACACTATACATTGCCACCAATCAAATCAACAGTATTATTCACGTATTTGAAAATCATTCACAAAGAGTGAGTGTTGTAGTTGGGATCACTGGATTTAAATTATTTATTTATTTTTTCTATTCTCAATTCTCTTTCCTCCAATTAAGTATTGTTAACTCATTATGAAAATATATTTTTTTAATTAATATTAATTTCTTTTTCAGTACTTAATTAGAGAAATATAGTTGAAGATCAGAAAAAGAACAGAAGATTTAAATTAAGCACCTTCGAAGTGGAATAACAGTGCAGTATATTTATAGGTGGAAGAACGGTGCTGTAATTTTAGTTTTGACTATGATTATTTTATTGTGAAACTCTATTTTAGTTAAAAATAAATTAATCTAATATCTGAAAAGGTAAAATGAATCACTTCTTCGTCTTGGTTCTTTCTTTGATACATTCCTATCTTTTTGATAGAAATGATGTTTAGTACATAGTTAGTGGTACAATTTAACATTTAACATTGTCACATTATATTTAAGAGTTTATGTGTACAACTCTGTTAAGCTGCTAAACAATATATTGAAGAAAGGATCAATACAAAGTAATTTTTTCTTTCAAAAATGAAATTGAAAAATTTTAACTATTAAGAATTGAATTGAGAATGGGTGCATTATTTATGATGGACCAAAATATGATTTTAGTTTTTTTTTTTTATGAAACTTATTATGTGAAATTTTAAAATTATTTTGTTTTTCTTTTCTGAAGAAGCATGAGTTGAAAGGGTGCAATTGTGCTTCAATTTTAGTTGAATATGTGTAGTTAATAGTTATTCTATGGCCCTTTATCTGAAAGTTTTGTAAGTTTATGGTATTGTTTGGATAAATAACTTAATTATTCAAATAAAGTTTTTTTAGTGTGATCATAAGTGTGATTTAAAATAAGTTAAATAACGTTTAAATAGACACATAAAAAAATACTATGAAAGAAATAAGAGTGTTTAGAGTTTTGATAACTCATGACTGTCAATATAATTAAAAAAGTATTATAATTTAACACAAATATCAATTAAATTGTTCGAGCTTAAATTATCTCAAAGGCTTATTTTCGTAAGTTATAATTTTTAACATGTGAAATAAATACAAAAGAGTTTATATGAGTTTTAAAAACTATCTAAATTATTTTATTCAAGTAATAATAAAATGCTTTATAAATGTTTAGTATAATAAAAAATTAAATAAGCTAAAATAAACTCATATAGCAATTATGAGAAGGGGAATAATTTACCTTCCCTTATGTAACTTGTGATGGACCCAAAGGAAAAGCAAAGGAGGTTTTGAGAATTAAATTGCAGTTTCTGCTTTTCCCCTAAAAATTAAAATTACTAATTGGGTAATTTGATTGTTGTTAAGTAATTATACAGCCTAATTTTAACATTTTCTAGGTTGTCACGAGTTTCTTCTTTTTTTTTATCATCCGATCGACATTTTCGTGTCGGTTACACCTAATTTTGTCTGCAAGAAATTAGATTATGGGAGAAAAAAACTATTATATAAATTTCACAAATTCTTTCATTTATCTTATTTCAATTGTGTTTTAGCATATTCACTTAACAAAAGGTTATAGGAGATTGTGATTTCAAGAGCAGAGTTTCAATATTAACGGCGTTCATGTATCACATTCACTGTTTATGAGTTCCATCATTTCATGTCACAATCACAGTTTATTTAATATTTCAAATTTGACTAAGGTATTTTATCAGTATTTGATTTAGCATATTCGAAAGATATTATTATCTAACAACAATAGCAACATAAAATAACATTAGTTATGACATAAAATAATAAAGTTCACTTATATAGCATTATATGAAAAAAAAAATATAAAATATTTAATATTACATGTGTATGTCCACATGGTTGATTTGGTTCATAACTTTGGTTTTTTTTTTTTTTAATCTGAGATTCAAACTCGAAATAAGGAGAAAAGGCAACACCTGGGTTACTGAAAGGCCAAAGACTTAATGGAATTTGATTTAACTTCCAAAACCGTGGACTAAACTATATGTAAATATTTCCTTTTGTAAATTAAACTAAACAAAACCATGTAGTAATATAAAGAAATTACACAAAATCACACTTTGATCCTATTTAACCAATTTATCTGATTTGATTCTAAATTTTGAACACTCTTATTAAAACAAACTACTAAAATAACAGCATGAGTTTAAAGAAAAAAAAATTAAGTAGAAGTACTTGTATATATTTGAATTAACTTATTTTGTATTCAAAATAGCTTATAATTAAAATATTAACTTAATCTAACATGCATACGTTGAAAAAATAAAAGTTTATTTGGTTAAACCCAATCCAACATTGAGTTTAATTTTGATCAGTTATTAATATAAAAAATTTTATACTATCATTCAATCACATCTTATCAAATCAATAAAAGAATTTTACTAAGATAACTTCCTGAAAAGTCAAACTCTTAATGATTTGGAAACATGTGATTGAATAATAATATAAAAAAAATTTATATTAATAATAGATTAAAATTAAATCCTCTAACATATCCTATAAAAGAGAATTTTGACGTAGTTGTGTTGAATAATGATATGGAGTGATATGAATTAATCTTACTTATAAATTAACAAAAGGTTTTCTTTTCAAAAATATTGATTGCAAAAATTGCAATCGAACCAAGTTTCTAAATTCTCCTTGATTTAGAGTAAACTAAGATGACATATTATACAATTATTCAAATTATCTAGTCAACCATATGTCATATCCCCACATAAGATTTTGAAAACCTATGTATGCAGTGCAGATGGATTTTTGACACGTTTGCGCGAGGAACATGATACATGCATGTGGTGAAGGTTGACTTCCCACTACGTGTCAATGTCAAATATATTTAATCACAAAAAAAAAAAATAGTAACTACGAATTCCAAAACTTTGAAGTCTATGATAATGTCAACAATATACTAAATGATCAGAACCTTGTTAGAATTTGAATTCAGTACGTAAGGATCGGAGAAGCAATTGCAATGCGTTCGTTGACATAACATGAATGTTACATGAAGCTATTACTCGTTCAAAATTGAATCACATCACCATTTGTGGTTGACTAGAATAAATTAGGTCTTATTGTTGATCATTTGACTTTGTATAATTAAGTTAATTAGTACTATTGGAGGACCTCTTCTACTATTTTAACTAATATCTCATCATTTTTCTTTTAAAAAAAAAATTTCAAGGTAAACTCCCTAGGCTAATACTGCACGTTATGATTTGATAGAGATCAATGTAATTGGATAAATGATAGCATTTGAAGTGACTTTGAAATTCAAATTAAATTGCTATAAGTTAGAACACCTCAGTTCTTAATTATTTTTCTGAATCAATTATCTTAAAAGTTTAAATTGTTAGGTCAAAATATATAAATGGTTTTATATATTTCACACGCCTTCTCACGTAATTTTGTGTCAAAATTCGATTTGATTGTGAAGAATATAGATTGAACTCCTAACTACTTAGTCATAAAAGTCTTAATATCATATCATGAACTACTTATTTTAAAATTTTAAAACTATTAGGTGAAAGTACGTAAAAAGTTTTATATTTTTAATATATCTCTAACAATTATTTTTATTATTATTATAGAGTAATGTTAAATTGAATATATGAAATTTTTTTCGTAAAAGTTTATATAAAACTCAACCCAACAGTTAATTTGAACTTGTGTCCCTTGCATTATCTTAGAAATATATAACAAAAAAACTGAGCTTTTGATGGATCAAATTCTCTGTAGACTTATATATCCAAATTATATTTTCCCACATATCTCTTAGGCTTTCTTTTGTTGGTTCAATTACTACGAATTTACAAGAGTCACATGAATTTCTTATACGCACACACTAATTATATTTTGTATATATCTTAAAATTGTCTACCAACATTATTTCATAAAATATATATCTTGCGCATGCAATATATTATCATCAAATTAGATGGCATATGGATTAGTATTAAATAGTTCTCAAGGTTGATGATTCAAATGCTATGCTCATTAAAAAGTGATTGGCACAAACTAGCTGGTTGATACTAATTTATGCTTCAACAACCGGCATCATTTTTTCTACATTTATTACCTGCTTTGTGATATTTGTTTAATTTCATGCAACTTTTGTGTCCTTGCAGTCCTCTGCTTAATCAGAATAGCCTATATCGTGCGAAAAAAACCAAGGAAATTATAAACTATAGTCTTATAGATCGTATGACACATGAATTAAGTTCAATAGTTGTGACATCACAACTGACATCATTGGAAACAATTGCAATATCACACACACACAAACACGCTATATATATATATATGAAATCCATATTCAACCAAGCTTTACTCTGGTTTTTTTTTTTCTCCCTTCCTTCCTCTCTTTCTCTCCTCGTGGCCATAGCAAACAAACAGGAAGTGAGAAAAAGGTGGCTTCTCTGCTCTCTTAGCATGACGTGATTGGGTAGAGTTAATTGCATGTTCAAATGTGACAATTGGAAGCAACGTAAATGGAGAAAGAAGCAGGGATAAGGATCAGCAATAGCAGCTTCTTCTTTCTGTATTTGAGCAGAGTGCATGTACATATTAAGAATATGAGCAAAAGAATACGAATTTTGAAAAACTATATATATATATATATATATATATATATATATATATGTATGTCGAGATATTAAGTTTTAAAATATTTATTTTATTGAATAACTTTTTATAATTATTAAACTTTATCGATCTAATAGTTAAAATAAAAATTTTCATAAGATAAATTAAACCTATGAAATTTTATAAAATTATAAAATAAATTAATATTTAATCTAATTATTTTATTTTAACGTGTAATATATTTTTTAAAATATAAATAAATATTAATTTATTATAAAAAATACAAATAAATATTTTATTTATTTTAAATTTAATATATATAATTATTATAATAATATTATATAATTTAATAATTAATTATTCAATAATATAAATGTACAAGACTTACTTAACAATGTTTATGGAAGATAAATATTGACTATATATTTCCAATGTTTAATTTACTTGTAAGACAGGACTTCATACGTATGCACGCACCTATGCGATTAAAGTCATGTCCAGATAGATGGATTAAAGTCTCTATGGAAGGTTGTACCCGAAAAAAATATCTATGGAAGAGCTTAATTAATACTTTTCCACAGAATACTAGGACATATAATATATACTAATTTTTACATTAGGACAGCACTATTTTCTTCATTATAAACACACTTAGATAAAAATAATAGTAATTTCATTTCGTACATTTCAAATTATGCTTCAATTATTCATGTTTTAGTTGAAAATATTAATAATAATTTCACATATATGTTAGTTACATGTTATTTTGTAAACTATTAAATAATATTATAAATTTACTGTGTTTCTTTTTAAAATGATTCAAATTCAGTACACAAATCTCACATAAACTCAAGGATTACTTGTTGCATTTATATAATTGTGTGAGAATATAACATGATAGAATAATTAATGTCGTGTATATATAGTTAAAACTGAGGATAATATTGCCAATTTTTTAAGTGTAATGACTATTTATTTAGAAATAGTTTATGTTAAATTTTTACTAAATCTTAATATTCAAACTTAACCTACTTTTCTTATTTTTCATGGAGCCTTTATAACTTCTTTAAAACAACAAATTAATAATAATATTTCACTAAATTAAATGCATTAAACTATTCGTCGAAGAACAAATTCAAAACGCATTTGACTTTGTCTTTTTGTTGTCGGCTATATTATCGGTTGGCATGGCAAAATACTGCAAATAGTCAACCTCTCCCAAGATCCTTCTTTCCCCAGTTCTCTAGCACCAATCTATTATTTATCATATAGAAGTAAGTGGTTTGATTTTATTATGTGTTATTTTTAATTATGTTATTTGATATTTTTATTTTGATATTTTATTTTAATAAATAATATTTATATGGTATGTAAAATTTAAATATTATAATAAATTTATTATAATAGTTGATAAATCATAATTTTAAATTTTAAAAAAAATTATGAATCAAATCTTTTAAAATTTTTTCTTTCTTCTTTTATTATTATTATTTTATTTCTTATTTTTATTTAATAATATTTTTCTCTTACTTTTAAATTTTTTGTGAATTAAATTTAAAATTTTAATTCTTTTTTTATCAATGTGAATTAATCAATAATTGTTATTAAAATTTTTTAAATAAAGAAAAATATTAAATATTAAAAATACTAACAAATATTAAAATAAACTTAAAATTAGCAATAAATATATAATTTTAAATTATGTAAAATTAAAAAAAATTATTAAACATTTATTTTAAAATTATTATAAGTAATTTTTTAATCAAATTTTATATTATTAATTTTTAAAATAATATATTATTAATTTTTAATTTTATTTTATTTTTTAAAATTTTTCATGTATTACAACGGTGTTACAACTAGTTAATGTAAACCCATGCCCCCCTTGGTCTATATTTTTGTTTCCTTTATTTCTCTCTCTCTCTCTCTCTCTCTTTCTCTCTACGTGACGCCAAAATACGTTAATTTTGCATTTTGAAATTCATTTGCTTAATTATCGCCACACAAGGACAAGTTTGAGGACTTGTCCCACAACATCTCCATATGCAAAATACAACGTCTCATTCCAAATGTTTTTTGGTACATAATTTTTTCTATATATACCTGAAAATCATAGGTGGATTCTGTCATATATATTTACGTTTTGTTGTTTATTAGTCAATATTCGAGTATAAAATTATATATTCCAACTATAAGAAAGGCCCATGATGCAATGCTAGCTGATCCAAATGTAAGCATGTATATATATGTATGAATAATTTTATTTTATTGATTGTCTTGGACTGTATATATTTTCGTGAAAATTGTTTTCAAAATTTATGTTCAAAGAGAAATTAATTAGTGGAATAGAATTTATGAAAGAGAGGATATTTTCTATTTTATAGAAAAGGGAAAATATTTTCCATTTTGAATCAGTATTTTACTTTTACAGGTCTTTCTTCACTAAATTATGTGAAAAAGGATCTCCTTGTGGAGAGTGTTATATACAAAGCCACAAGACCATTCAGGTTTTTTCTTTTTTAAATTTTGATTACCAAGTTTAGGGTAATTATATTAGGAAAACTAAAGACACACTGGAAAGAGCAATAATAAGACCACAGAGAACATCCATAACCTGCCACCATAAACACCTTCCTTACTACTAAGGCATGGGCGTTTCTTAATACAATTATCAACTTGATAAAGCAACCTTTTCAATGGTTGCTCATTCCTAGAGTTTTCGTTTGAGGAGTGGTCCTTTATTATTATTGTTTTTTTTTTTTTGCTGATATATATAAAAATTTACAGTGAGAGGATTCTTTTCCCATTTTAAGATCAGGCAAACTACTAATTTCAGTCAAGATTTACAATAAAATTACAAATCACCTATTAATAAAAGAATTCAGAATTCGAATTCAAGTTATA
Source organism: Castanospermum australe (assembly GCA_019955255.1). Classification (NCBI taxonomy): domain Eukaryota; kingdom Viridiplantae; phylum Streptophyta; class Magnoliopsida; order Fabales; family Fabaceae; genus Castanospermum; species Castanospermum australe. Next base: position 308,232 of record NSJW01000282.1, on the reverse strand, counting down.
CAGTTATCATGAATAGATTATTGATTAGGTGATCTAGTACCTATGGGCACTTTAGGCTTGTGTTTGTTCCTAGCCAAGTAACCTTTGAGTTTATATATGTTTCTTAATTTCATGTGGACATATGATCCTCTTTGATAGTATCATTGACAGCAGTTTGGAAAGTGATGAAACAAGAAGGATTAATTGTTTCCTCTATTGATAAATGAATTGAGCGAAAGCCAAACCAAGTAGCTGGCAAACAGCACTATATATTCTTTCATATCCCCAACATACAAAGATTCGTTATTTGTAGATAAGTTTAGATGTCACATATTCTAGCGAAAGATTTTGAATTGCGAGTAATCGTTGTACAAATCATGTATTGATCTTTGACAAACTCGTATAGGGTAATAGAAAAACTTACAAGGCAAGAAAGCTTATCTGGCTGGCAAAGGACCTTCAGCACTCAAGTTCATAAAGTTAAGGAAAAAAGAAAGGGAGTGCCTTTGATCATTAAAAGGATACATGAAGAACTGAACAATAAAAACATGTTTAGATTAGTTTATTTTGTATTCAAAATAGTTTATAATCAAAATCTTACTTAAAGAGATTTAAAAAATGAAACACAAATTAATATTTTTTTTTCTAAAAATTAAGCTTTACCAATCATATTCAAACGTGTGCATATATATATATATATATGTGTGTGTGTGGGAGTGAGGTGTGTGCATATCTATAGTCCCAAATCATGGCCACAAGGTGCCTTTTATTAAAAGATACCACCTGGGTTTAGTTTGATCGTGATAATATATTATCTTAGCAATACAAGAATGATCCGATACATCTTAATTTTCTTTTTAATGTGGCACTTTAATGTTGCTGGTAGGTGAGGATAAGATTGATGAGGATTTAAAGTTTGATCATCTAAGTTAATTATATTATATGGACTTCCAATGAGCTTATAATTTAGTGGTATATATCTAGCAAGTATTAAGGTTTGAGTAGATATGCAGAAATTCAAATTTAGAATATATAATTATTATTTATTAGAATTTACTTTTATAGATTTATTTTATTTTATGTTGTCTATTTTTTTAAAAAATAAATTATAAATAAGTTTTAAACAATTAATGTAATGTGCATTCTACTAATGAAAAAAAAAAAAAAATATATATATATATATATATATATATATATCTTGAACCAAATGAGATGGATTCGGTTGGTAAGATTTGAAACACTTCGTTTATAAAGTTTATGTTCGATTCTCACTGCCAGCAGGCAGCTTTATATATGTAAGTTTGGCTAAGAACTCTTTAGCCTTAATCAGTGAGGCATTAGCTTCACTCATCAATATGCAACACTTTTTTTTTTCCGCATAGTGTCAGTTTGATATGTGATTGTAAAAGTTAGGATAAAATTTTTATAAGTTAGGATAAAATTTTTATAAATAAAATTTGTATATAATTATATATACAAAATTCATCTATAAAAATTTCACCTTTATTTTTATTTTCATACTAAATATACACTTAATTGGTTGAAATATCGGTGAGAAAGATGAATATCCGTATATAATTATAGATACTCATTTCCCTAGAATAGACCAACACTGCCATATGTATTTGGACGGTATATCTAGATAAAGATTGCATAATTTATTGCATTGACCAGAAAACTTGTGCAAGTTTATAATATATATCTACGAGTAATTTCAATCAATGATGTATACATGTATATTTATATTAATTTATTTTATATTTAAAATATTTTATTTAAATTTTATCAAACATGCCCATATATTGATAAGATTGTGAGGTGTTGTAAGGTTATACAGAGGTTTGCTTGCTTTTTTTTTTCTTTTCTTTTCTATTTATAGTGTAGTTTTGCTTACGCAATTAGCATGGCATTTTTTATCTCTCTTTTCACTTATGTTATCTTCGGATGGGAGATTAGAGAGGAAAAATGAGAGGAGGAAGGGATTTATTATAAGTTTCTCCCTAAATTGGAAGTTTAAAAAAAAAAAAACGAGAATTTTTAAGTTATCTTTCAAAACTTTTTTAAATTAATTTTTGTTAACATTTTAAAGTTTTTTCAATTTAAAGATTTTGAAGAATTTAAAATATGTAAATAAAAAAAAAATTTATTAATAAACTTTCTAATCTCTTTCCTTTCCCTTCTTTTTATATTCTTTAATTTTCTTTTTCATTTTCTCTAAACTTTCAAACATAATCTTTGTATGAAGGCAAAAAAATCACATAACAATGCCATTAAAAGACAGATTTTCTAAAAAGTTGACCTAAAGTTTGGTTTAAAGTTCATAGCAAGATATGAATGAGTGTGTGTGTGTATTTATAAATGTTCATTATAATTTCATCAAATTCAACCATGCTGTGGCATTTGGCCATTTCTCCATCGTTGGGCTTTGGTGGGTACATAATGCATGCGCACAAGGTTATACTTTACAATTACATCTCACACACAAAAGCTTGGAAGTTGACAATTAATGAATAGCCACAAATTAACACTAGAAGACAACACTACCACCTCCACCATCACCTTCACTTTGGTTTTCTTTTGTTTCCCTTTCATTTTCCCCAGATTATAAAATTACGTACCCTGCCTGTATGTGTACAGTACAGCGCACCGCAACAATAAACGTAGTATTTAATTTCTTTTGTTGTCGCAAAAAGAAAAAGTCCATTATTGTCCCTCCTGTTGTATTGGAACAAGTGGTCCAAAAGAAGACCACTAGTAGGTTTCGTAGTTAATGTGGCGATTTACAGGCCCGAGAAAAAGGTTCATATAATTTTGACATACTGAATGAATGCTACGTACTTGTCGCGGTTACGTAATTGGCTTGATGTTAACATTATTGAGCTTTTTTATGGTTCTTCTTTTCTTTTTAAATGTTTGCTGTGAGCACTTAATTTGTTGCATAATTGTGGCTCATTTTGTACGTTTTTTTTAATTCGCATTACTTGTTAAGTTGTCATATATACTATATAAAGAGTTAAAAGGTTGCTCACCTAGTTAATTTTTTTGTTTATAATTTATCATGATTTGATTTTAATTCTTGTAGATCATATTTTTACTATGAATTAAGACGAATCTATTTCAGAGGGATTTTAGATCAAAGGTTGAGAGCATCTTCTGTCATAAAAAATATTGCATTGCTATATCTACTATAATTAATTGAAAGTCCTTTTTCTTGCAACAAGTTCTTCTATTTAATTACATATGTTACTTTTATAAAAATTTGTACTCTCTTTCTATATTCATATTAAAAATTATACATTTTTTGTGTATATTAGAAGTATCTTTATAAGATCTTATCAATTTAAACTATCTCATAAACTTAATTTTTTTAAATTAAAAATAATAATAATATAACATTTCTTATAAAATAATATCATTATAAATGAGATTTTTAAAAATTAAACAATAATTTTCGTATCTAAAAATATAATTTACTTATGCTACGTATCACTTTGTGGGTATTAAAAATTATACATATTAGTTAAGATTTATCCATTTTATTTTTTATAAAAAAGTCAGTGCTCTTCTTTGATACATCTACATAAGTATATAGCATTTCTTTGAGAAAATAAGCAAATCTATTGACATCGGATCAATCTCGTCTAAAATATCGCAAAGTAGGTGGCTATAAATTAAATAACCAACAATTTAGATTTTGACAAAAAACTGACATATATAAAGAAGTTATAAATTTATTATAACTCATTTATTTCTTTAATAAATAATTACTGTTTATACTTTACATTTTATAATACACTAATTGCATAATGTGTTTCGTTACATTAATTTTTGATAGAATTATAAAATTTTAAAAAAATTATAAATAACTTAAATAATTTTTAAATTTTTAAATTATATTACAATTTTATTTTATAATATTATAATTTTATTTTAAATATTTAAAATTTTATTTAAAATTTTTATAATGATACACAATACATTATTAATTTTTTTATAATGCACTATAATAATCTCTTAGGTTATTTATGTATTTAAATTAATTTATTTTAAATTTAAAATAATTTATAATTAAAATTTTGTTAATAAAATTGTTTAAAAAATAATTTTTTAAAAAAATAATCATTCTCAAACGTCCACTATCAAATTTAAAGGAATCAATCCACTGACATCACGTTTCCCGATGTATTGTACCAAAATGTGGGACTTCAGCTGAATGGACAGTGTTCAAATTTCAAAGCCGTAGAACAGTCATCCATTGCGCTTCTTTGAACACGAGTGATCTTCTCCTGCTTTTGGTTCAATGCATTGGTGTTGGTTCTGTGCACTTTGTTTGCGTGGCACTGCTGCATTCAATTATAATAAAGGACTGGTTTATCGTTATTTACTTGCCTACCATTTTCTTTTTCCTTATCCTATACGTTCTTTGTACGCGGGATTAATTTTGATTTAAGATTGTTCTTTTGTTTTTGACATGATTAAAATTGTTCTTTTTAATAGCGCTTTAAAGTTTGAACTCTTAATATTATAAAACTTTGAGTTATTTATAAATAAATTTTTGAATTTTAAAGAAATGAATATACAAATTTTATAAATTTTGAGTTATTTATAAATAAACTTCTGAATTTTAAAATCGTCTTAATTAATACATAAAACATAATAATAAAATAAATCAATACTTTCATCAACTTTTTATCTATTCTAAATTAAATAAAAAATAATTTGAAGTGAATGAAAAATAGATAGAATGATTAATTTGTGTAATTATTATAATTTAAGTATTAATTATGATAATTTTAAAATTTTAAAATCTATTTATAAATGATTCAAAATTTATAGAATCTGTGTACTCTTTTCTCATAATTTTATGCATTGAACACAAAGAGGGTATAATATAACCAGGAACACAAGTTTGTCTATATATATGTTTATAATTATGGTGGGTAACAGAACAATAAGGGAAAAAGTTTTAGGTACATTTTATAACTAAACTGTGAAGTTAATAAGTATTAGTAAAAATTAATGATTTAAATTATTATCAATATATATATATATATATATAAAAGATTAAATTAAAATCTAATTCATCAAATATGGACTTGATACTCATATACGGGTTGGATAATCTAAATTCATTATTCATTAAAATTTTTAATTAACTATGTTCGCTTTAGTTGGGTTAAAGATTTCAAATAGGATTGGAGAAAAGTAAATTAAAAAAATATAATGGATTTTTATATAATATCATTTAAGTCTCACCATATGATTATATGACTATATGATAACTACATAAACTGTCAAACTATTTTGAGAGAGAGAGAGAGAGAGAGAGAGAGAGAGAGAGAGAGAGAGAGAGAGAGAGAGAGAGAGAGAGAGAGAGAGAGAGAGAGAGAGAGAGAGAGAGAGAGAGAGAGAGAGAGAGAGAGAGAGAGAGAGAGAAAGAGGCACTTATGCAGAGGGTAGTATATGTTTATCAAGTCGTTCCCTAGAAACTCAAATCATAGAAGCAAGTGGATCAATAATAAAGATTATGTGTGATGATAAACAAGTCACTATTTTAAGAGAAAAGTTCGAACATTAAATTGAGTATTTGTTAGAGAGCGTTTCATGGTTAAAAATCAATTATGACTATACTCAAAAAATAATTTGAAAACAATACTCATAAAACATTTGATGTACTAAAAAAAATAAATAAATAAGACATATAAAATTTTTAAAATTAAAATATAAAAAACTTGGCATTCTTATTTCATTTTATTTTTTTAAATCAAACATGGACTTACGGGATATGTCAGTCAAAAACTAAAAAAAAAATGGAAGCAAGGGGACCCATAACTGAACACAAGCAACTTGGGGAGCACCCACACCCACTCTCCTTGTTGCGTTTCCCAGCCGACAAAAGCTTTGCAGGGTTGGTGAATAGTGAATGAATTCATTTGGCAGAGAAAACAATAAGAATGCAAAACCAGTAAGCAAAGGGAACGACGGCAAGACACCTGCGCAAACCACACGCCTAGTCTAGCAAAGCTACTGGCCCATCATCCCCATTTTCTCTCCCACGTGTTTACTAAGTCTTAAATATGAAAAGCCACAAAAAAATGAGACGTGGGTCTCCCCCTCAAAGTTGCTGCTAATTGAGTCTGAGTGCATGAACTTGGAGTAAACGGCGAGCCTTTCTTTCTTTAACGGCGCTAATCAATCATTTTGAAGGGCACGTCGACAAGCAGATTCCAAATTGTGCGCAATCACATGGGTCATTGTGTGTGCTTCTTAATAAAATATATTTCAATAAAAATTAATTATAAATTATTTATAATCACAATTTAAGCGACGTCGAGTTTTTTTAAAATATATTTAAATAAAAAAATAAAAAAAAGAAAGCTTGATTTTTTTTTAAGTTCTCAATGATCAGTAATGAGACAATTGGAATTTAGGATTTATCATTACTCTTTTTAAAATAAGAATTACTCTCTAAGTTCATTTTTTGTTTAACTACCTAAGTAACGAGCTATCCAATATTTATCAATTATTTATTTTGTTCGATAAATCTTATATTTATTGTGAGAATTACTATCTTTATATTTTTTAAAAAAATATTATATAATTAAAATTATTTTATTAAAATTTTTGACAGAATAATTTAATATATTTTTTTATTATTAAATTGATGAATAATTTTTATCACTTAATTTCATTTAATAATTATATTTTATTCTACTTGAAATTTGTCAAAAATTTTATCTATTTTTTTATTACGTAACATTACTATTCTTTTATCTATTGATTTAAAAGATTATTTTTATTTTATTTTGTCTTTCTATTTAAAAAACTAATGACTTATTAATTTTTTAAACATTATTTTTTATCAACGGAGTGAAAAAAATTAACAGAATGAATAATATTTTGAGTATATTGATATAAAATAATTAATAAAATAAAATTGTTTTTATAAATAAATTTATCTAATAACGTTTTAATTTTTATATAATTACTTAAAATAAAAATAAAAAGAATAACATTAAATAAATATTTTAATAAATCATTAAATATGTATTTCAATTAAATTTTATAAAGTAAATTATGAATAAAATTGATTTTATAAATTTAATTTTAGTTAAAAATAAATTTTAATAAAGTAATTTGTATTTAAAAAAAATTATATTCAATGCATAACTTAAGAAATAATTAATTTATATCAAATAATTTTTTTAAGTCAAAATTAAATTTAAAAAATTATATAAATATTAAAATAAATTAATATATTGAGATGTATTAGTCTCTCAATTCGTATTTTTTTTATTTTTTGTAATATAATTATTTATTAATTAATTAATATAATTTTAAATATAATTTTATTATAATTATAAATTAATTAATTAAATTAATATATTTTTATTTTTTAAAAATTAAAATATATTTAAAATTAATTATGATAGCGTATATAAAAAAATAATTATTTATATTTAAAAATAATTAATTATATAATACAGTTATCATTAAAAATATTTATATTTATAATTTTATTTTTTGATTTAAATTTAATTAATTATTAATAATTTTTTAAAAAATTAAAAATTTGAGATAAATTTTTTTATATAATAATAAAAATAAAAAAATTCATATATTATTTTTTAAAAATTAATTTAAACAATACAAATATTAACTCAAACACACTTTGTATGACTTACGAATGATTAAAAAAAATATTAGATACCTTAAAATCTTTCTAAAAAAAATATTATGTACTTAAAATTTTTTATTTAATAATTTTTTATTATGTACGCGTCATTGAGACTGAGCTGTGCGGCTACGCGGAAGTGATATTTTGGCGGGTACAGAGTACAGAATTGACAATGCCCGTGCACATTCCCAATTCTGCTTTTCGGATTCGGATCTTATCTCTTCAATTCCCATACTTTCTTGATAAACCCAAACATTTTTACTTTTGGTAAATTAAATATTTTTATTTATTTTACTACTTTACAGTTCAAGATTAATATTATTAATATCAGATTAAGTAATGAATCGATAAAAATTTTTATTTAAGTTTAATTATTTAAATTTTTTTGATAAAATTAGATAATATTATATAAAAATAATTTTTATATAATAATATAAAATTTATAAAAAATATAAAATATAAAAAAAATTTAAATTTTTTAAAATAAAAAATTTATGACCGCTTGATTCATGCACTTCAATCACTTAATTGAAATAATTTTAATTATTTTTTTTTAATTTTTATTAATTTAAATTAATTTGACTAAAATTTGATTATAAAATTAAATTATAATTAATTAAATATTATATTTATGGTTCAACCGGCTAGTTAGATTTTCACAAAAGTGCTCGAGACACCAGTTCTGGTTTCGAAGTCTATGTGCTCTGCAAGGATAAATCTAATTTGTGTTGTTCCCAAAAAAAAATGAAAACAAAAGAAATAGTTGTATCTACACTAATTTTAAACAAAAATTCATATTATTTTTCTTAGAAGAAAGACTTCATGTAATATTAAATTCAAATAGCAATTGACACTTTATTATGAGATATTTAAATAATTTTGACAGTAAATTGCTCAAATGATGCAAAATAATTTTTTTTTAAGAGTCTGTCCTCTTTATATCTGTATCTATATCTATATTTATATTATATATTTTGGATTCTCTTCATTAGTTTTCAATTTTTATTTTTATTTTTAAAATTATTAATAATTAACTGAAAACAAATAAAGAAAAGAATAAAATTATAAATATGAATATCTATCTTGATAACTACATTCTATATTATAACTTCTTTTAAATAGAGAAAATTATCTTTTTTTATTTTAACATTAGTCATACTATTATAAACATATTCTATCTTTTTACAAAATTATTTTTAATTACCCAACTGACTTGTAATTATAATAAAACTACAATTATAAATTAATTAATAATATATATATATATATACACACACACACACACACACACACACACACACACACACACACACATGTGAAAAAATTAGAAAAATACAAATTGAATGTCAGAACAGTGTATCTCAAGATGTTAGTGTAAAATAATGCAAATAATATTATTAAAGTATATGGTTAAAAATATGTGTATTTAGAGTTATAGCTATATTTGATTTTGATTAATCTAGTCTAAAATTTTCTTATTAATAAATTAAAATTAAAATTTATCTATATATACTATTATAAAGAAAATTTTCTTATTTAATATCAAAATTTCAGTTTTTTAAAAAGTTATTATTAACTAATTAAATACAAATAAAAAATAAATAAACCAATGCAAATTTTTTTGGATAATTACATTTAGTTACATTTACTTTTAAATATAAAGAGTTATTTTTTATTTTTTCACAAGTTATTTTTATTTAACTAATTAATAAATTATAATTAATTAGTTTATAAAATAATTAGATAAGTAAAAATAAAAAATAGACACGACATAGCTGTTCAAAACGCTAGTTACATATGAATGTGTGTGTGTGCATCATTATTTAAATTGACTAATAATGTAAGTATTATTATTTTACCAATGCAAATGAACTTTCCCGGGGGGAAGGGGGGGGGTAAATGCTGTGTTTGTATCATTTTTTAGCATTTCACCATTAAAATTATTTGAATATACACATGATATGACTTATTTCTTCAAGACTCCAATACTAACATGATAATGTACCGATTTTTTATTATTGTGACTATCAATTTTATTTATATTTTAAATAATATTTAAATTATATGATATATTTGTAAATTTAGTTTAAATTTTGAACAATATTTAAATTATGTTATGTATTTATAAATGTGATTTGAATAATATTTAAATTATATATTTGGTTAGGCAAGTTCATTTGATAATTAAGTGGATTTAAATTTTTTTAACTTTATGGTAAATAAAACATAGAAATGTAAAAGAATAAAAACTTATGGCTTGACTTTTGAGTTCACACGAGTTGGGTTGCTTTTTGTTTTTACCTCGTTTAAATATAAATAATTATGATCTATCCCATATAACTCATAGTTTGTCACGAGCGGGCTTAAATGAGTTGAGCCAACTCGTTTGACAGCCTTAGAGCTTATGCATTGTGCTAACTAACTCTAGGAGTAAAACGATAAAGTTGAAACAAAAAGATAACATATGCATAATGATATTAACCAAATTAAATAATAGAATGTCAAATTGAATTTAATCCTAAATAAAAATGTAACTTAACAAACGCCCTATTTTGAAAGTTATATTTTCCATTTCAACAATTGATTTAAGAAGAAAATTTTGATAAATTTGTGCTAGCATATGTGCAAAAATATAACTTGGGGTTGATGAGTTGAACTTAATCATGAGTTCAAGCACATTTGTCGTAGACTTAATTAATTTGATTTCTAGTTAAGTTTGAAAATGAGCTTAATGTTAGTTCATAAAAGTAGTGAGTTACTGGAATTCAAAACTCAAGTAAGGTCAATAAAAATGGCCTATCACATTTTTTTAGATATAGACATTAATAAGCATAGTTAAGATCAAAGGTCATAGTTAGACTTGATCTCACTCACTTGGTTCAAAATACTTAACAATGAGCTTCAATGTTTGTTCATGCTCAAGCACATAAAAGTAAAGAGCTACTTCAATTCAACTCAAGCTAGGTCAATAAAAACCGCATCTATCACTTTCTTTTTTCAAGTGATAAAAAAGTAAGTTTTACTAAAATCAAAGGTTATGATGAGACTTGAACAAGGGTACTCACTTGGAATATATTGGGCTACAAAATCTAGTTAAAAGTTTAACAATGAGCTTAATGTTAGTTCAAGCTTAAGAGAAATTATTGCATGTTTCAGGAGTGCTGTGTAAGATCTTAATCTTTCCATTTATATTTCAACATATTAGCATTAAGTGATGATAAAATTAAATGTGAATTACTTATTCTATCTTAGTAAATGTGTTCTCACCAACTACAAAAAAAAAAAAGAACCTCCTCAAGGTAATAATTAATTCACATTTAATTTTATCATTTATTTTAAATTAAGATGTTAAAATATAATGGAAAGAGTACAATCCTACGGAACACTAATAATTTCTCCATGCACATATATTTACTGAAGTAGTGAGCTACTTGAATTCCACTCAAGCTAATAAAAATGGGAAATGGCCTATCACTTTGTCTCTTATTTTTTGAGAGATAGAAAGAATAAGATTAACTAAATTAAAGGTCATAATTAGACTTGATCAAGAAGGATACGAGGTTAAACCTAGATACCTATATACATGAAGGAACTTTAAGTTAAATCGTAAAAGAATTTTCTTTTCTTTTTACTGTTTTGGTTTTAAAAGACAATAAGAAATTCAATGTCTATATATTTATTGAATCTAACGTAAAAAACCATCGTAAGAACCCTTATTAATATAAAACAAAACACAGATACCTTCTGAAGTTTAGAATGAGAATTATGGGATTAGACTTTAGTACTCAGACTAAAATTCAGACATGATGAAACTTTTTTTTTTTTTTATCATGATTCAATAAACTTGATTTCTATCATGAGAGAAATGCAACTGCAATATCTATTATTTGATTATAACTTTATAAGAACATCTTAAAGTTATTGTTAATTATCACTTTTTTTTAATAGACAAGATTGGATCCGGGACCTCTTCAATAATATGTGTCTTATTTTTTTTTATTTTTAAATGTGTTAATTTGATTACTCAACAAATCAAATAATTTAATCAGGTACTTGTATATTCTTTTATTTAACAATAATCAGGTGAAACAAAATGGGGCTCAGGCCAACTAACCAAGTATTTTTTGCATGGGACATAGTGGTGGAATTATAAAAATTATAAAACTATATAAGAATGAGTTTGAGTATTTAAGTAATGTTTGTATGACTCTAAAATTTAAAGAACTAACTACGGTAGAGTTAGTTTTAATTTTAGGCTAGAATAATAAGAACTCCCTCCAATTGGGTCATTAATTTGTAGAAAACTTACTGCATTATAAAACTCATCAACTTGGCTCTCTGAAATCACCAAACCGCGTATATTAATGCATTACAGGAGAGTTTTCTATACATGTAGTTGAGTTCAATTTATATTATACATTTTGGTAAGTTTAGAACGTCATATTATTGTTTTTTAATTTAAAGCATAAAAGAGTTTTAGACAAGTGGCCTATAACTAAAGATTTTTGTTTGTTAGTATTTTAGCCTTAATTTTAAATCATTGTTATTCAAAAAATTTTCAAACAAAAAATAGTACTGTAAACAAGATACTATTCAAAGTTGGTTTTTAACTTTTTTTTCCATTACTTTTTGGTTTGAATTAAAACTCCATATACCATTATGCGTTTGAATGTTGAATATTTTAATTCTAACTCTTGAAAGAAGTGATGACTTATGATAACAAAGAGCCACAACATTATAGTAAAAGAAGAAACACAATTTATTCAAAAGTTAATAACTTTTCAAAAGTGAGAGCGAATTATGAAAGAAAGAAAAACAAAGGAATGGAATTGACTTTATTGTCTCAGTTTAATTTAGGAAATATCTTTACATGGTATTTGAATTCATGCAGGTCGAAATTTCAAAGGGATGTGCTGCGCATATACAGCTAACACTAGTCAAAACAAAAGTAATTAATCTTGACAAAATTCTTAATTAACTTCTTTGATTAAAATGAAAAATAATGAATAATTCAAGAGATTGGTGTAATAGTTAAAGAGGTGCATTTTTTATTTTGGCTATGGTTTAAATCTTAGATCAATATTTAATGAAATTAATTTTTTTAAATGCACCGAGTCAATTTGGGGTTGCTTCTTTAAGATTGCTCATGAAGAGATTTAGTCTTGGTTGACATGAAAGTTAGTCTAATGATACCTTTACCAAAAAGAAAAAAGACTTTGTGTTGGTATAATTATGTTAGTATTGTTTTTAAAATTTTGAATATTTGTTAAAGATTAGGTAGACGCAAAGTGACCAAGATAAAATTTGATCTCACAATTAAATATTCTGCGATTTTAAGAAATAATAAAGAACTAAACTTATCATTTCTTTTGTTTACTATGTATTTTTTTGGTAGATTTTTCTTTTGGTAGATTTTTTTTACCATGTATTTAAAAAGAACTCTGTTTCATTACTTTTGTTTTTTTCTTAAGTACTATTATGACAATTATATCTTTTAAAGAAACATTTGTTCTTTTGCAAAAGTATATGTCCTCCATTTTCTATTTAATATTAATTTAAGAGTTTAATTTTAATTTATTGTTATTATAAAAAGTTTTACTCTATCATCTAATAATGAGTTATCAAATTATTAAAAAAACATTAAGATAACAACTATTTAAAAACTCAAATACTTGGTAACATGTGATTGGATATTAATATAAAAAAACTTACACTGACAATGGATCAAAATTAAATTCTTAATTTAAATGCAAAACTTATTATGCTAGGTGAGAATGAACAATAAATAATTAGAAAGAGTATATTAGTTCTTTTTTTAGTATACCTAAAGTATCCCCTCACTCAAAAGATGAATGACTAATCTCTCTGTTTTCTATCGTACCCTTTGCGGAAGGGAGTTCTATCAACAGCGCATGTTTCATTTACATCCACGAGAGATCGAACCTCTGACATGATGTTTAAGGAACCCAAGCCACTTCCACTTAAATCAATATATGTTGGTTTAAGAGTATATTAGTTAGGATAACACAACATTATCATTTACTCATATATTGATACATTATTAAAATAATGTGACTATTACAATAACTCCTTGAAAAATTAAATTTTTTTAATAATTTGATAATATATAATTAGATAAGATTATAAAAAACTTTAAAATTAAACTTTGTTTACAATAATAATAAATATGACATATATTTGATACGAATTAGGATATCTTCTCTTATTACTAAAATAACAAAAGAGTGTTCTGTTAAAAAAATAAAGATATAAAAATTTTGAATATAACTAATAAATTTTATAACTTATCATAGTGAGTTGTTATATAATAAAATTTGTGTCTCCAAATGGTATTTGATACGTTGCCAAGTTTTATTCTTTTTTAATTTTATTTTGAAGTTGGATGATGTTTGGACAAGTTTGCAGGCATATCTTGACCAGTTCACATTCCTTATGATCTCTCTTTTGTCCAGTTTCATTAACTAGTTTCTTTTTTTTTTCATTTATTAATATTTTATTATATTCATCAAACACATTTTAAATGAAGGAAAAGGAAATTAAATATATTCGTGTATGTTTTTCCAATTTGAATTTCAATACCATCACAGTGACATATATCACACTGAAATCAAGGTAAACGTTTTCTGGAAGTTGACATTATTCAGCCTTGTAACGCTAGGAATTAGGACACTTGGCATGAAGTATTTTCAACTTCAGAAACATCTTATTCTCAAAGTGGTGTCACGGATGATGTTATGATTCTTCTTTTGTGGGAGACGCTATTTATGCTTTTTTTTTCCCTAATATACTACTTATGTTTTCATTTTCTTTATATTGTTAATTTGTTAGTCTTTTTAAATTGTCAAGAGTAATTTTAAATATATATATATATATATATATATATACCCTTTTTTTCTACTATCCTTACATTCAACTAATCATTATCATTCATTTTTTGTCTTATCTTTCTTCCTATTTCTTTTCTTTCACAACACCATTGGTCAACAAGGGTATGTGACAAATGTGAGAAAATGTTAATGTGTATATATATATTTTTATATAAAGCAGGAGTATCCCTATAGAATTTAGTCTATTTGAACTGTTCTATATATCTAATCTTTCTGAATTGAAAGTGATAATGGTATAGTGTTCTTCATGAAATACATCTCTTAAAAATCAAATTGCAATCCTCATGTATATATTTCCATTTCCTCTTTCTCACATAAATATTTAGGGAGAGATTTTTAGGTACATTTCTGTGTAAAACAATGCTCATTCACACCACACCTCTCTCTCTCTCTCTCTCTCTCTCTCTTCTTTTTGTTTCTCAACATTATTGGTCCACATAAGGAGTATGTGAAGAATGTTAGGAAATGTTATGTGTATAAAAAATTTTCAAATTGTCAAATATTTAATGGTGGCTGGTTTTCACAATAAATATTTAGGGAGAAAATCTTAAGTACATATGTAAGACAATGTTCGTTCATACCACACCATTCATTACATGCCACATTAGCTATGTTAATTAGCATTAAACACATTATTACAATGGGAGACTGATGGACCAAATGTTGACATAACATATACTCAATTGTATAGTATACAATAATTATCTTATACTGGATATACTTAAGAATTTCCCATGTTTAGGAGTCCATAAGTACAACAAATAACTAATAATTATTGGATACAATATTAATATTTTACAAAAATTTAAAGAGTTGCTTCTTCATTAAACTCAACCGGCGTTGAAACATTAGTTAGTAATGAGTAATGATATAGAGTAATAATCCTTGCAAATATTTTTTTTACTCTATCCTTTTGCATATTTTTAAATTTAAATTTATTTGTAAGTGTACTAATTAAATTTATGTATTTTATTGCTCATTATATTAATTTTAATTTTAATTATGAATTTTTTAAATCACAATAATTTAGAAAAGGTTAAATACCATGCATATTTTATATTTTTAAGGTAATAATAGCACAAAAAAGTTGAAAAAAAATTATAACAATTAATGTCAACTGTTAAAGTATAGCTCAAAATAATATTGTACTGTCAACTGTTAAAGTATAGCTCAAAATAGAAGGGCAATGAGGAGAAGGCAAGAGGAACTAATTCCCTTTTTGCTAATTACATATTCAAAATTAAATTTTTTTATCAACATTCAATCATGCCAAAATTCTTTTTCATAAATGTTTCTAAATATAATTTGCTTTACTATAACCTTACTTCTAAGCAAAATTAAATTTACAAAATCTAATTCAAACAAACATGCAATAAGATTTAGTATTTTTGTTTGGAAACAAAGTTAAAGAATTTGTTTCCTTAAAAAAAAGAAAAAAGCAAAACTAATAATTTGGAAAAATTTTAGATCGGGGGCCATGACCCCTTCAAGGTAACGAGGAGACCGCCTCTTGTGTGAGACCTTGGATTTGTCCAATGTTCTCATTGTGCTCTCTTTTCTTGCTTGTTTTGAAGTCTTTCAATGTTTAACAATTATGTTGATGAAATTACATATGCTTCTGCCACCATTCTAAAAGAAGGGAGGATTTATTGGCGCTCCTAATTATTTATTATCATTCCTATCAAATTAACTTTTATTTGATCTTTTCAAAATACTCTTCATATGTAATTTTACTTAGATATTAATTTATTGTCACTTTTATATTTTTGAACATATTTTAGAAGAAATATATAAAATAATAAGTTAAAAATTATATGACAATCATATGAAAAAAATTAATAATTATTAAGAATTTTTTAAGCGCACAAACATCTTATCCCAATGCTCTAAACAGTGTATATTCCCTTTGAGAATGAATTTCGGCAACATTTATATTTTCTCTATTAGTTTAATTTGTCATCAATTTTTTTTCATATGAAAAGAAGAACTAATGCATTTTTATGAAAAAAAAGGCAAGATGAAAAATTGTTCATAAAGAATAAAAAAAAACTGAGATATCTTCAAGGAGGAGTAATGGGATAATTAAAATTCTAATAACATTAAACTTTTTGTATTTTTAAAATAAATTAAAAGTATAATTAATGATAAGTTTGGATATATATGAAAGTGGTGTTTCACTATAAATAAGAAAGAAGGATATTTTGAAAAGATCAAATCAAAGTTAGCTTAACAAAAGTGACAATAGACAATTAGGAGTGACAACAGACTACTCCCAAAAGAAACTTGTGCCCTTGCAGAATCTTGAATATCAACTCATCCCTTGGCTTTGTTGGTTTTTCATGGATCTAGGCCATTGTATCTTCTGATGTGTTACCCAGCATCCTTAAACTAGATTGCACCCTTGTGCTATGGAATGGAAGCATGGTAACGAAGCTAACAGAAGCACAAGAAAGGGGTGAGTTGTGCTTATAACTTTAAGAACTTTTTGCACACTTACAAAAACATAATTATTATGATAAGCAATTGTGTGAAAATCATAGTGAGCTAAACTAGAAAGTAAGGTTGTCAAACACGTAAATCAGTTTAGGATTGAAAGGAAGAGATAGACACTTAAAACGTGAGATCATAACACGACATGTACAATTCTACTTATAATATAAAATTATATTCAAGAACATACATATTCATATAAAATAACACAAATATGCAAAATAACATTATAATCACATCTAACATATAAATAAATTCTAAATCAAAATGCATAATGCATAACATAATAATTAATAGAGTAAGAACTAAGAAGAACAAGTCCTCTAATAAAACAAAAGTCATAATTTCAAGTTACAACTCTCAAGTCTCAACATTAAAAGCCATACGTTTTTTATGACAATAACACATGTCTAGAGGAAAATAATATTAGAAGACTAGAGTAATTCATTGAGGCGTTGTTCATCATAAAAAGCTTCTAGCTCTTCCATATTCATATTGTCTCCATCTCACCATCACTATCCATAGCATTTTCTATTGCATCATCTTCATCATGAACATCAAGTTCATCATTAGGAATCTTCGAGTCATCCAAGGAGGTACCACGTCCACCACCACTAGTATCCTCCTCAATTAGAATTTCATTATCATCATCACTTGAAACATTCAAGTCCAAGTCTTCTAACCCTTTATTGTTAGATGAACTTCCATTATTCTCCGCAATCCACTCATGATTGGAAGAAATATCATCTATGCTATACTTACTAGCTTTTCTTGCTTGCTTCTTCTTGGCCAATTTTGAATTGGTCATCACAAAGACTTTTCTAACAATTTCTTCTCTTTGTGTGGACCTAAACAAATAAAAAAAATTAATACGTGGCCAAGTTGGTAATTTTAAAAGTGAAATGAAATACTAATTATATTTCTTAGTTTTAAAAACCTTACCATCTCAAAGGCACTCCAATTATGATCACATCCAAATGAACTACATGTCAAGCTCAGTATTCATATAGCAAAGTTTTTAAGCTGTAGATGTTCATCACCACAAGAATCCCACCATTCTACTGGATCTTTGGTTTTAATTACATTTTTGGCTTCTTTGCTTCCGAAAAACTTCCTAGCATTCTTGAAATCTTTAAGTTGAAGATCAAACTTAGCACATTCATCATTATCTGGCACCAACCTCTGTAAACACTCATATAATCCATGTTTGACTTCAACATCAGCTTTAAAATTCGGACATAGTGGAATTAGGGGTTAGGATAGTACGCTACAACATGCAAAAGCCTATGAAGTTGTTTGTCCCACTTTCATTTATGATACTCCATAAAGGCATATAATTAAAAAATTTAAAAAATTAGATGAATTAAAATTAGTTTCCCTTAAATTCATCATTAAACAAAGCACTTTGATTTGATGATAGATTACCTTTTCTTGACTCCATTGAAGGCTCTTTGAATCTTCTTAGTAGCACGGTCCATTTCCTTGTAAATAAAACCCATGGCTGGTTTCTCATCTAAATCCACCATACTAAGCACTTAAGGGATAATCACCTTCCAGAAGACCACAATGTCTTTCCAAACCTACTATCCAACACCACATTTTTAACAAGTTTCCCATCTGTTGTCTTTGCAAACCAACTAGATTTCCATTTATTGGATGTAAACATTCTCATTAAAGCTCCTTTGTTGTCAAGGAGGCAATCTAAAGTTAGATAGGATGTCACAAATCGAGTCACGGCTGGCCTAATCAAATCTTTTTCTTTGGTAAAGTGTTGCAATAAAGAGATGAGAGAAGTCCTTCAGTAGATATAAGTTATAATTTTTCTCTCCTTTGGAATTGTATCTTTATGGACCTTCAATGAGCTGCGCATGGTATCTAATAAAGCTTCTTTCTTTTTTGCATCAAAATTTCTCCAGCAGCTTTGTAATTTGCTGCATTGCAATAATGACTTGCATAACAATTTCTTCACCAACTTCTTCTACAATGCCATCCATCATCTTAAAAATTTTATCTGTAGTCTTGCAAATATTAGATGCATCAATAGACTTTAGAAATATCATTCCCTTGGGGCTATTCACTAAGAAGTTGCATATAGTCCTCCTCCTTCTTTTGGTCCAGCCATTGGTCATATGGGTGTATCCAGTTTTCCTCCATGTAGCCTTGTGTCCCTCTATGGATTCCTTGTTTAGAACTACTTCTTGCTTCAAATATTTCACTCTAATTTTAGGATATGATGGTGGCTTGAATCTAAGGCCATGTCATGCAATTAATTCAAACATTTTGTGATGTTCATCACTCTTTTCAACATTGAAGGGTATAGCGTTATTGTAAAAAAATCTAGCAATATTTTGATATGCATCGTCCCTTAAATTCTTTCTGAACATTGCATTAATGGTGGATTCACTGGATTGAGTGTTTTTCTCTTGAAAATATTACCGGTATTCTCCACTACTTTCCCTTTCCTTTTTGTACCAACTTCTAAAGCATCATCATTGTTTCTTCCTCCTCCCTCCTACTTTTGATTTTTCTTGTTTGTTTCTACAATTGCAGACATTTGTTTTTTGACATCATCACTAACTTGGGTATAGCTTCTAACATTTATTTGAGTGCCTGCCAAATGGTGTTTCAAGCGATAAACTCCCCCAAATATCATCTTGTCACAATACTTACACTTTATCTTTCTAGGATATGTATCATAGTGGGGTTTTTGACAGGAACCAAGTAGGGACAATGTCATCAAACCAGAGGATGAGCCCTATTTGACAAGGACGTTTATAGTTGATATATTAGAAGAACGTTCAACACTGATAAAGAGAAGGGGGCAATGCTACTCAATAAGGGAAGTTGTCTAATAACATTTGTTGAACAAGAGACAACAAGGAGTCTTTGACATAAACACTTAGCATATTCTTTAGAAAGTTGGATTGGAAGCTTCGATGCAAGGGAGGCAGTTGCAAGACTCAATCAAAGACAGTATCTTGAAGGCATTCAAAATTCAAGTTTGAAATTGAATTGAAGAGTCAATTATAGAAAGTTTAAATATTTAAAATAAGCATGATTTGCATGCATGACACCTGTCTGACAGGTGGTGTAATCTTAGGACATAAACAGTTACTTTTATTTGCCTATAAATACTAGTTTTTTTATATATTATAAAGGTTAGATTCTTAAAAACATATCCTACACTTCCTAAGTCCTATAAACACTCACGAATAACATGATCACTTCAAGTATCCCTTCAACATTTTCATTTCATGTATTCTGAATTCAACACAATTTACTTTTCATTGCACATTTACTTTTATTATCAATTTACTTTCCATTGTCAATTTTTTTTCATTGTCAATTTACTTTTATTGTCATTTTATTTCCACTGTCATTTTACATTCATTGTCATTTTACATTCATTATCAATGTACTTTATCTTACATTCTGTCAGTGCACATTTCTATCAAAACTATATATGCACTTAAATATACATTTTTTGATAAGTTCTTTAACTTGAGAATCCACTTTGAAGAATATTTTCCTTTAAGAGTAAGAATTGAAATCAGAATCTTGTCATTTTAACAAGTCAAGAAGATTTGTTTGTCAAATTGTGTTTCTTTCATCGAAACTAGTGACAAATTTCTATATAAATGCTAACCAAACTTATCAATTTATCATAAGGAAGATGACGTCGGATTAACAAGACAGCTAAAACTTACTTATTTGGTATGATAAAAAGGAAAGAAATTGAATGAGATATTCTTATTTTCTTATTTGGTAGAAAAATCAAATAGTGAACATCCAATCCTTAAGAATGTCATTCTTTTCATTTTTAAAATACTCATTCCATTTTTCATTCCCATTCATTTTCTTTCCTTTCCATGACACTAAACGTGCATTAAAAGAAATGATGGTGCAAGGCTCTAGAAATTTAAAGAGACGACGAGTTAATTCTGTTTTCTATTTCAATATCAAAGCTTTTACTGATTTTGGTTTTTTCAATGTCAAAGTAATTGTACTTTCTTGATATTTAAGATGTGAATTTACTATAAATTAAGTAACTTGAAATTCTTCGAATAATAACATCGAGAGATTATTCTAACGAGATTATATGCCCAACAATGATGAACCGGTTTCCTCCCAAAAAATTCTATCTTCACATATTTTCTCAATAAGATTTTAACCCAAAACTTCGAATTTGGAAAGTTTTGTATTAAATTATTAGTGTCACCTTATACCTAGGTCATACTATAATTTAAGATTCATCAAACGCACGTGTCTTCAAATTATTTATAATTAATTGATAAGAATATTGACAACTCTGCAAAGATGCCTTGTTTAGATCTATGAAACAAGTCAAAATGTCCAAGTGCAATACATACATGCTGGCTTCCTAGCTAGCCTTGTTAATTTTATGGCTGTAGCACATTTTCTTTTTTGTTCTTCACCTTATTTATGGATACATTAGTTGTCACGGAGCATATAAGATAAAAACTCACTGTTTAAAAGAATCAAACAATCAATAATGTCCAAAGTTGGTACTTTTAAACATTAATTAGTAGTTTCGTTCTTTTTTCCTCTTTTTTTTGTTTATTTTGAAAGAACTCATTTTTTAAACTTTGTTGAATTGTGCATCGAGCTCGTTCATGTCATTTTCATATATATGGGATTTGTTTTATAATGAAATGAAACAAGAGTGATGGAGACAAGTGACCACGACATGCTTGTGTTGCTTGCCATTGTACATCTTGTGAAAAAACTTGGAAGCCTTATTTAATATAAAACTAAGAGTAATGTAACACGATAAAAAAAAGTCAAAATTTTTTATAATTCAATTATATGTAAAAGTAGTTATTAGATAGAATAAGATAAGAAACACTTATCTATTCAAGAATCAACAAGTATGAATTCTAACAAAAAAATCTTAACTATACAGTATTTTTTCTAAAAATTAAATGTTATTCAACAAAGCTATGTCATATATCCTATTTAGATTCCCTTTTGATAGTTAATTAATCTTGAAACTAAAGGAAATATTTTTTATGTACACAAGTATATTTATTTTTTAAATAATTTTAAGAACACAAGGAAATCGTCTCTTCTAGCTGGTACACATTTGAATTTTGGCTCAGTGATAAATCTTCTTTCTACCACATAAATTAAGAGAAGCAAGTTTGGCGTGTTGGAGTGAATAAGAAGAATTATTTTATTGGGTTATATATATATATATATATATATATATATAATTTTGATATAGACACCAAACTATATATATAATAAATCATAATAGTATTTTATTATCCCATATAATTATTTAAGTAAAAATTGATTTTGAAAATAATATTTTTCATACTAAAAAAGTTAATTATTTTCCATCCTAGATTTATTTTCATATTAATTCTGAAACAAAATCATGGAAACTCCTCGTATGACCCATAGTAATTAAGATATCCGTAAAATCCATTACACCAAATAAGACAACAAGTAGCTGTTATCATGGCATGCATGACAATGACCTAAGAAAGATTGACGGTATCTAATGCAACTAAATCACAGACAGTATATATTAATATCCCAAATATCCACTTGCCAAGAATTACACCATTATATTAACGAGGTGATTGATAGATACCAGCACTGAGCCCCACAGTTCATCCATTTTTGCTCAGTTCAAAATACAAATTAAGAATGAAACCCTTTGTATCATTTATAAAAAATTACGTACTTTAAAATTCATTAATATGATTTTTTAAATTTATTAAAATATGTATATTATTATAAATTAAATATAGGTATATATGTACAAATTTTTTTTATAAAAAATTAATATACAAGATTTAATAAATTTAAAAATTTAAATATATGAGTATTAAAATATAAGAGAATTTTTTATAAATAACTTATAGTTAATTTTTTTAATATTTTAACCAAATATATATATATATATATATACACCTTGTCCTGTAGCTAGCTACTACTTTCAACTTATTAAGTAATTAATTCATTATGTTGGACGAGAGTAGGCGCCGGAAGACGGGAATTACATATTCTGTTGGCCCTCTTTCCTCTTCTGGAATCTGGAGTGCTAACACGGTTCCAGCTATATATCATTTTGTATCTTTCGTGTGTAAAGTAAAATAGAAAGACGTACGAATATCGATAAACGGAGAGAGAGAGAGAGAGAGAGAGAAACATCCCACAGCTAGAGCTCCACTTAATTGTGACACTCGATGAAATGGACATTCACCTCATGGAGCTAAATGACGACGATGATGATGTAATTAAACCCCAATCCCCCAAAAGTTTTGTTGGATTTGCCTCTTTAATGACACTGTTGCGTAATAAGGACAATAATGATAATATTATAATAATTATACTGATATATCCAAGTAGTATAACAGTGCTTTCAGATTTACGAGGTTTACAGCGACAAGATCCTGTTATACTTTTCAACGAACAGTGTTGGGATTGGATTAACGTTGTTAAAATCAGGTGACAATTAATTGAGAAGACTTTTAATTTAAATTTTAATCGATTGTATCGTTTAAATCAGTTAATTAAATTAAAATATATTTTAAAAAATTTATATATAATAATATGAATGTTATAAAAATATTTATAAAATTTCAAAAAAATATTAAATTCTTTAAAAATAAAAATTAATGATCAATTAATTAAACTGATTAATTTATATAATTTTAATTTATTTTAATTGATTTAAAATGATTTAATCATAAATATAATTATAAAAATAAATTTTAATTAATTGAATATTTAATTTATAATTAAATCAATTAGATCATATTGACAAACACTGCTGTGGATCCACCATATCATTTTGTAGAAAACATTGACATCACCCGCAGTTTCCCCTTTATTTGTGGTTTTCCAAAACCAGCTGCTTATGTTTTACAGGTAATGCAAACAGTCACCAAAAAAACAAATTAAATCAAGCCCACTTGCCATATATAAATATAAACACGACATTTTCAACCGCGGAACATTGAAGAGGACGTACTATTTGTCAAGTCATACATATATCTCTTTCTCTATTTGCAAGACAACAAAACAGAAGTGGGGCTTGTATCTTGCTATCTAGTATCAATACCATGCCACAAGCTATACTAGTCCACATTGAAACCACCATTGACCGCCATCAGGCCAGTGGTTTAAGTGTCAAAGGCTTGCTGCCTTGAGATAATAACACTAGGATCAAATCCCAGTCAAAAAGATCCAACCCCCCATACCCCAAGATAAAAGAAAAAATCACCATTGACCAGATGCAAAGCAAAATCAACCAAATTTGACTGGAATCTTCCTTCACCTATCTATTATTGGTCCACTGTTTTTATGTTTTTTTTCTTTTTTATGTATCTTTTACTGCAGAGACTAGCATATAAGAATCGTAGTGTTTGGTCATTGTCTAATTAATGCTTCTATAGAATTGTCGATGGTGTTATGTGGCTGAAACGACTGATCTGTGACCGACACCAAATCTGTGACCATTTCCTATGGGCCAACCAAAACCAGAAACTCCGAAGTTTGATGAGATTGTGGGAGGCAAAACCACTCAATGGACTAAAACCATCAATGCCAGTTTTTTGCAACTTGAGTATCTATTGGGACGGTTTAGGAGAGAAATTTTTGAATACACATTCTCTACCTTTAAGTATTCAAATAACTTTTTTACATATTTGTATTATATGGATTATGTTATAAACGTTTTTTTAATATTATTAATATAAATATGTCAAAAGGTGATTTAAATACTTAAAATAGATGATACTTACTAAAAAAATTAAAAAAAATTGGAATAAGATAAGTCCAAAGTTCAAACACTTTAAAAAAGATTTGTTGATTGGGGTTGGGATATAACCCATTTTTGGCATCTTAGATCCTCAATTTCCTCCATTTACTCGTAAAGTAAACTATTTTGGCGAACATAAAATATATGCTTGCCGAACATTTGGCATTTCAATAATAGAATGTAGTCAATGTTCTCTCTCTTGTCATTATATATTCTTTTACCTTATAGAATGCGAATATGAAATGGGGATGGGATGGGGTCCAAGAAAAAAAAAAACAATTCAAAGTCTTTTTCCTGCCCCACATAATTCATATAATTTAGTCATTATTGATTTTGCATCTTTCTAGGGTGTAAGCCACTCTTTTGAACCAAAGCCTACCTCTCTTTAGTTGTGTTTATCCATGCATGGGAGAGAGACGAACAGAGAGCCGAAGAGAGAGCAATAATAAGTTTACTGTTGTTTATAATTTTATTTCCCGTCAAATATCAAATCAAATATTATGATTTAAACTTACAATTTTTTGAGTCCAGAAGTAAAAAAAAAAATCTCATTTTATTAAATCATGAAGGTAGAAGTTAAAATGCTTCTTTAAATGGTGATTTAAAAAATTCAAATTTCATATGTGTTTCTTATATTGTTGTGTGGTGTACTAACCACTGTAACAAACAACTTGTGTGTATTTAAACTTTCAATTTAATCAATTATAAAACTTCGAGAATTATATATTAATTAAGCAAAATATATAAATGGAAGATAGGATCCTACTAAAAAGAAGTTACAAAAGAAGAGGATTGGAATTTATATCTTTTTGCTATGCACTGCTCCTTAATTACTAATAAGGTGGAGAACAGAGAGAAGAAGTGATTTTTTTTTTTGGTTGTCAAGATCATTATTTACTCTGAACTCTTATATTTACAGGATGCATTTTTTTTTGAAAGTTTTAAGGAATGAAAATCAAATCTTCTTATAAGGAGTCCATAAAATTTATTGCATTTTCTCTTTATGTGGATGAAAAAAAAAAATCAGTAGATTATGTGCATCAGGACGCTCAATTTTTTTTTTAATTTACTTTCACTTCCTTTGCAATTATATGAAGAGTAAATTCATATTTTAAACCTTAAAAAATATAAGTGTTATCTTTTTGGTTTTTTAAGAAATTTTGTCGTTAATTTGATCTTTAAATTATGAAAATGACATCAAAATCATCCTTCCATGTATAGATAGAGACTAAATTAATATAATTTATATTATTACAAGATTAAGAGCTTATTTGGATGAGCTTTTAAAAAAAGATCTTTTTTTCATTAGCTTTTTTTAAAAGATCTTTAAAAAAAAGTAAAATTTGTTTTATGTTTAGATATGATATTTAAGAAGATCTTTTTTTAAAAAAAATTTGAATAACTTTTTTATGTTATAAAAATATTTTTTTTTAGAAGTACAAAAATCTACTTTCTACAAAAAGCACAAAATGTATTTTTTTTTAGTGTTTCAGCTTTTTTTAAAAAAAAAACTCATCCAAACATACAAAAATATGAAAGAAGTATTTTTTTTAAAAGGATCTATTTTTATAAAAAAAACACATCTAAATGAGTACTAAATTGATGTCAATTTTAAATTATTAATTGACTAAATTGATGACTTTTTTTTATTAATTAAATAATAACTAAATCGATATCAAAATTATTTATAATACAAAAATAATGACACTTATATCTTTAAAAAAATAAAAAAAAATTTACTCATTATATAAATTTGGGCGATTGTGTCTAACATAAAACTTTGGATCCTTATAGTAAAGTACGTCTCTCTCTATTTAATTAAAAATAAGTTAGCTACTTTTAATTCTTACTAGATTTAATCAATTAATTAAGCCTTTTATCAATTTAAAGAATATCTCATTTAAAAGCATAGAGTAAATTAGGTAATGTAGTTAACTACATATTAGAAACAAAAAAAATTTTTGGTGAATTAAAATCAGATTTATTTATCAATTTTCAATTCAAAATAAAAATTTTCTTTATATTTTTTTCTACGAAACTGAATAATTATTAAAGTTCGCGTAATAGAAAAACCCAAAGAAATTAAAGAAGGGGGGTTTAGTTCATCTAGTTTATTGTATTTGTTTTCTTTTTGTGAATTAGAGATATTTCTATAAATTTACTCTAATTAAATCATTTTATAAATTTAATTTTTTTAATCATAAATAATAAAATATAAATATTAATAATTGAACTGTAATTATTAAACCTAAAACCATAACTCTGTTTCATTACTTAAACATTTCGTTGATCCTATTTGTCAATCTTACACAACTAGCATGCATGCTCCGAAGTCTAAAGAGCAAACATCTTTTGACTGATAAATGTATTGACTAGTTGTGAGAATGCATGCGACTAGAAACACGTGCTTCCGTTTAATTTGACGTACACATTCAAGTACATGATTTGTATTATAGGGTACGTCAAAATTTTTTATTCAAATTATACAGGAGACTCACTAATAAAGGCGACACAGAACCAGTTGCATTAAGTGCTTTGATGACAATTAGTTTTTTAAGCATACGCCAACTAAGAGGCTTAATCAAATACTTTTTTTACCCTTTTATTAATTTGATGCATGCATGCTTGAATTTTTGTAAAAAATATATCATACTTAGTAGCTAATAAAGTGTTTGTTAAGAGTTGTCAACCACGATTAAGTGACTTAATTAATCGGGTGGTTGACACTTACGGATTAGTTTCTGACTAGGCTAGGGATTTTTTTAATAAACCACTTGCTCAACAAACAAACACACACACCCAAAATGCACAACGCGTAAATCTTAGCAGATGAAATCAAAGTCACAAAAAAATATTTTTTAGTTTTTATTTTTTGAGAAATTGAGCAGCAACTAGCAAAAAGAAAAACCTAGAAGACGCAGATCTCAAAAGAAAGAAATCTAGGACAGAGAGTGGCCTCAAGCTCAGCCTCAAAGCTTCTAAGCTCAACCTAGTATGTATTGTAAGAAGACACGATCAACCTAGAAATACATAATAGAGATTGAGATATGAATTTGAAGGTTAGAAGCGATTGAATGGCAGGCGAAGAAAGGAGAGAAGTGAGGAAGGTAGGGATGAAAGGACCTGCCAATGACGGTTGACGATGGAATGGGCATTCAAGTTTAGGAACACTCAGTATCAAAAATGGGTTTTCTGCGGTGGAGGCTAGGGATTGCAAAACTAATATCAGATTGAAACAGAAAAGGGCGGTTTGAAACTGCCATTTTATCAATAAAAAGCGCCACAATATTAATGATGGCGCTCATGAAACCGCAGCAAAATAATGTGTATGGCGACGTTTGTTTAAAACCTCTGCAATTCACTGCTTTTTTAATAGTGTAATGATAGATTTATTTTAAATTATTAGTCAATGAACTGGTGACATATCTAGAATCTCATTAGGACAGGTAGAGACCCACTAAAAATATTATCAGTTCTAAAAATTTTTCTTCAAAATAAGATTACTGAAGTATTCTCGGAATGCGTCTTATTTGCTTACAAACCACATCTATGCTACCCAATTAATGAAACTAAATCAGAGGAATTTTTTTAAAGAAGCTAGAATTAGTAGGAAGTTATATTAATAATAGAACGTGGCCATAGGATCATGTGTAATTTAAATTTATGCCATTTTTATAATGGTCTAGGTGAATTGTTGTCTTATTGGAAGACAGTAAAAGAATAATTTTTTATAAATTTATTAAATCCCGTGTCAAAAAGTCTACTTAAAACGATTGAAGAAAAAAGACTAATAAATAAAGTTTAAAAATATTTTATCACAATAACCAAAAAAAATTATTATAGTGTTAAGCACTAGCTACTCTGCATCTTTATTATTTTATGATGAATGATTAATAATAATGGTGACAGAGGTTTTTCTTAATTATTATTTTTTTATGCATCTCCAAGCAGCTAGGTTCGGTTTGACTTATCAGTTAAATACAAAGGCTTAGTAGACTGAGCTGTGACTACTCGTGTAAATGACATCAGCTTAAGATATTGAGGAGCCACAAGTTGATCCATGTTGTTGAGTTTTTTTATGTTGACATGAAGACCACAACTTCCCACTAGGGGATGAATTGCTGATTTTCAGATTTGGAGGCGCTAGCTTTCAGATGCTTTCGAATGCCAAGAGTCCAATGCCCAAGTGGGTTGAATATGGCCTTTGTGTTGAATAAAAAAAATATGGTTGCTGGGATGCCCCACATGAGAGGAGACTTTGAATCAGTATTAGATTTCCTGTATTTATAGCATTGGTCCAACATCAATTCTAGCCATTTGGACTTTACTCCCCCTTTTGGGTCTACTTGCTAGTCGGCTTTTGACCTGAGTGATAATGAATGTGATACCTACTATATACAAACAATTTTGAGAACGTAAGAGATTTACATAGAAAAAAAAAGATTAAATTATAAAAAACTCAGTCTAATTATAAGTCATATACAAAAATTTTATGTTTTAAAATTCATTAACACGATTCTCTAAATTTACAAAACTGTATCTATTATTCCTTACAAGAATTTTTTATACATGCATAGAGGATTCAATTTACATTAATATACACGTTTTGATAAATTTAGAGAGTTATGTTAGTGAATTTTAAAATACAAAGAAGTTTTCTACATGTAATCCATAGTTGGAAAGAGTTTTTTGAAATTTAGCAAAATATTTATACAGGTAAATGTGGTGAAAATTGAGGTTCCATACAACTTGATATTCTCTCTACAACCTGGCTCATATCTGGTCTTGCTTCCAAATTTTCAAGCAAAGCTGCATTCGCTATACTAATCAACACCCTAAGTTGCTCTAAGTTTGCAGCACCATTGAGTTTGGGGTCCAACATTTTGGCCACAACCTCAATGTAGTCTTCATTCTTCCTGCTCTCATCTGTCCACTCGGCAAGGGTCGCAGAGCCTTGTGTGGATTTGAGCCCTGTTATCAGCTCAAGCAATAGCACCCCAAAGCTATAAACATCACTCTTATTTGATACAAGGCCTGTTTGAAGATAATGAGTGTCAATGTAGCCCAATGAGCCTTTCACTGTGGTTGGGGTCTGTGACCCACTATTGTTATTATTGTCATAGCCCAATTTGCAGACCCCAAAATCTGCAAGCTTGGCATGCAAGTCATCAATCAAGAGAACATTGGAAGACTTGACATCTCTGTGTATGATGGGTGGGTCAGCTTGGAAGTGAAGGTAGTCAAGTGCTCTGGCTATGTCCAGGGCAATGCTCAAACGGCTGGCCCATGAGAGTATTCCTAAACGTTCGCCCTCATATGTGTGCATCCTTTCAAAGAGGCTTTTCTTTGGTACATACTCAAGTAGTAGAAGTTGTTCTCCTGCTTCCATATATACACAAAAGTATGCAATTTTTTTCAAAAATTTGAGGAGTAAGAAAAGAAGAAAATCATATGGGTACGACTGTGAGGGCCATATGGTTAGTGCACGTTTGGTATCATAAAAAAGAAAAAAGAAAATAGGAACAGGAGTTAAAGTAAAAATAAGAATGAATGAGTATTTAAGAAATAAAAGGAATGATATTCTTTAAAGAATGAATATTATCTAATTTTTCTATCAAATAAGGGTTCTATTTCTATTACTATTCTATTCATTTTCTTTTTATCACATATCAAACTGGCCATAGGGTATTGAAATTGTGCTTGTTGTCCTGGGCTGGCATCAGGCCCAGTTTATGAAATTCCTAGGCCCAATTGATTTTCGCATTTCTTTTCTTGAGCCAAAGTTTTTTTTATTTGGGTAATGAGACCCAAACATGCAAAAAGATGGCCTATCAATAGAAAATAAAAATGGGTTCAAGATAGAGCTTGTTTGGGCTTTACCTTTCTCCAAGCAAAGACCCATTAACCCAACCAAATTTGGATGTGAAATCCTGAGTAGAACAGAGACTTCATCCAAGAAAACCTTCTTGCACCCACCTCTCTCCTCCAGCACCCTCTTAACAGCTCCAAATCTTCCATCTCCAAGCTCTGCAAGGTACACATAAGAAGTGGCTCCAACCCCTATCTGAACCCTGAAGTCCCTTGTGGCCATCCTCAGCTCTTCCAGTGCATATGTCCTCACAACAGCAATGCTCTTTAAAGTTTCATGGGATTGTTTCTCACCTTCTGTTTTAACACAAAAATTATGGGAACGCTTTGCTTCTTGAGTCTTAAGATAGACCCCTATCTTCCTTAACAACAAAGCCAGAAGGATGACCAGCAAAATTGCACCAATTTTCCATTAAGCTTCTAGGATTTGTGGTAGAGAATCCAAAGAACCACATGGTTTTGGGTCTTCCTAGCCAGCTTTGAACTAATTCTATTTCTTGCTGACACTTCCGATGAGTCCGAGAATTTTCTTCTTCTCTTCAATATTCACTCAGATTGCTAGTGTTAATTGGAGAACGTAAGTGAAATTTTTTTAAAGGGAAAAACTTGAATTGTTGGGATTGTGAAGATTCACTGGTTTGGAGCCTAGCTTGAAGGTGCCCAAGGAACCCAAAACTGTCTCATGCATGCCAATAATCACTATTTTGGGGTCTTTAATTTGTCTTTTAGTCAAATTTTTTTGAACGAGTGTGATGGATGAGACAATACAGTAGTTATACATCTGAAAATAAAAGGTATGAAATGAATGAAGCATAGTTAAAAAAAAAATAAATCACCACAACAATGAAAAACATAAATATAATATTTAAGAGAAATATGAATTGATTGATGGATGGAATAAAGTTTCCAGCAACAAATCTCCAAACTTTTTGAGAATATAAAGCAAGGATGACATTAAACTGGTTTCCTTTAATTACTCGGTTGCCAAAGTGAAGTTGATCAACGTATAAGTCCAAAAAAAAAAAAAGTTGATCAACGTAATCCAATATTTGGGAAAAAATAAAATAAAATATTGCAAATATATACGTTTTAAATAAAAAAAAGTAAAAGTAAATCCAAGGGTTTCAATATCATATTAAAATAAGGCTTTATTTTTTATACGTTAACCGTAGAATTTAAAGTTTTACACAAGAGTATTTTATATATATATTTATTAATAAATATTTCACAAAGTTAATTATGATAATAGCCCTGTCAAAATTTTAAAGTGTTTTGAATGTTTAAAAAATAATATAATTTAATGAAATTCAAAACATTTATATAGAGTATATGTCCATTTTGGTCTTTTAAAAATAAACACAATATCACATTAGGATTCCATTTATAAATACATCAAATTGAATCTTCTATGTCAATTTAGGTTATTAAATTTGTCTTTTAAAATGACATCAAATTACTTTTAAAAAATAATAAAACTGATGATATTAATTATTATTAAAGAACTAATTGAATGTCACTTATAAATAAAGGACTAATATGATATTTTATATATATATATATATATATATATATATATATATATTTAGAAGGTCAAAATATATATTTACTCCATTTATTTATAATCGTGGTAGTTGATTTTGTTTTTTTTATAACTTTATACAAAATTATATTTTAACATAAAAATTATATTCGTGCATTATTATTATTATTATTATTACAAAAATATTAATTATAAATTTTTTTACCGTTGATAAATTTGAAATATTTAAATCACTTGTGTAATATTCTCGGATATAATAAATAATAACTCTTTATACAAAGTATGTTTTGTGTGGTAGATGTCATCGGGTTCAAGATCGTCCTCCCCTGCGTGAGGGATTGGTCCCATCAAGTAAGAGTATTTAAAACTGATCCAATCTAAAGAAAATAAAAAAATCAATCCAAAAAAATCGAAAAGCCTGATTAAAACCGATCGAAATTGATTTTTTTGGGTTTCTTTTTCATAAACCGATTGGTTCGGTTTGGTTTTCAGTTTCAATTTTAAAAACTGAAACAAACCAAATCAAAACCAAACTGAAGGTAATAATATATATTATAAATTATTTTTATATGTGATATTACACTTATACCCCTCAAAAATTAAATTATTTTTTATATGTTACAATGGTATTATTATACACAACTTAGCATAAATTTATTTTGTCTAAATGTCATTCTCATAATTTTAATATTTAAAATATAGTTTTGAGAATATTATTAAGTTAAATATAAAATTTATGAGATTTTCTTATAAAGACTGTTACTGTAGCATAAAAGTGAATTAATGTCTGGCAATTAACATCATATTAGTTATAGGTATTGATTACTATTGAATTAGGAACTCTTATGAATACTGAGATTGATCATAATTCATGCTCTATTTGGGCTATCAGTTTGGTTCGGTTCGGTTTTTCAGCAGAAACCAAACCGGTTGATTGATCTAAGGGGTGAACCGATTGGTTCAGTTGGGTTGGGATTTCTCTTCAAAACCAAACCAAACCGGACCGTTGACACCCCTACTATCAAGTGCAAAGAATCTGGTATAATGTCTATTTGGTGGTTTTGGATAGCATGGAACTTGGGTGATGGCCTTCTTGTTTGGTGCTCAACTCCAAGCCTTCCTCCCATTTGTATGGAGCTCTCATTTTCCACATTGTTAAAATCAAGCTGGATAATGAATCGACGAGACTTTCATTTTTGTTTAACAATTTAAACTAGATGGTCGAATCAAATAATGTCATACAAAAAATTTCACTTATAATAATATAAAATCTATAAAAATATTTATAAAATGTCAAAAAATATTGAATATTTTGAAAAAAATAATAATAATAACTAGCTGGTTCAACTGGCCAGTTCAAGCAGTTTTGACTAGTTTTGTCTAGTTTTAACTGGTTCCAAATGATCTAACTATAAATCTAATTAAAAAGATCAACCATAATCAGCTTATTGTATGGCTTATGGTTGAACCAATACCATCCAGTTTAATTTTGACAACACTAGTCATTGCAAACATCAATATGTTGCTTTTGAAATATTTTGAAGAAGTCATACTCGTCCATATTCTACATGAAGGGAATGCCAATGAAGATTTCACAATCCTTTGCTAAAATCGGGACCTATGGGAATGCTTGTTTCTCATTGTTCCACTCCCTTCTGAATGAAGAAAGGTACTCAAATTAATATTAAATATGTGTAATTTATTTTTTTAAAAGTATATTTATAAAACAGGACTCACAAAACTTTATATATGTACTATTAATTCGAGTGTCTATATAAGCACATACCTATTATCTAAGAATTTCTCCGATATGGGAATGGGTAACCTTATGCTAGCTAAAAGCATGGAAGTTTGGTTTTTTAGGTGTTAGCTTTTGGTTTGTTGTATTTATAATATAAAGTATGTTAATATCACCTTGAGTTTTAAATCCAATAAATTTATTTTCAATTTCAAAATCACCACTTTTGATCCCTAACATATTTTTATTTATTGGGTATATTTAATATTTTAAAAAAGTTTAATGTTGATCCATTGTTATTGCAAAAAAATTTTCACGGTCATTCCATTGTAGATTGTTAAATCATTAGAAAAAATTTAATTGTGATAATTACCTAAAAAGTTGTTAACAACTACCTAAAAAGTATACAACAGAGTGATGACTAAGAGCGAGTCCATTTTTGATGATCGGAGGTCTACGGAGTAGGAAGATTTGATGGCTCGTAGTACTAAGAAAGTTAAAATGCATGAGTCTATTGTAAATCTTGATGAAATAGAGGTTGAAATACAGAGTGACATTCGTGCAGCAGGGGAATGTTGTGATAGTGAGCGGATGCATGAAGATCAATCCTAGAAGCTTTCGTATAAGGAGACTGTGATGATGCAGGAGGGTCACTTCCAATTCTTCTCCCTAGATGAGATTGTTAAAGCTGTCTCTGAGGAGTATGTTACCATGGACCCTGTGGAGGAGTTAGGTGATGTTGATATTCCACCCTTCGATCCCAAGCTTTGTGTGGAGGTAACGTATGAGGAGTATGATGATTGGTGCAAGCCATGGAAACATACTCTAATTGTCAAACTCTTAGGCAAGCAGTTAGGAATCTGACTTATGGATAACTGGCTTACAAAGATGTGGGCTAGGGATAGTGACATCAGGGTCCTTGATTTGAATGAAGATTTCTTTTAAGTATGATTTGCAACTGGGGGAGATTACAAACATGCTCTTTTTGATGGTCCCTGGTTAGTGGCTGATCATTACATTATGGTCCAAAGATGGAGGCTTCTGTTCAAGCCTTGTGATAAGGACATGAAAAAGCTTGTCGTTTGGGTGCGTATACCTGACTTGCCACTGGATCTGTATAACTAGAAATTTCTTTGGCATGTTAGGGCAAAGCTTGGCACTATATTGAAGATAGATGAGCTCACTTCAATCCATTCAAGAAGGAGGTTTGCCCAGATATATGTTGAAATTGACCTTCGTCGGAAACTAGTTCCTAGCTTCAATGCACTGGGTCAAGACTTTAAGGTGGAATATGAAGGATTGCATCTTATCTATTTTTGTTGTGGTAAATATGGTCACCAATAGATAACTGTGTGGATTTTGCTTCTTCGGTTGATGCTGCACCGATGACTGTTACAGATGAGTTGATGCAAGTTAAAGGTGCATTTAATGTTTTTGAGAATAATGGCATTACATCGACAGTTGATGAGCACAATAAGGGGAATCAAATTTCGTTACAAGTTAATCTTGAACGTGTGACAGAGGTAGCTGATGATTGCTTTGGCCCTTGCATGTTAGCTAAAAAACCTCAGGGCCGCAGATTTAGCAATGATAGTGCTAAGTATCACGTTGGCACTAAAGGGGGTGGGACTAAGAGTGTTGGGGGGTAATACCCAATATGATATACTTAACTCTCATGAGGTGGGGACGTTCCCAGCTGATATGAATGTGGTGCCTAGTTAGTTCGATACTGTTATTCATGTGAGAAAGAAAGCTAGCCCAAAGGTAGTGTTAGGTCAGTCTAATGTTTCAGTTAATTGGGCCCATAAGAATTTGGTTACAAGGGCAACTCAACTGGGCCAACAAGTTGAAACAGGGACTTTGTCTAGATTAGAGTCTATTCAAGCCCAATCCGTGGAAGTGAGGGAGCATGCTAAAAAGCCTTTGGCTCTACAAAATGCAGTAGATGACAAGAGTTCCTGGGCTTTATTTGAGAGAATGGAGAAAGACAGCTGGAAAATTTTTAAAGAAGGACAATATGACCCAATCTTGGACATGCAGTCTATTGAACCTTCGTCTAAAGATCTTATTTTTGATAGGAGACTTCAGAATGGTGATCCTACTTCTAGTGGGAACAAGAAGCCACCAGACCCTAGAGATGGTACTCTACCATAGAATGTTGATAAACTTCCTGATATAGAAGATCATAATGATAAAGCCTCTATGACTTTGGTTTAGGTAGACTTCAGAATGGTGATCCTACTTCTAGTGGGAACAAGAAGCCACCAGACCCTAGAGATGGTACTCTACCTTAGAATGTTGATAAACTTCCTGATATAGAAGATCATAATGATAAAGCCTCTATGACTTTGGTTTAGGTTTATCCGATGGATAGTTCTGGTGTCTGTTAAGGACCTACTAGTTTTTCCAATTAGTTATTATGAATATAATTTTTTAAAATTGTAGAGGTGTTGGGGCTAAAGGATTTTCCATTTTGTTGAATGATTTGGTGATTAGATATAAGGCTTTTTTCATTTGTTTAATGGAGATGCATGTGAATAGTAGTAAGACTAAGAGAATGCTTGATAAAGTTAAGTTGGATCACTTTTTTGCTGAGGAAGCATAGGGTCACTCAGGTGAAATCTGGTGCCTTTGGAATAAAGCTTACTGGTCTATGAATATTTGTCAATCTTTTAGATAGTACATTCATATGGAGGTCTCTTTTTGAAAAGGACAACCTTGATTTTTAACAGCTGTTTATGGAAGCCTTTTTGCGAGTCTTTGGAGAGAACTTTGGAGGGATCTTGAAGGTATTACTGCGAACATGATGGGTGAGTGGTCTCTAGGAGTGGATTTCAATTCTACTACTAATCTTTTTGACATAGGAAGAGATGGAGTTTTGAGTTGTGATTCCTACCTTTTCTCTTCTTGTTTGCTTAATTGTGGTTTGCATGACCTTGGGTTTCTGGGCAACCTTTCACATGGCAGAGAAGAACCTTAAGGAAATGTTTAGACATAGTGGTTATAAATTCTATTTGGAATGCTTGCTTCACTACAGCTTTTGTCCAACACTTGCCTAAACTTAAATCACCATGTTGCCTTGTTGCTGTCCTTAGAGCATAATACAATTATTAATGGGGGCATAAAACCTTTTAGGTTATTAGCTCCTCGGTTGCTGCATGATAATTTCTAAAAGGTGGTTCAGGAATCTTGGCAGGCTAATGGTGACTTCTAGAGAATATTACTTCTTTTATTGCTACAGTTCATCATTGGAACAAGGAAGTCTTTGGTAATATTGATAGCAGAAAGCATAGAATCTTTGCAAGGTTAGAGGGTATCTCCAAAAAACTATCTTTTTAGGGGAATAAATATCTTGAAAAGCCTCAAGTTGAACCTGGGGTTGAATATGAAACTATTCTTATTCAAGAAGAGCTTTTGTGGAAGCAGAATTCTAGATGTAAATGGATTAGTTTTGGTGACAAAAATACTAAGTACTTTCATGGTGTATGCAATAGCTAGGAGAAGACGGAACTGTATTGTTTGTCTCAAAGCTGATGACGGAACTTGGGTTGATAACTAAGATGATTTGCAATGAATGAGAGTTACTTTTTTAAGTAAGTTATACATAGAGGATTCTAATGCTATCAATTTTTCTTTTTCGGGTGCCTTCCTTGCTTTATCCAAGGATGAGAAACTCATGTTGAATGTTGTAGTCACAAATTTGGAGGTTAAAAATTCTTTTTTCTCTATGACGGGCTTAAAATCCCCAGGTCCAGATGGGATTCATGCTATTTTCTATCAATTCCAATGTGATATTATTCAATTGTCCCTGGTGAATTGGGTTCAAAATTTTTTTCAGAACCCAAAACATATAAATGAGGTTAATAATACTGTGATTTTTGTAATCCTTAAAGTTAACAGACCTGAAACTTTTAAGTAATTTCACCCAATTAGCCTTTGTAATGTCACTTACAAATTGGTCACAAAGATTGTTGCTTCTAGATTGAAAGGTGTTACGGCTAAGATGCTCTTATGTAATGTAGTTTTGTGCCGGGCAGATAGAGTACTAATAATATTCTCGTGGCTCAGGAAGTTATTCATTCTATGAGGAGTAAAAAGGGTAAAGAAGGTTTTATGGCTATTAAGATTGATTTGGAAAAAGCATATGATAGACTTAGGTGGGAGTTTATTAAGGACACTAGATAGAGGATGTCCTACTGAATTTATTAATGTTAGTTGACATTGCATTTCCTCTCCTATGATGAAATTAAATTAGAATGGCAGCTTTACAGGTTCCTTTTCTCCTTCTTTCGGAATTCGTCAGGGGGACCCTCTTTCTCCTTACCTATTTGTCTTTTGTATTGAAAGACTTGCTCAGCTAATTGATCTGGCAGTAGAGAATCAGGATTAGGAGCTTATTAGCCTGTCTAGGAATAGGCCTCGTCTTTCCCACCTTTATTTTGCATATGATTTAGTTCTTTTTGCTGAAGCTAATATGACTCAAGTGCAAACAATAATGAATATTTTGGATACTTTCTGTCTAAGCTCTGGACAAAAGGTTAGTCAAGAAAAATCTTGTATCTTTTTTTCAAAAAATTTGCATTATACCTGGCGTGTGGAGATTACTACTGCCTTTGGATTTAGATTAACATAAGATATGGGCAAGTATTTGGGTGTTCCACTTTTGCATGAACAAAGTTCTCATTAGACTTTTCAGTACCTTATTGATAGATTGTCTACTAAATTAAATGGTTGGAAGGTATCTTCCCTTGCTTTGGCAGGAAGAATTACATTGGCCCAGTCTACTTTGTCCATAATTCCCTCATATGCTATGCATACTAGTTTTCTTCCTATGAGTGTTTACAACAAGGTTGATAAAGCTTGTAGAGATTTTATCTGGGGGTCTACTGATTCAGGGAGAAAAATTCATCTAATGGGATGGGATGATGTGTGTCTTTTGAAAGCTACAGGAAGCCTAGGTATGAGAAAGGCTAGGTATATGAATCTGGCTTTCATGATGAAACTGGCTTGGGGCTTAATTAACCGCATGGATACTTTGTGGGTTCAAGTGATGAGATCTAAATATAGTTGCTCTGATGATCTATTGCCTTCGGTTTAGCGAAGAAATCACTCTTCTAATGATTGGTAGGGCATTTTGCGTGTGTGGAATACATTGCACCATAATCTTATTTGGAGAATTGTAATGGCATGGATATTCTCTTCTAGAAAGATCATTGGCTCCCAGGTATTGATAATCTGTTAAATTTTGCTCTTATTCCAGCTTATTTGCTTGATTTACAGGCTAAGGTTGCAGAATTTGGTACTACTAAAAATGCATGGGACTGGTTCAAGTTTTTTCAGGTGTTTCCGTATGATTTCTTGGAGGTTTTTGCTTTTGGTAAACCTCCTTCTGTTGATGGGGTCTCTGACTTCATTGCTTGGCTTCCTTCCTCCACAAGAGATTTCACTATTAAAACTGCATATAAGGTGTGTTCTAATTTGCATAAGGCGGATCGTAGGATCTTCAATCTGATCTAGAGATCAAGAGCTCTTCAATGTCTACAATCCTTCTTTTGACTTTTTGCCAATGAAGCCCTACTTACTAATGTCAACGGATTTTGTAGGCACCTTTCTAAAGGTTCCACTTGTCAAATCTGTAATAATAATCCTGAAACTTTGATTCATGTCCTCCGTGATTGTGTGCCAACTAGGAGAACTTGGTTTACTCTGGTTCATCATTCTTACCAACAGCAGTTTTTTTATTTTTTCCCTTCAAGATTGGTTTATTTTCAACTTGAATTTGTGGGATCTTCTGTTGACAATAATTGGCCTCTTATTTTTACTACAACAATTTATTCTCTCTAGCACTAGAGAAACAAAGTTATATTTCAGAATGCAGGGAACCCTATCACGTCTATTCCTCACAAGGTCACTAGCCTGGCTATGGAGTATGACAAAGCTTTGACTGCGTCTCAAATAGCATTACAGGTTGTTCCTTCATATCGAACAATCCAAGTGTCTTGGCGTCCTCCTCCTTTCTTTTGGGCAAGGTCATTGTTAATGTCTCTATTCTCACTAATCAAAGTTCAGCTGCTTGTGGTGGAATTATTTGTAATCATGCTAGAGCTTTTCTTAGAGCCTTTTCTCGTAATCTAGGTAGATATTCAATCGATATGGCTGAGCTAAACTACTTATGATTTAGGTTTCAGAAAAGTAGAGGTTGAGGCTGATTCTAAGTGTGTTATTATTATTATTCATTATGAGTTTACTCCATACCATTCTTATGCTTCCTTGGTTGTTGCTATTAGGAGCCTAATCCAGATGGATTGGAATATAGCTCTTCTTCATATTTTTAGAGAAGGGAATTCATGCACAGATATTCTAGCGAAGCAAGGACACCTTCTCTAACATGGAACCCATTATTTTAATTATCTTCCTTCATTTATGTCTTTAGCTGTTACTGCAGATTTGAGTTCTATTCATTTTGAGCGTTTTGTAATTGGTTAGCTTAGGCTTTTGCCGCACTGTTTATAGAACAAGAGCTTACCTAAAAAGTCAAACACTATGTAACATGTGAATGGATGGTAGAGTTAAAATATTTACACTGATAGTAAATCAAAATTAAATCTTTTAAAGCACTTAGGTAAGCTTGCAGGAAGAACATAGAAGAAGGTCAAGGAATAGGATTGGTTTTGGATAGGTCAGAGGCTCCTCCCATTGTTTCCATTGGCTCCGTGACACTATAAACATAGACCCATTTGATTTGGATAGTATGAGTTGATAATATACTTAGTAACATGTTTTATGCTTTCTAAATTTAAATCACGCATATATTTTCCTATATTTATTTGTATGGTACTAAACTCCTATTTCAAAATGCTACAAATGATTTTCGCAAGCTTATGTATTACAAAAATGGTTTAGAAGTTTATTTAATCTCATGAGTGTTAGAGCTAGGGGTGTTTATGGGTCGAGTTAGGTTAAGTCGTTGAGCTAATTTGTTTGGCTTGGTCCTGACCCTAAACCCGAGTAAACTCAATTATCATCAGGAAGTCTGTGGACTGACTAGGACTAAACCGAGATTGAGTAATCTTGAAGTTCGAACATGATTTACATTTTGACATGTATAACTAGTAAACTAAATCATAAAATTTTAACATTTAGAAGTAGAAAACTTTAGAGGACAATTATTTCCAATGTTTAAGTAATAGTATCATAATGTTTGTAATAATATCAAGAATAAATACATGTATGTTTGATATGAGAGTAAAAATAGGGGTAAATTTTCATAAGATGAGTTTTATATACAAAATTATATAGAAAACTCATCCCATGAAAATTTACTCTCTTTTTTACTCCTATACCGAACTAGTCTTAAGAGATAATAGTTTAAAAATAATATAATGTAACTTTAGGCCAAGTTAGGTCAACTCAAAAAATGGCCCAGTCTCTACTAAAAATGCACCAAGTCCAAATTTCCATACATGCTCCCAGCCCAATTTTTTTTTCTAAAATCAGGTATTAACCAGCCCAATCAACTCAAGCAAGGTTAGATTAGGTTTTGAACATCCTTAGTTAGAGCTAAAGCAATCTTGGGACAAACACATTTAAAACCTTTTCTGGGACTAGGTTTGGCAATTTCTACCTATCTTGCATAGGGTGGTTTTATTTTTTTGCTTGCCCCATTGGTCTTAGGCGAGTTAGGGTTTTTTACCCTTGCAATGTGAGTTAGGTGTGGGTTTAGGGTCAGGTCATAACCCAATTCCAAAGAATATGACTGGCTAGGTATTAAGCACTTCTAACCCATGAAACCTTACTAACACATGTTAAACTAATGATAATTTATCATAAAACTATTATCACATAAACATATCCATATAAAATTTTGGGCAAAGCTTATTCAAAGATAAGAGACTTCCCATTATTCAACACAATCTAAAAGTTTTGTCAAAATAACTTAAACACAAGTAAATAGTTTTGGTTTCATCAATAATTATTTAATTATAGACACCATATTTGTTGACCACTATGCAAGATGAATGGACCCAATCCTATGACTAATGTAGAGATATAAAATTATTCATGTGTCTTCACCTAACAGTTTAAACTTTTGGGATAGTTGGTTCATGACATGGTATCAAAGCTTCTATAACTAAGTGGTAAGGTGGGCCTGTGCATTGTCTACGCTTCAAGCCCAAAGGCTCTTACGTGAGAGAACATGTTAGAGATATAAAACAATTTATGTATCTTCAGTTAATAGCTTAAACTTTGGGATAGTTGGTTCAGGACAACTAAAATTCTAGGTATTCATGTCTTTAAGTCATTTCTGTAGAAGAGACTTGTCTCACATTAAAAGTGAACAAGTTATTTAGGTTGGAGGTATAGAAAATGTTTG
Organism: Castanospermum australe; assembly: GCA_019955255.1. NCBI lineage: Eukaryota > Viridiplantae > Streptophyta > Magnoliopsida > Fabales > Fabaceae > Castanospermum > Castanospermum australe. The sequence goes on along the minus strand of NSJW01000282.1, from coordinate 265,862 downwards.
ATCAGACTCTAAAAGAGAAATATAAATTGTAGTGAATTTTATAATAGTGTAAACACAAGAACACTCAAGTGCTACTAATCAAAAGTAATATAAGTATAATTTATATTAATAATAAGGATTAAATGTAAAAAATATGCACCAAATGCTTTTGTTTGATATTTAATAAAAAGTATCAGCAAATTCAAACTCTGATAAATTGGAAATACTTTTTTTCAAGAAATCCTTTTTTCAAAGAATCTCATATTTATATGGAATCTCTCTTGTAAAAATCATCTCTTATTAAACATTACATTCTTACAAGAATATTTTTAGGTTTTACTAGAAGAATAACTAATATATGCATTAGCCTTTAAAACCTTTATCCCCCTAACCATTTCTAGTTGGGCATCAGCCAACTATTTTATAACTCAAAGTATTTCTGCTCGATCATCAGGCATTTATAAATCTCATAATCTCATGACAGTCTCATTATTCAATTATTCATCATACCATGGCATACCAAGTTTCTTCTTATTATCTTTAATATTTTAAGATATATTTCATGCATTTTATCATAGGACAAAGTATTCGAAATTATAAATCTGAACAGAAATAAATATATACATGCTTAAGATATGTTTATGTTATAACTGAAAATTTAGCTCAAATTATCAAAACTTGTGTTGTGAGATATAGTAAAATGTAAAAAATTTGAAATTTGGAGTATCAAAACTTATGTTCATAAATCATGATAAGATCATCATCATAAACTTTCCACAAAGAGTTAAAGGCGGGTGATACTAGGAAATTAATCCAAGAATATTCCAAGTACATTCTACAACATAGCAAGAAGTCTTTACTTATAAGCTTTCTACTATGTTTCTTCCATGATCCATAAGTCAACAAAGGAGGATGCTACTAGAAGCAAGGGGATTCTTGCAAGATTTCCCACACCATTCATAAAATATGCATCATCTTTTCTAGCCATGTGTGTTGAAACTTTTTGTTGGCAATCAATGAATCCAAGTGGAATTAATGCTATTTCTATTCATCTTGCATGCATGATATTTTGTTCCTTGAAGCCACAAAACTCAAGCTACCCTAGTCTACAAATCTCCACCAATACACATGTTTCACACTTTTTTTTTCTTTAGGTTTTCACAAGCCGACTTGTCTTACACCCCTCATTTACATTGAACTTATATTTGAAATATGCAATATTTTAAAAACCAATTAAATCAGAGAGCCAAAAAGAGAGTGGTTTATGGTTTAATTGGTTAACAGCCTATTTGCTTTTGCTTTTTCTAAACGAAAATGTGTATTTTGTCAAAGATCATTCTTGCTTTTTTTTTTTAAAAGTGAATCCAAATACTTGATGACGTTAACATAAATCTAAAACAAATGGGTCTTTAAATTGGTTGTTGAACCAAAAAACTTAATAGAAATAATTAAAATAAATTATATATATATATATATATATATATATATATAAAAATGTATATAAAAAATTACTATAAATGATAATATATAAAATTAATAAATAATTAAATAAGGGATAAGCAGTACGATAAAAAAATAATTAAGAAATCAATTTTCAAGAATCAAATTTTATGTTCTTATTTTAATTAAAATTAAATTCAACAGTACTAAATATTATTTAAGAGATGTACATGAGACTTTTTGTCTATTATGTTTGTATCCCCTTTCTATCATTAATTTTTTTTTTCTATAAAATGGATGATTGGCAAACAATTATGAATGGAAGTGATACAAAAAATTTGCAAAACATAGAAATAGAGAGAGATGGAAGATGTGTAGTCACATGAGTATGTAGTAATTGCCCACATCATTACGACTTATAATGTTATATAAACATAAGGGTGTTCAATGCTACTATGCTAAACGGTAATACTAGTGGTTAGATATCAAATGGTACTGTAATTGCTAAGTATGAGTGATCAGCCACCGAGTGAGAATGCTCTAGCGATAGTGGTTCCTTCATTAAAGGAGGAAGATAAACTAGCTCAAAGCAATAAGAAGGTTAAAACTACTGACTTTGATGACATGGTGTTAGAGAATGCAACTAGTATGACTTCTGAAGGCCTGATGGAGAAAAATGTTCATATTCATTTACATAAGGATACAAATGTATTGCTGAATCCAAGTGCTATGGTGGAGGGTCCAGCGACTAAGGTATCTTTTAAGGATAGACTTATGAGTAATGAAGCCTTCTATCCAGATATGGATAGGGATGACATTATCCAGACCAGAGCTTAGAGTAGACAATGGACCAGAGCTTTAATCGTCTGGTTGATGGGGAAGAAAATCGGGCTTAAGGCTCTAAAGTTGCACTTAGTAAGACTTTGGGTGAAAAATGGATCAATAAGAATTCTTGATCTTAATGAGGAATTCTTCATTGTTTTCTTTACTGGTGAACGCGATTACAAGCACGCTCTCTTTAAAGGTCCTTAGTAATTATGGACCATTATCTATTGGTTCAGCGATGGAGGCCTTTTTTCAAAGTCAGTGAAACAGATTTCAGAAGGATTGCAGTCTAGTTGAGAATCCTTAACTTGGCTATTGAGTTATACAATCCTACTTTCCTCTGGAGGATTGGTAACACTCTAGGAACTATGCTAAAGATTGATGATCATACTTTAATTCACTCTAAAGGGAAGTTTACAAGAATTTGTATTGAGATCAACTTGAGAAAAAAGCTCATTATGAAATTCAATGTCCTTAGTCATGAATTTGCTGTGGAATATGAAAGCTTACACCTTACCTATTTTAGATGTGGAAGGTATGGTCACCGATTAGAGATGTGTACGGAGTTCCTATCCTAAATTGAAAAAAATTGCTAGCCATGGCAGCGGAAGTCCTTATAGGCAACACCCGCCATCGGAGGCCACATTCACTACTAACTAATCAACGAGGGGTAATCCCAAAAGAGATGTAACTGCAACTGACAGGGAGGATATTCTGGAGGTAATTCCTATATCGAATCTGTTTGGCCCATGGCTCATGGATGTTGGCGAAGAAACCAGTGAGACGTAAGTCCTTTGTTGCAATCAAAGCAAATTCTAATAATGCTAACAGAGAGAAATCCGATAGTTCCCGATTCAACGTTTTGCATGAGAATCCTGATTTCAATTTTGATTATGCTATAGATATTGTGAATCTAGAGAGGCCCACATATCGGTCATATGCTTTCATGCTATCATCTACCCAAGTACCCAAAGCTAAAAAGAAAGATGCTAACCCACAGAAGCCTATTGGTCTAGCCAAAGTAGGCTAGCAAACTGTAAGCCCAAATCTTCAAAAAGTAAAAGCACCCATTAAGAATACAACTATAGTAAATGTTGGGTCCAATCCCACAGCCACCAAAGAGGTAGATCCTCATAGCTCTATTTAACCCAAAGGTCATCCAACAAGGGACATGAAGTTGTCTAGCATCATCTTAGACAACTCCAATGTGATGCTTGGAAGATTTTTAAAGATGCACATACCATGGATGACTTTCTCAGTTCCTATATGGTTGAGCCATCTCCAGAGGTAATTGATTTTATTCGACATAATTACCAAGCGGAGCAAAATATGATTCATCCCCCTGAACCACCAGACCTTGTCTCCTTGACTAGTTTTGTTTTGCCACATAAATCTTGAAATGAACCTCATGTTGACGACAGTAGTACTTTAACCTCTATTATTTTCTTCTTGTTACCATGATTATAATTTACTAGAATTGTAGAGGTGTAGGGTCCAAAGGATTCCCTGGACTTGTTAATGATCTCAAAAGGAAGTATGAATATGCTTTTCTTATTCTTTTAGAAACACACCTCAGTGGTCAACGGGTAAACAAAATCATTCATAGAATGGGTTTTTATGGTAGCCTTTTTGAACATGCTAATGGCCATTCTGGTGGTATTTGAGTCCTTTGGGAAACTGGTAGTTGGAATATTAATGTTATTTCTTCAAGTAAACAATATGTCCATATGGAAGTTAAATGGAGGTCAGATCCTGTGTGGTGGCTGACAACAGTTTATCGCAGCCCTCAATTTCACTTGCGTTGTGACCTTTGGCAGAGCCTAAGAGAGATTCATAGTTCTATCAACGGTCCTTAGTGTGTCATGGGAGATTTTAATGCCTTTCTGCTTAGTTCGGAGAAAGGTGGAAGTCCTTCTCACTCAAATACAGGTTGTAGAGAGTTTATCCAATGCATTGTTGATTGTAATATTTTTTATTTGGATTTTAAGGGTTCTTTTTTTGTTTGGAGTCGAGGCAATCTTAAAGAGTGTCTTAATCATGCTCTTGTAAACATGGAATGGAGAATTTATTTTGATCAAGCTACTATCTTTCACCTGCCTTCATTCAAATCAGACCATGTTTCTTTGTGGTTGAATTTCAATAACTCCATTCCCAGTTCTAGAAGGGAAAGACCCTTATGTTTTGTTGCTTCATGGCTCACACATCCTAATTTTCAAGGGGTAGTTAATGATAGTTGGAATCAAAATGCAACTTGGATGGAGAATCTTTACAAATTTACTAACAACGTTTCTCATTGGAATATAAAGGTATTCAGAAATATTTTCAAAAGAAAGTCTAGACTCCTAAACCATCTAAATGGAATTGCTAGAAGCTTATCTTATTCTTCTAATCCTTTTTTGGAAAATCTGCAAAGGGACCTATAGAAGGAGTGTGAATTAATTTTAATGCAAGAGTAGATTTTATGGATCCAAAATTCTAGATGTAAATGGCTCAAATTTGGAGACAAAAATACCTCTTATTTTCATAGAATAACTATTTTTCGTAGAAAGAGAAACAAAATTGAGGCATTGAAGGACAATTCTGGTGATTGGATTTATGATGCTCCTCCTCTTAAAGAGATGGCTACCAATCATTATATAGATCTATATAATGATGATCAACCTATTGGATGACCAGGACCTTGATTTTATTGGTAGGCCTTTTTCCCATTTGGAAATTAAAATGCACTTTTTCAAATAGGTGGTTTTTAGGCTCTAATCTTCTACCAGAGTCAATAGGATATTGTTGGTCCATCCCTGTGTAATTTAATCATGGATGTGTTAACTAATCCTATGCTTCTCTCAACTATTAATCAGATTTTGATTACCCTTATTCTTAAGGTAGATGTGCCTGTAACTATTACGCAATTTTGTCCAATCAGCTTGTGTAATGTATTCTATAAAGTCATGACTAAGATTGTTGCAAATAGAATTAAAAGTTTTATGGCCAAGCTGGTAGCTCCAAACCAGTGCAGTTTTGTTCTTGGTTGCCATAATTTAGATAACATTCTGCTTGCATAGGAAATTATCCATTCCATGAGTCACATGAAAGGTAACAAAGGTTATACGACAATAAAGATCGATCTAAAGAAAGCTTATGATAGACTGAAATGGGAGTTTATGATTGATACCCTCAAGGATATTGGCATTCCTCCAAATATTATAAACATTTTATGGCATTGTATTAGCTCTCTATCTATGAAGCTATCCTGGAATAGGGAAGTGACTCAGGAGTTTTACCATACTAGAGGAATTAAGCAAAGTGACCCCTTATCACCTTATCTCTTTGTTTTGTGCATAGAGAGACTAGCATATTTGATCGACAAAGCAGTGACCAATAATTTTTGGAAACCCATCCAGCTAAATTGTGATGGCCCTAAAATTTTCCATATCTTTTTTTGCAGATTACATAATCCTCTTTACAGAAGCTTCACTGGAGCAGGTGAATATTATGAAGAACTATCTAGAACTCTTTTGTCAGAGCTCTGGTCAATGTGTTAGTACTGAGAAGACAAGAGTTTATTTTTGAAAGAATATCAATCATAATAGAAATAGTGAGATCAGTCAAATCCTTAGTTTTGCAACTACTACAGATATGGGCAAATAACTTGGGGTCCTTATCATCCATGGACGAGTTACTAAAAATACATACAAGTGTTTGGTGTCTCTCGCTTGACATCTCACGCCACTAAAAATCTAGATAATCTTGACTTTTAGGATACAGTTATGCAGTTTTGTAATAGTAATGATAACTAGGATATACATAAGCTGCAACAAGCCCTCCCAGCTAAAGTTTACAATAAAATTTTGGGACTTAAGCCGCCTTCACCTGCTAATGGTGAAGATATTCCAGCTAGGGGCCCTAGTAAAGATGGGTCTTTCTCTTTAAAGACAACCTATCAAACTTTAGTTACTGTCAACTTTAATACTCAGAGCATGCTTCTCAATCAAATTTGGAAGTGGTGAGACCCTCAGAGACTCCAATACCTGCTCTGGTTGATCTCCCAAGATATGTTCCTTACTAATTCTCACCTCTCCAAGTGCCACCTGACTCAGAGTAGCTTATGTCCCCTATATGGTTCTAAAGATGAATCTATTCTGCATTGTCTCAGAGATTGTAATCATACCTCTCACATCTGGTATTAACTTTTGGGCCCTACGTATTGGATTGAATTTTTCAGTCTTGACTTTGATAGTTGGATGCTTCACAATGTCATAGAAACGTTAGTCCAAACAGGAGCATTGGTTGGAGCTTTGTTTTCTGTGTTACTCTAGATGTTCTTTGACAAAGGTGTAACTTATTTATCTTTGAGGTAACTAGTCTTTCTAATCATGATATTACTAACAGAATCTGGGGCAGAGTGCAGAGCTGTCTCCAAGTCTGGGATCTGGAAAACAATTTTTTCTTAATAACCAAAAGCAAATCCTCCTTTGGCATTGGTTGGGATCTTCCTCCTGTTGGTTGGAGTAAGCTAAACATTGATGGTTCAGTCATTAGTAATTATGGTTTAGCCTCATGTGGTGGAATTATTCAAGATGATTCGGGCAGGTTTATTGCTACTTTTTCCTACAACTTAGGCTCTTATTTTATAACTAACCTGGAGCTGTGGGGAACTCTCCATGGACTTCATTTAGCCAGACGCTTAGGATTGCGACAGCTTGTTTTAGAGTTGGATTCTCTGTGTTCTGTGCAATTGATTAATAAAGGTTGTGACATTCTTCATCCATCCAGCACCCTGGTTATGGAAATTCAATCCTTTCTGCACTCCCCTAACTGATTTGTTTGATGGAACCACGCATTTAGAGAGGCCAATTATTATGCAAACCCCTTGGCCAAGCACAATTATTCTCTGGGTTTTGGTCCTGTTACTTTCCAGTAAATTCTTATTTAGCTTAGCCATTCCTTCTTAGGATTTAATAGTTGTTTCTTTTGATAGAGTCATTTCCTTGTAGTTTTTTTTTTTCTGGGTCTTTGACCTCGTTCTTTTATAAAAAAAAGAATGTTATATACATATTCTTCTGTTCTCACATTTCTCACATATATTTTATGTAAACAAATGATGTTGAGGAAGAATAGAGAGACAAGGAGAAAAAGAATGGTGATAATTGGTTAGATGTGAGAAAATACATGTGTATATAACATTGTCATACAGCCTATTAGTTGCCACACTATTAGAAGTTACAACCTACCAATAATCCCATCATTAAGGCTAGGCATCTATTTTGACTTTTATGCTTTTTGCCTTAGTTGGCAAGCCAAATTGGATGAAAGCTTCAACAAGAAAGAAAGTTAATGTTTCAAACTAGATTTAACGATTTAGGAATACCTAGAATTTAGTTAAAGTATATGATGATCTGCTATCTACTCCATCAACCAAGGTAGGGGTATACCTATAAAGGAACTCCGATGCTCAAGTTAGAAGTAGTAGTAATTTACAAGTATATGATATAGGTCTATTTACCTAAAGGATAGACTCAAAAGTAAGGTAGTCTAATTTATTTGGAAGAGGAAATGAGAGAAACGCAACAAGAAGAAAGAACACGAGCTTGATCTGCTCGTATAGAAAGGCAATCATATAGAGAGGCAAAGACCAACGACACAAGCTTAAAGGAAGTCACTGTCTAAAGCTTGCCAAACCAAAACCTGTAACTTGTTGTCACCAAATCAAAATACACATACACCGACCAAAATCAATGAGAAACCCAAGACCAAAACGTGTTTCTAGATTTTGTTTTTAATTTTTTAGATTTTTCTTTTTCAATTTGACTCATTTGACTATGGGACACATGCTTTTTTTTTCCTTTTTTAGTATTAATGAATTGGCTGGTTTTATAAAACCACCTTATTCTCTAGGTCTAAGCTGTTTTTGTAGGTCCAACTACTCCAGTGGTTCTATGATCTAACCAAGACTGACGAAGTGCCCAATTGATGGTCCAACCATTCTAGCTAGACTGGGTTTTAAAACATCAAAAATATATTTTAATTTAGAGATTATTTTATTAATTACTTGTTTCAATTATAAAAAGTGGTAATGGAACTATATTCCTTTGAATATGTCATTCAATTTATATGAGATGATATTTGATTTTTAGCATTGTAATTGATAGTTGTATAGATGTATTTGAAATATTCATAATTGCAGGGCAAAGTGAGGAGGCCACTAGTGTTTAATATTAAATGAGTTTTAGATTTTGTTTCCAAGACCCACAAGGAGGATAGGGATGTGTTAGGTATTATTTTGAAGTAAGCAGGATGAGATCGTGTAGGAAAAAAAAACAAACCTCATCGCCAAGCCTATTTCGAGAAATTTTGTCAGGTATTCCATAAAAAGAGAACCTAAGTGAACGAAGAAAATATTTTTACTTTTTGTTTATAAAAAAGGTTTGAATTGGTATGAAAAATGGAAAAAATGGACTAAAATGTAGGTAATTATATACGCAGAGCATACACATTTGATTTTGCTTTTTCAAATGTTTTTAAGGTCTTTTTAAGAAAACCATGGTGAGATGTGCACAATTTCTCTTAATAGTACAAATACTTATCAATGTTTTGGTTGGTACCCATTTTAAAGAAAGAAAATAGCCTTTAATTAATTATAAGAAACTAGCGTTTTCAAGGTGCTCTATCTTAAAATAGAAAAAAAAATTGCTTTGTATACATCAAACATGAATCATTGACTACAATTCCAATCACTAAATAAATCACTCCAACCATGGTCGTTAAAAGCATGCTTACACTTTTATGCCTTGAAGACTTGAAAATGCCTTGAAAATTTCACACTTTTAGGTTTATAGGGTGAGTGTGTTGAAACTTATAGGCTTTTTAATGGGTTTGGAACAAATAACCCGTTTTGAGACTTTGAAACACAAACCATAGACCTAACGATAGAGAGTGTACTGAATAGAAGGTGAAAATAGATTATATTTCTTGAAGTCTTATGTTACATGATACAACCAATATATACAATTGGTAATCAAATAGAACGTAAATGAGATAAGATTACATTTGCATAAATAACTAATAGTTATTTTGTTATCTAGGATCTCAGTGAGTGGGAGTATGAGATGTTGATTGGGCAATACTCTTGACATGCTCCCGCAAGATTGGTGTGCCATCAAGGACACCAAGCTTGGACCGAATAAAATGTCATTGTTTGCTTAATGGGTTTAGTGAGACTATTTGCAAGCTAGCCATCAGTAGAAACATGTTGGACTTTCAGCAAACCTTGCTGCTCCTAATCCCTTTCAAAGTGAATGTCTATTGAAATATGCTTCATTTTCCTGGTAGTACATGATTGAGAGATAAGTAAGCTGCATTGATATTATCACAATAAATAATGGGAACAAAGGATATAAGAACGTGAAGTTCTGATAGTAGGGATAGTAGCCAAGCCAATTCAGCAGAAGTGGTTGCTAGAGATCTATACTCAGCTTATCTAGAAGATCGAGCAATGGTCTTTTGCTTAGAAGATTTCCATGAAATGATGTTACCTTCAAAGAAAATAAGATAAGTAGATGTTGAGGTGAAGTCATCCTTGTTACCTGCCCAGTTGGCATCACTAAAGGCATAGAGAGTGAAAGCCTTGGGTTTATGCAAGCCTCAGGTTGAGAATCATCACGTTTAAGGTATTCCTCATGAGCAACTAAGTGGCTATGTAATTCTTCAAAGGAGAATAGCTTGTCACAGGTGTGAATGGAGGCTGCAATATCACGAAACTCTCCACCTAAACCATTTAGTACATAGAGTGTAACATCATAATCAAAAATAGCATTGTCAATAATAGCAAGTTCATCAACGACACTTTTAACTGAAAAACGAAATTCAATGACTAATTGAGAGCCTTTACGGCATCTCTATAATATGTTCTTAAGGGACATGACATGGGATCTAGATGGATTGGCATATTTTTCCGTAAAAGCAGTCCACAGTTGTTAGGATGTCTCACACACAGAGAGAGCAATGCTATCTTTCTCACTCATGGAGGATAGCAGTAGGCTAATAATAAGTTGGTCTTGATACTACCATACATCATAGTCAGGGTTGGAAGCTAAGGAGCCATCAAGCTGACTGACAAGCTTGAGCGCATACCAGGGAGGAACGATTTAGCTTGTCTAGTCCATGCATAAAAATTAGATGCAGAAAGCTTGAGATGTAATTGAGCACTATAATACTGGCTTTGGTTCAGGATCAGTAGTGCGATTATTTTTAGGGGTGAGGGTGTCAAAGTTGGAACTTGCAAAGTTGGACATGGATCGAGACTCATGAGAGTGAGAAGTGTCTGATACCATATAGAGAGTGTACTGAATGGAGGGTGAAAATAGATTATATTTCTTGAAGCTTTATGTTACATGGTATAACCAATATAAACAATTGGTTATCAAACATAAAGTAAATGAGATAAGATTACATTTGAATGAATAGCTAATAGCTATTCTAATATCTAGGATCACAGTGAGTGGGAGTATGAGATGTTGATTGGGCAATACCCTCGACAGTAACCTTGCAATAACGCATTGAATCTAAAACATAGTCATTGACAACAAGAAGATGCAAGATTGAGTTTAGAGATTAAGCACTAGCGAGTTTGACCCCTTTTATCTTGCAAGATCAAGTTTTTTCTCCTTTGCTTTTCTCTACTAATTTGTTGTCTATGCAAATTTCATTTTGCACTAGTGTGGACTTAGGAGAAATTAGTTTGTTTGGTTAAGATGTTTTTATACTTGTCTTGTGTGTTTGATTCTATCTTTTGCTTGAGATATATTTGGGTCTTGAGTTTTGGAATATTTTGATGAACTTATGCTCTTGTTGTGAAAGCATGTTATGGATTGTGGACACATGTTAGCATCGTTGTCTTGTTGGTTAGTTTATGAGTTTATCTTTTTGTTATTGTAAACCTCATGTAATAGTAATCATCAAGTTATGAATTTGTTATTTTAGTACTTGAATTTGAGTTTGAATTTTTATATATAAATATTTATATGTATATCTATTTTTTTGAATGAAATCCATATAGCATGTAACATTTGTGCTTTTACATTTTGGTTTTATTAGATCCTCCAATGGTTTTTAGTATAAACTCACTTTTGACAACCTTAACTCCAAAATTATAACGTATCGTTTGGTATTTGGAATGATGATTCTACATAATTAGAATGATGATTCCACATAATTGGAATGAAATAGAAATGGACAAGAACATAATCAAATAAAATGACAATTCCTAATCTATAGTTTGAGTAGCTTTTTGAATAAAATGCCTTTCCAAATCACTATATTATTTAATATAGAGAATCGATGTGAAATAAAATCAAATTTGATATAGATAACATAAATACCTTTTATGAGAAAAACTATATGTGGTGTGTGTGTGTTATTAACAATAATGCTCAAGTTTAATTTTTCTTATAATTCGATTATAATAATGTTATCATCTTTTAAAAAAATAATGTTATTGTATTAAATAAATACTACATACTTTTTTTATGAAAATAAATTATAATACCGTGCCTTTTTAACTTAGTGGGTCCCACCAAAAAAAAAAAAGAGAGATCAGATTGTATTAAAACAAAAAGGAACCGACCTCCTACACCATTTCGTTTACGGATAAGAGCAATTCTCCTTACTTGCAATGCATCCCTTTCACCTAGCCAAAATCTCCCTCATTCTCCTCTATTTTGCCATCACCCACTTCCATTTTGAGCTTAAGATAAGTTTCCATATCTTGGTTCTTGCTTTTTTCGGTTCCAACCCACCTAAAACCATCCAATGTTGGTTGTTTAACTACGGTGGAGAGGGTATATTTTTGGGGTTTTGAGGAAAAATCTAAGAGTTTAAGAGTTTAGGTCTTTCTAAGCTTTGTGATTAAGTAAAATCTTAGTTTATCCTTAAATTTCTAATGGATTGATGAAAGCCTTAAATTCTATAATTTAGAAATTTTATTTAAACTCTATAATTTGGAAATTTTGTTTGTACTCTTTTCCCAATGGCTATTCTTACTTAGAATAATTTTTCTAAAGCCCCTACAATCTAAAATTTGATAATATAGTTGATGACTTTAAGTTTTAAGGTTATAGAAGTGAAGGGTGTGGAAAGTCTCTAGAAGTCGTTTTGACTATGTGTCGGTTATCGTTTGGCTTATGGTAATTTATTGAAATATTTCATTGGTGCTAGATATTTTGAGGACCACTCCACTTGCTTCAAGTTGAGTCGTTGATATTGTTTTGGATAAACTTTGGCTAATCTCCTAGTCTGTGAGTGCATAATTTACATTGTAGTATATTTCCATATTATATATATATATATACATATATACATATGTATATGTATACATGTATATATACATATATATATCTAGCCATAAGTCCGAGAAGGCAGGCTGGTGTGCATCATGTCCCATATTGCCCAGTATAGGGAGCGTTCCGTGCTATATAAGGCTTAGTGTAGCCCTTGCCTTAGGAGCTAGCTTTTGGGGTTAAGTTAGGCATTGGTCCCAAAATGGTATCAGAGCCTAACCTTGGTGGAGGTGGGGGATGTGGAGGTGAGCCGGTTGAAAAGAGATTGTGGCTAGCCATAAGTCCAAGAAGGCAGGATGGTGTGCATCATGTCCCACATCGCTCAGTATGGGGAACGTTCCGTGCTATATAAGGCCTAGGGCAGCCCTTGCCTTATGAGCTAGCTTTTGGGGTTAAGTTAGGTGTTGGTCCCAAAATCATATACTCTGATACGGCCTAACTTAGCCTCAAAAGCTAGCTCGTAAGGTAAGGGTTGCCAACCTCATTATATACAACACCCGGACCGCCCTCCTGAGTGATGTGGGACTCTGCCACTGTATGGGTTTCACCATTTATCCCTCCCCTGGTTACTCGACCAAGGGGACTACGCCGGGTTACTCTACCACGACTAGGCTGGCATACATCACCCCATCCTCCCAAGAGTTTGGCTTTGATACCATATACTCTGATACGGCCTAACTTAGCCTCAAAAGCTAACTCGTAAGGTAAGGGTTGCCAACCTCATTATATACAACACCCAGACCGCCCTCCTGGGCGATGTGGGACTCTGCCACTGTATGGGTTTCACCATTTATCCCTCCCTCGGTTACTCTACCAAGAGGACTAAGCCGGGTTACTCTACCACGACTAGGCTAGCATACATCACCCCATCCTCCCAAGAGTTTGGCTCTGATACCATATATTCTAATACGGCCTAACTTAGCCTCAAAAGCTAGCTCGTAAGGTAAGGGTTGCCAACCTCATTATATACAACACCCGGACAGCCCTCCTGGGCCATGTGGGACTCTGCCACTGTATGGGCTTCGCCATTTATCACTCCCCCGGTTACTTTACGAAGGGGATTGAGCCGGGTTACTCTACCACGACTAGGCTGGCATACATACAAAAGGAACAGAAGGAAGGAAGCAGGAAGCAGACAGACTGCTTACATAATTAAAGGCATGAAAATAAATGCATAAATTAAATAAAAGAAAAGAAAAGAAACCGAAGCGGCGGTAGTCCACACAGGACCGGCGAGGAGGGAGAACAGAAGAGGATGAAAAGGATGATTGTATAGATTGAAAGAGAAGAAAGCTTACAGAGGCACTTGGAGTATATCTCTCTAGACTCTTTCTCTAAGTGGGTATGTAAAAGGGTACCTCACAAATGAGTCGAGGCCTCCTTTTATAAACACAAATTCTACTATTTCTACAGTACAGGTTACCTAAGTGTATAGTACTGGTAAAAAACCAGAACTATTGAAACAAGACAGGTTTGCTACAGTAACTGTCACAGGACTTCTGCTACAGTAACTACTGATGTCGGATGATGATCACCATGATGTCAGCAATCTTCATCTAAGTTGATACCGAAGCAGCCGTCTTCATTTTGATAGAATCCGTCTGAAGAGGCTGCAGAAGATGAGGATGAAGGAAGCTTCTATTAAGAGGAGTCAGCTTCTTCTTCCTTGATAAGTTTGAGAATGTCTTGTAGTTTTTCTGCAAAACTTTCTTTGCTGGTTGATGATACTAGTGCTGCCGTGATCTGGCTTCTCTGATTGAGAAACTGGCAAGTCTCCAATTCACCATTTGACAAAGGCCTACTTTCTAAGCATGGGTAGCAAGAGGCCTCTTGAAGAGTTTGATGTTCTGGGCTCGAACTTGTATTGCCATTGGAAAATCTAGGCCAGAGACAGTTTTGAAAAGAAATGTAGATCTACTGGGAATGGATCATCCGATAGATCTATTTTCATAGCAAAGATTGTTAATCCTTCCAGTACTGGTGGAGGAAGAATTTCAATGTTTAGTCCGAAGAAATCCCACCACTCGGAAAACTAATGTGGGAATCTGTATTGGACATTTTGTTTAAAATATATTAGCCATAAGTGGCGATTGAGTTTGTTTTTGAAACCAGAACACGTTAGTCCAGACGTTGATATAGTCCCAGTAATTATAACCAATTAGGTCAAATATTTGGGAGAATTTTTTGATTTTATTTAGATCCTGTCCAAATCCTTTTGGCTTTATGATTTTAAGGATCTGAATAGTTGAGTGAGTAGTTTGGTTTTGATCTTTTGGATCTTTATAGTGTTTGATTGAAGCAGAGTCAAAATCCACTGAAATGAACTCATAAAACCGTTGGGTTTTGTTTAGGGTAATAGGTTGAAAATAGAAATCTTTTGAAAAGATTTTGTGGGAATTTTATTTGGGTTTGTGTCCCAGAAATCAGGTTCCATTTGGATTACATTTTCAAATTTGTTTTTAGCCACATATTGGGTTTGAGCTTTAGGAGCTTTTGAAGAGATGGGAATAGGTTGGGAGATTATTTCTTTTGAGGATTAGGAGACTATTTCCCTTGGGGACTTAAGTCTTATGTCTCTGTTTTTCATATTTTGAATAAGGATCGCTAAGGATTGTCTTTCCTCGTCAGATTCTTCCTCTGAGGCTATTTCTGCCCAAGTTTTCTTAGGAAGGTGGGTTAGGCCTTGATCTTGGAAGGCTAAATGTGTTTGGATTGGGAAAGCATAATCAGCTTTGGTTTGTTTGGATGTTTGCTTTGAAGAGGATTCTTCAAGTTTCTGGGTGGTTGACTGGGTAGATGACCCAATTTGTAAGGTTTGTTTCTGGGTGGATGACCCAGATTGGGTAGAAGACCTGGTTTGTTGGGTGGTTGACCCGGTTTGATTGACTAGTTCTGAAAGAACTAGTTTACCTTTACCTTTTCCTCTTCCCCTGGAAGAGGTTGTTGATCACGGCATTTGATTGTCAATGTCCCTATAAGAATTCGCGAGTGAGATAGTCAGAGAGAGAGTTTGAAGTGCCTTTGATATATTCAATTTCAAAATCGAAAACACTTAAAATTGCTTGCCATCTGGCTAAAATCTATTTGGATGCTAAATTTTTAACATCTTTTTGTAAAATGTCTTTTGCAGATTTGCAATCGACTTTGATCAAAAAAATTTGGTTTAACAAATCAAATTGAAATTTTGAGATGCATAAAACTATTACTAAAACTTCTTTTTTAACAGTAGAATACTTTTGTTGTACAGAATTTTAATGTTTTGAAATATATGCAATGATATGCTCTTTGTCTGCGACCTTTTGTTTGAGAATGCCACCATAACCATTGTTAGAGGCATTTGTTTCGATTATTTTGAATGCTTGAGGATTTGGAAGATAAAGGCATGGAAGATCCTTTACTTGAAGCTTGACCTGTTTGACAAAGTTTGTATGATTATCTATCCAAGGAGGAGGATCCTTTTTCAGACGATCATGGAGTGGTTTGATTAGATTGCTGAGTTGTGGGAAGAAATCTGCCACATAGTTTAAGCACCCTAAAAATTTTTGTAATTGATTTTTATCAATTATTTGATTTTGAAAATTTGTCGGCAAATTCTATTGCTCTATAGATTGGGGTAACAGTTCCTTGATGAATGTTATGACCAAGAAACCTTATTTTTGTTTGAAAAAGATTGATTTTTGTTTTTGACAGGGTGAGACCGTTATGTCTGATTATTCCTACAAAAGTATTGATATGTTTGAAATGTTGATCAATAGATTGAGAAAATATCATAGCATCATCAATATAAACAATGACATATTCCAAATATGGATTGAATATTTCTTTCATAATTCTTTGAAACTCTGAGGGAGCATTTTTGAGGCTAAAGGGCATTACGTTCCATTCGTATTGCCCAAAGAGAACAGTGAAAACTGTCTTGTAGCGATCACTTTCTTTGATCTGGATTTGTCAAAATCCCGATTTCATGTCAAATTTGAAAAAGATTTTAGCTGAGTGCAACTGGTTGAGTAAGTCTTTCTTATTTGGAATAAGATACCTAATCCATTGTAAGGCTTGGTTTAGGGGTTTGTAGTTGATAACCAATCGAGGAGTTTCTCTTTCGATTTCAGCTTGTTTATTAACATAAAAGGTAGAACATGACCATGGACTTTTATTTTTCCTGATCAGGTCTTTAGTTAAAAGATCGAAAATTTCTCTTTGACAATAAACAAGGAGTTCCTCATTCATTTGGATTGGTCTAGCTTTAGTTGGGATATCTCTTTCGTGGAAATCTTTTTCATATGGAAGATCTACCATATGATTTTTTCTTTTCCAGAAAGCGCTTGGAAGATCAGAACAAATTGACTCTTGGATTTGTTTAAAGAATGATTGGATCCTTTTTTGGATTTTTGGTTGATTAAGTTGTGAATTAATAATCTCAAAAAAAATTTCTTCTTTAAGAAATTAATTTGATTATGTTTGTAATGAACGAGATTAAGATTCCTGGAGATTGGTTTCTTCAGGAATTTAAACTTAATTGATTTTCCTAAGTGTTTGATAATTATTCCTTCGTCAGAAATCTGTAAAAGGAAGAGTAATCTAATGAACGGAGTTCCTGAGATTACTTCATTTTTGATATTTTTAACCAGCAGAAATAAGGTTTTTACCTGAAGACTCTAGTTTTCTATGATTGCTTCCGAAATTTTGAAATTAATTTTTAATCTAGAACCACTAGCGGTGCTAAGTTGTTCAGATATTTTTTCAAAGTATTTTGTCGGAACTAATCCTTCTTGAATCCAGTTTGAGTCAGTACCAGTATCAAACAGTGCGACAGTTTTAAGAACAAAGTCTTTTACTATGATTTTGATGTTTATATATAATTTTTGGATTTTAAGTTTATTGATTAATCCTAAAAATTCATCATCTAAATTTGGTTGGTCAGAAGGTTTACCTAAGATTTCTGGTTCTGAATCTATGGTTCCTTCTTGGAGTTGAACAAGAATTACACCGTGTACCTTTTGCTGTTCTTTTAACAGTTTAACTTCTGCTTTGAGATTATTTATCTCATGCTGAAGATCTTGCGTGGTTACTGGTTTAAAAGATTTTTTCTCAACTCGTTTAATGATTTCTTTTAAATCATATCTATTGGTTAAGAAGGGAGTTTGAGAAGTTTTTGTTTCTAAAGATGTTTTTAATTTACCAAGATATTGTTTTTTATCCTGATTATCAGGAAGTTTGTTTATGACTTCGAACAAAAGATCTTGTTCTTTTGTTAGGATATTAACTTCATTTGGAGATTCAGAATCTTCATCAGAAGTAAAGTCATCATTTTGGATTTGGTTTAAATCTTTAGAAGATTCTTTACTAGATTCTTCATCAGATGATTCAATTAAGAGATTGCTAATCTGTTGTTCTACATATTGTTCTAAGTTTAACATTTTTATCTTCTTTTTTAGTTTGCAGTATCTACTGATGTGTCCTGGCATATTACACTTATAGCAGATAACAGGTTGCTTTGGGATTTTCATATCGATTGGAGGTTTTGACCTAATTTCCTGCCTAAGTTTCCTAGGAGGAGCATTAGATTTGTATTTGTAATATTTTGATCTTCTTTTGATGTATTCTTTTGGTTTGGATTTAGATTGTTTCTTTGAACAAGGTAGACCAAATTGTTCGCAGAAAGATCCTAAATCCTTTTTAGTTTGAGCCTTTTCTCTAGCAAGTTGATGTTGGATTTTATCATTTTGACAGATTTTTAGGGCTATTTTTTGGATGAAAGTAACTAGTTGTCCATAACTTAATTGCTCATACGGGATTTTTTGGTCTGTGGTTTGGCTTCTGATTTTATCCCTAACTTTGTCTCCTAAGGATTTTGGAAAACCAGCTAAGAATTTTTCTTTCCAGAAGGGTTGTTGACTATCTTCTCTAGTGTAGACTCTGGTAAGGAAAGTATCCCTATACCACCTAAAGTCAGTTAATGTTCTACACTTAAGGTTAGATAGAAGTTCTGCGGATTTATCTTTCCATAAGGAAGGTTCTCCTATAAACTGTTGGGTAATTGTAAAAATTAATGTATTAACAGCGTCTGGAATTGTTTCACCGTTATTTGTGATTGGAGTTTCGTCAGGTTCAGTTTTAATGGCAGTTAAATTTTTTGCCTATCTTCTTTAGAGAGATAGTTATCCCACCATCCTTTTAATTGACCTGAGAATCTTGCGACTAAAATGGATACTACAGTCTCTTCAGGGCAATTGTAGGTTGTTTGGTAAGCTGTGGCTACCATTGTCATGTGTTAGATAGTATTCAGAATCTGATACTCACTTGATCATCTATGTTTCATTCATAGATGTTATTGGCACTGAAACTTTGAAAGTTTGAATTATGCTCTTCGATTAATAAATCTGGAACGGTTGCTCTTTGATAATAAAGTTTGGATGGATTTTTCTAGTTTAAAGTTTGACTAGTTACTAGTTTAACCTTAATCTCAGAACTAATGCTATTAGTTTCGTCCGAAGATGAATTATCAGAAGAATCTTTCTCTCTTAAGGTGTTAATTGAGGGATCAATTGCTAATCCCTTAAGCTTTTAAGGCTTTGGTTGTGACTGAGGTGTTTCTAGAACAACTAATGCTTTTAATTGTTCATTGATTTTGGTAAGAAGTGTATCTTCCTTCGAGGATTGTTGTCTTAGTTTTACCAAATTTTCTTTGAGTTTTGGAGTCATTTTATAAGGTTTAAAAATAGGTTTCTGAATAATAGGTTTGGATGTTGAACTTGTTGAAGGTTCGTTTGGTTTGATTTTCTCACCTAATGTTTGGAGATATTTGTTTGTATAATTTGATTGTTACATAAGACTTTTAATATCTTTGGAAGTTATTGGCTCATCTTCATTTTTTGTCTTAAATGGAGTAGCCATTATTGGATTGTTTTTCTCGTCCCTAATATTCGGGAGTTGAAACTGTTTTGTCGGAGGAAGTTCTGTGTGAACTAATTCTCCATCTTTAAGATGTCAGATAATGTTTATGTCTATTTATGTTTTTCTATCACCTATAAGCTCTGTTTGCCAGGGATAGTCTAAATTGTTCTTGACTGTGTATGCATGAAACCAGTCAAAAAATGGGATATTCATCCTAACATTGTTAAGAAATGAATAAAATTGTTCTTGAATATTTTTTCTGTTTGTATCCTGATATTGATGGAAAAACCATTCCCTCTGAGAAGTCCATTCCTCGGAATAAAAGTCTTTCCTAAGGGCTTCTTTATCTATAATGAATCCAGATGACATCATAAGATTCATTAATAGAAGAGTAGGTTGGAGATTGAATTGACTTTTGGCCATCATCAATCTCTGGTTCATATGTTGGTCTTGGTAGATTGGATGAAGTATCTAAACCTTTGAGTTTATGATTAGATACTGATATTGGGATTGTGGAGGTGGATTTCCTAGATATTGCAGATCTAAAATCTTCAGATCTAAGGTCATCAGATTTGACTGAGCTAGTTGAGCTAAATGAGTTTCGTCTATCAAAGATTAATTCTACTTTTCCAGATTGGTATTGTCTGATTTCTTTAAAATCAGGGGTTGGTCTAGGTAAAGGAGGTGTTACTTTATCTAGAGTCCATTTCTCTGGAAGTTTGACTTGATCCCAAGGTATTGTTTTTGGAATCGTGACATTGGCTTTGGAAAAGTCTGTGAGAAACAGGGTTATTTCTCCTTTTTTGTTGTTTGGTTTGAGTACTCCCAACATAGAAGAATTCATTCTCTTGTAATGAACTCTGTACATCAAAGAGAGTGGGAAAGATCCCGTTTTCATGTCTATATTATGGAATCGAACATCTAGATGTAAAACATCCATAATATGCCTATCCATGAGACTAACAGTGAGGTTTAGGAAATTGTTAAAAAAGATTGGCCCGTGGGCTACACTTGTTTCTACGGTTCCTAAGAAGGAATCGTTAAATTTGTCATGCTTAGCATCTCTTAGACACAGAAGAACTAAGGCATTAATTTGGGTAATTAAAGGTTTGATGGCAACTTGGACACATCATATGTGTAAGAATTTATATTTTTGCCTATGTTTTAAGATTGATGTTTTTGCAAGAAGTTGAAATTCTTCATCTTCTGTTACTTTAAGAGGAATTTTCTCCTCTACTGTTCTGATTATGTAATCAGAACTAAAGAAGAAATTTTCTTGAGGTTTGTATAAATCATTTTTTGGAATTTTGGGAATTTTCCAGTTTTCAATTTCTTGATTGATACTTCGAAGTGAATTTATTCATCGAAGATGTTGTTTGAAATAGGTTGTGTTTGTTGAGTTTGTTGCTCAGTGAGCGAAGAAGAAGAAGGTTCAGAAGATCGGAATGAAAAACGAGAAGAGAGAGATCTAAACAAAGACATTTAAAATAATTTTCCATTCCCCATGATATTCATTACCATCCCTTGGTTCCATAGTTATAAACAAATAGATCTAAACTAAACTTTATCTTTTGAGCTGAATTTTAGAACTTTTAATGCTTACTTTATTATTTCCTAATCTTAACCACCACTTTCTGTTAAATTTTCTTATCCATAGCCACCGATTTACCGTTGATCATCACCATCTTGTAGAAACATCGACAAATTAGACTTACTGCCTCTACCAGGACTTACTGCTACAACTTCCACAAGATTATTAGATCTGGAAAGTCGTACTATCTAGTTAATAAATATTAACATTTTTACATGTATTATCAGATCAGGTTATAATAAACAGCATCAGAGTAATAACATAAAGTTCAAGAAGAAAAAACATAATTTAGATCCAGCCATGTATTCCTACTTTCCCATCAGGCTCTGATGCCAAAAAGGGGGGCAGAAGAGAGTCTAACCCTGGTATGCATCATGTCCCACATCGCCCAGTATGGGGAACATTCCGTGCTATATAAGGCCTAGCACAGCCCTTGCTTTACGAACTAGCTTTTGGGGTTAAGTTAGGCATTGGTCCCAAAATGGTATAAGAGCCTAACCCTGCTGGAGGTCTGGGATGTGAAGGTGAGCTGGTTGAAAAGA
This sequence comes from Castanospermum australe, assembly GCA_019955255.1. Classification (NCBI taxonomy): domain Eukaryota; kingdom Viridiplantae; phylum Streptophyta; class Magnoliopsida; order Fabales; family Fabaceae; genus Castanospermum; species Castanospermum australe. The sequence goes on along the minus strand of NSJW01000282.1, from coordinate 244,260 downwards.
GACCGTGGCTGGCCATAAGTCCGAGAAGGCAGGCTGGTGTGCATCATGTCTCACATCGCCCAGTATGGGGAACGTTCCATGCTATATAAGGCCTAGTGCAACCCTTGCCTTACGAGCTAGCTTTTGGGGTTAAGTTAGGTGTTGGTCCCAAAATATATATATATATAATATATATATATATATATATATATATATATATATACATACCTGGTGATATATTGAAGTTATTAAAACATTTACAGGTTATGTTAAATTTCGAGTTAATCCATTTTGAAGGGAGGTTCTGCTGAGTTTTCAATAATCCTATTATGGCATTTATATTGGTTGGTTAGAATTTTTTGTATTAGGCTTGTCAGATTATGTGAGTGTTGATTTAGCATAGCCTGTGCGTTAGTCTAAGGCTCGAAGTTGGGTCGTGACATATGTTATTAAATCAAAGGTAGACTATTTACGTTAGAGTAAAATGATTTTGAAAAATTAAAAAATGTCAAGGTTGATAAGTATTTAAATATAAAAAATTTAACCATAAAAAAAATTACACCATAAACTAAAAAGAGGATTACTTGGTTGGTGTGATTTCTCCTTTCCTCTGCCTTGAATCCTTTTTTTGAGAAAAGTCTTCTAATGTATCTTTGGTTAAATTTAACAAGGATAATAAATGTAATATAAAATTAATAACGGTAAGTTGGTAAAAAAAAATTTAAAATCCTATTTCATGTGATATGAAATTCCAATCTCACATTTCTAGGAAGGAATGAATTTTTCATATTCTATTCCCAGTTTTATAAAATGAGACATAAAATGAAATTATTATTCTATGAATTTTTTTTTAGACAAACATGAAAATCACTTGTTTTATAGAATGAGCCAACAATAGAATTATCATTCTTATATACCAAACGTGATGTTTGCTAGAATGATTAATTATGTAATAGAGACTAGTTCCACCTTCATAATTAATAATTTAATAAATTATTGATTTCACTTTTGTATTCCCCGTATTTTACATATTATGGGTCCCATTTTCTTTCATTTGCTTTCACATTGTAATTTCTTTTTCTATATCAAGATCCATAACAACACCCCCCAAACAAAATCCTGAAAAATGCTTATATGCTGCCGAGCACCAGTTTTTTTTTTCTTTTTTTCTTTAAAAGTTAGCTTTTGCTAATTAGAGAAGAGGGGATTTGAACTTGATTTTTCACTTTTAATGGATAGCCAAGTTACAATTCAATCTTAAAAATTAAACATAGAGTCAATCGAGGTTTCATCCTATAATTATAGCTATTTGATCTTTATTGCCAAGTTGCCACTTTTCTCCACTATTCCAACTCTTTTTGTCACACATATCATATACATATTATGCATAAAAAAGCCGCCACAGTTCGGATCATAAGCAATCAAAGAAGGGAATGGTTAGGTAAACTTTGCCATAGTAAGGAGGGAATCTATAAATATAAGACTAAATTTGTGATATTTGTAAAAATTAGGGTAAATTATTTTTTAAAAAAATTAATTACAAAAGATGTCTATGATCTAGTATGAGAAATGTATGGTAAGTTAAAATTTGGACAAAGTTTTCTAGGTGAGATTTGATTCCGGATTGTCACTTTAGTTATGACTCTTGGATGAAATAAATTACAAAATTTATCTCAAATTAAATTTTTTTAAATGAAGAAAAAAGACTCTTAATGGCCTATGATTTATTACAACTAAATGTAAACTTACGCATTGTATGAATGTTAATTTTTTTGGTACATATGATGACTGTTAACTAAGAAAACACATAAAATCGTTTGATTGACTTTTGTATTTGGTCAACTTAATAAAGGATGGTGATCTTTTGTGGACGAAGATGAGGAGGTGAAATGTACCACTATCTGGTTAATTGAATTAAGGATAAGAAAAGTCTTTAAAAGTGTTGAAATAAACTGATAATAGGAACGGGGAAGAGGGATATGCAAAAGAGTAAATTAGTTGCTTTAAGTAAATTGATGAGGTGGTAGGAGGAAGAGAGTAAAATGAAAAAGATTATGCCAATATCACAATTTTGATAAGGTAGTTATAAGAGAAAATAAGGGGCTGATATGATAATTGGTTAAAATTAAAAATGCTAACATGGCAGCACCGCAAGTTGTGCTTTAAAATTAATATATTATAAATAAAATATTTTTTATGAGTTAATAATAGGCTCTCTCACAATTAATTTCGCAATCTCAAAAGCTTAATTGATACACTATATTTTAAAAACAAAATTATTTCGTATATAGCTAACTGATGTTATTATGATGCTTGGTCTTTCTGCTTATCTGTTTCTTTTTACCACATGTCTTCAATATTAAACCTTGGATTCATTGCTGCATAAATGTGCAACTTTAAATCATCGCAAAATTTTAAGTGACTAAATAATTGCAGCTCGGAAAGTTCAAAACATTTAATTTTCAAGCTCTATTACTCTCTCTATATTGTGTAAGATAATTTTTCTTATCTAATAATATATGTCATTTAATAATATTAAAGAAATATTAATTATTTTTTCAATTTTACCATGATCTTTTAATGAAGAGAGAAAATTAGTGAAATAAATAAAATTAAAAAAGAGAGAAAATATTAATAAAGTAAGAAAAATGATAATTTAGTCATATTAAACTACTCCTTCTATTCACTTTTATCTATCATGTAAGAGAATTTTTCTTATTTAATAATGTTTGTCATTTGAGAATATTAATGAAGCATTAATTAATTTTTTTAACTTTACCTTTATCTTTTAATAGAAAGAGAGAATTAGTAGAGTAAATAAAATTAAGAAAGAAAGAAAATATTAATGAAGTAAAAAAAATAATTTAATCATATTGAACTATATTTTTTTACAATTGAGACTATTTAATAACTTTCTTAATTCATATGTAAAAATTTTAAACAACAGATAAAAGTGAATGGAAAGAATATATTTTTCTATAATTAAGATTATTTAATAATTTTTTTAATTTTTATGCAAAAATTTTAAATAATAGATAAAAATAGATAAAAAGAATATTAAATATTACAATCCTACAATATTTGGGATACCATGCTAATTTTGGGATTCATTTTTATTGAAAAGGAATTTAGTTTTGATATTTAGTATCTTCACATTATATAAATTTTATTCTCAAAAATAGAAAATTATAATTAATAATAATTATTTTAATATTTTCATTTATATTAAAACGCTAATACTTACATATTGTAAATTTGTAATTCCATAGTTTCGATAAAATCCTAGAATAAATGATGTATTTTTTAAATAATTAAATAAATTAATAAAATATTTCTTCTCAAATAATTTTTATGTATTATAAAAAACATAACTAATACTAAAAATTATTTGATTTTGAAATCAAATTTTATGCATATAACTTTATTTTAACTTTAATATATTCGACTATCCGCTTTCTACGTTAGGTTATAGGCATTTTTTATATTTTGTAAAATAAAAACTTAATCAATAATAAATAAATTAATATCTTCTAAAGTGCATCATATATTTTGAAGAGTAAAGTTTAGTATTGTCAATGAATTTGTTAACTGGCACCATCTTAATTTCTAAAATGGAAGTGTCATGTATGTAAGATTGAAGTGTAATGATTAGAAATTCGACTCTCAGTGAAACCTCCCATCTCTCTTTCTTCCTTTTATGATTGCAACTCCTATGTTAAAAAAAAAATCCAATATTATTTCATTTTTGTTTGATTATCCCCTTTGTCTTAAAATAAAAAATAGCATAAACTTTCATTATCGGTCCAAATCCAGCTATAGATTGTTTTTCCTTTTTTTTTTTTAATATTGGTTTTGGGTTTGGCATATAGTGACATTGAGCAGGCAAAGCATAGCGGTTGACCATAACCCCGAAGCGCAGCTCAGAGCAGAGCAGGTTTCCAATTGGAAAGGGCAATCTGCACCAAAATCTGACCCATCCCCTCTTTCCAAAATCTCACTCTCCCAAAACTCAATTCTGGGTTTTGGGTTTTCTCTCCGTTTCATCGCTCTCTTCTTCGTGTTCTCAAGGAAAGGGAGAAAAAAGAGAAAACAAACACCAAGATGACAATGGTGATGCGCTATTAGTTCCTCCTTGGTTTCTGAAAGTGGTGCTAATAGCAACAACAGAGCGAGAGGGAAACTCACGAGATGGCTTGGAGAAATGGGTGTGAGGAAGTGGCTCATTCGAGGCCTCTGTTCCTCACGATCTACACCGTCGTCATCGTTGGCATCGTGATTTCGTCCTTCTATGTCTTCTCCGCCATATACTCCAGCAACCCTGCTGCTCAATCTTCTGCCTGGCTCTCTTCTCCTTCTCCTTCTTCTTCTTCTTCTTCTTCTTCTTCTTCAGTTTCGCGTACGTCTCTTACTTCTTCTACTACTACTACTACTATTCCACAGCTGTGCTTTAGTCTGTGATGCATGTGTCTATCGCCTTGCTTCTTCTTATGCGCTTAAAAACCATGCCTTTTCTTGTTGCACTGCGCGCTATTCGTAGTGTTAGCTTAAATGTGAAATACCCATTTGAATTTGAGGTCTGCAACTTGGTTTTCATTGTTCATGTAGATAGATCTTATTGGAAGGCACATCTCTGTATACTTGAATCAGATTGGGTATCATCAGCATTTTGAAATCTTGTCACTCATTAGTTTCCTTAGATAATGATATTAAGGCATTGGGCCTTGGTTGGGGTGGCACTGAAGCGGACCTTCGAGGGGTAAATATAAAATGCTGGTGCTTACTAATACTAATAGTTGGTTTATGATTTTTCTCCTTCTAAAACTTCTCCCTCGAATAACAAATATGTCTTGGTTAGTTTTTCATTTGAGATTGATCTATTTCTCCCTCCCTCCTTTCTCTTATCGTTGTATTTGTTATTTGTTTTTCCTTTTTTGGGTTACAGAGAGAGGAGGGATTTTGGAAGTGTTCAAAGATGTTTGAGCTATGATGCATTAGGGAAATCCTTAAATTGAAGATACATTACTTCTAGGTCTTTTGATTGTCTAGTTCTTCTAGAAGTGCTTACTGAATTGTTGTTAGAAAGGGAAAGTTGGAAGGATTATCCTTTTGTTTGTGATGTGAACTTTCTCAATAGTCTAAAGACAGAAGAGGAAAGTGATAGATGGATAGAGAGAGAACTGAGTCATAGTGTGCAGTTGCTGGAATGACCTTCAGTTATGTAGACAGCACATTTCATTAGTGTTCTTTATCAGTTCATCAATCCATTAATCTGAGTCTCCCTCTCTTTGAAGTAGTGTTTGTTTGTTAGTTACCTTCCCCAGTTTTGTTAATGGTTCCCTGTGTAATAAACTTCTCAATTCATCAAGCCTTGGTTTTCTTCCTTTCATGTCTGAGTTGGATTTTAATACATTATTGAACATGCTTTTCCAGATGAGGATCCTCGTCTAACAGATCAAAAACTCAACTTTTCTCAGTCTGAAGTGGTGCATACTGTGCCCACTCCTTCCCCAGGACCACAAAATGTATGGACATGGCCTATTTGGGATGTCCCGCCACGCAATAAAAAGATGCCATCTTTGAAATCTTTCCGACTGACCAAAGCACTGGTTCAGCAAAGGGTGAAAGATAACATTATAATAGTGACCTTTGGTAACTATGCATTCATGGATTTTATTCTGACTTGGGTTAAACAGTTGACAGATCTGGGACTTTCTAATCTTCTTGTTGGTGAGCATCATCATTTAAACCTTTTATATTGTTTTATCATGTATTTTATTTAGATTTGCAATGACATCTTGCTAGAAAAGCATATCTGGTATTTTGTACAGTTGATTGGACTTTGTAAAATGAGTTTGAAATCTACCTTTTAGGTGCACTGGATACCAAATTATTGGAGGCACTGTATTGGAAAGGGGTACCAGTTTTTGACATGGGCAGCCACATGAGCACAGTAGATGTTGGCTGGGGGTCTCCAACATTTCATAAAATGGGGAGAGAAAAAGTTATGCTGATAGACTCATTACTGCCATTTGGTTATGAGCTGTTGATGTGTGATACTGACATGGTTTGGTTGAAGGTGCACTTCTCTATTTTACGTATATGTTCTCTGAAGTCAATCTGTTTCAGTTATAAGGTGATTCGTATGATTGCTTAGCTTTTGATTAATGATCCAAAAGGAGCAGCAAAATTCGTATTGACTAGGATGTTTTCCTTTTCTGTTATATTCATTAACACAATTTTCTTCATGCTCATCTTTTAGGATGTCTCCAAGCGTATTATGTAATTGTTCCAAGATATATGTTATTCCTAATGCATATGTTCAATTGTGTAATTGTAAAACAGAACCCACTTCCATATCTTGCTCGTTATCCAGGAGCAGATGTTTTAACTTCAAGTGATCAAGTTATACCGACAGTTATTGATGATAGTCTGGAAATTTGGCAAGAAGGTGAATATTATACAATGATCAGAACTCACTGTTATTGTTTTTATATCAGTCATTTAACTTACTGTGCTTATAATGCTTGTTGTAGTGTGTTTATTTTCTGTTCATGGCATATTTATGAATTATATAGAACTTTTAACCTGGCATTTTCAAGTCAAATGACATCTATGGACATGAAAACGCTGCTTCTCTGAGTGATACCTCTTATATCAACTAATAAAACAGTTTTGAGGCATCACTTTAGAGTGCCTTGTTACCCTTTTGGTATGGCTTTATATTAGAAGCCAGCAAAATACATTTTAGGCATGCAACTTTGAATCAGAATCCGAAGTTTTTTATTCTATTATTAGTCTTCTCTTACTTAAAAGAAGAAAATCAAGTTCACGTCATGTGGCACATTCTTTGGCACAACCAGCTTAACAAATTAAATAGCACAATCTGAAGCAAGCTCTTTCCTCCCTGTTTTTAATGTGTTTGAATCTCAGTAACCAATTCATTGCTCATATTCACTTATTGCTTCTCTCCATCCACTTGTTTAGTTGTTCTTTAGTAGACTGTATACCATACTGATAACGTTGTCTATATCATTGAATAGCTGGTGCTGCCTACAATATAGGAATTTTCCATTGGAGACCTACAGAGTCTGCAAAAAAATTGGCAAGGGAATGGAAAGAAATGCTTCTAGCTGATGACAAGATATGGGATCAGAATGGATTTAATGAAATATTACGCAGACAGTTAGGACCATCTGTTGATGAGGACGGTGGACTTTTTTTTGCTTTTGATGGAAATCTGAAGTTGGGAATTTTACCTGCAAGTATCTTCTGTAGTGGACATACATATTTTGTCCAGGTAGGACCTAGTGAGCAATTTTCAACTGTTTGAATTCTTTCTTTTTCTGATTTTATATGTACCGCACCTTTTGTTTTCTTCCATGAAATTAACCATCTCGGAGAAACTTGCTTGGACCCTGTGATGTAGAGAAATACATTTTGTACCAGTTTTCCCTAAGAATATGCTTGTATATCACGATTGCAGGCTATGTATCAGCAACTTAGGTTGGAGCCGTATGCAGTGCACACAACATTTCAATATGCAGGCACAGAAGGAAAGCGCCACCGACTGCGAGAAGCCATGCTATTCCATGATCCACCAGAATACTATAATCCTCCTGGTAATTAGTTGTTATTTCTCCCTCAATTTGGGTGTGCAGATCATTCACTTAGTTTTCTTTTTTAATGCATGTGTGTGAATACACCCATTTCACTTTTTGTCTTTTACTTGTTACTTACATCATGTATTGATAGATTTCTACTCTATCCATCATTGAAGCTAGCATCATACCATGATGCTGAAAACTAAAAGTTGACACTAAAATATGTCAATGGATTGGTTGCAGTATCTGCTTATGGCTAATTTGTTGACTCATTTGCATGAAATTACTGCAACCTAACTTTTAGAGGAACTTTTGCAGCGGGTTTCTTGTCATTTAAACCATCTATTCCAAAAAGCTTGTTGCTAAGCGGGAAGCATACCATTGAATCACATTTTACTCTTGTTAATTACCAAGTATGTATGTATCGCCCTGATCCTTTTGATATCTGCATTTGAATGGAAACCATGATGTTGCATCTTGTAATATTTGTTGTACATGAATTTTTCCAGATAAAACAGATTAGGACAGCACTTGCAATTGCTGCCCTTCTGAACAGAACGCTGGTGAGACCTAATTTTCAGGATAATAAATGCTTATTATATTACATGTTGAACTGTTAATTAAGATTTTTTATAAGTCCTTTTAAGTGATCAACCATTATCAATTATATGAAAGATGGATCAAACATTTTTTTTTTGGGCCCAATACTGCTTAATGAACATGTTTGAAAATCTAGCACAATCCATAATATTAGAATTGAGAGCTGGCTAGTTACTTTATTTTACTGTGCGCTTGTGCAGTGCAACAACATTATCTGCTTAATATAAATCAAAAGAATGTATATAGTACATGATAGGTACCCTCCCATAACTAAGATATACAGTAGGGAAAAGGGAATAGCAGCAGAGAATTTGGGGGCACGTGTGGGCATGTGGGAAAGGCATGTGATTAGCGTATTGTGGGATTGTTTTGTAACAACCTGCTTATGTGGCAGGTGGGAGCAGAGGGCAGAATGGGTAGTGGGAATAGAATAAGAAGAGAGGAGAGGAGGTATGAATTGAGCAAGATTTTTGGGGCCTTTGGCTGGGAGGTTTGCAGACCCTTGATGTCTGTCTATCTTTGTATTTTCTTCTTTCTATTGTGTGTTTTCTTATTTCTGTGAGTGTGAGAGTCTGAATATGTTCTTGTAACTGGGATTATTCCGATTTTCAGTAATTGTATATCAAGGTTCTTATCAGTACAGTTCTTTTGTGTTGGAAGAGAACTGATTGTATGCTTCCATAATTAAATTTTTATTGTGTTATTGAAATCACACGATCATATTGCATACAGCAACTACTATAATAAGCGCCAGTTTTGACTTAACTAATGTTTCCTATTTGTCCCCTGCAATCCTGAATTACATTTTATCTGTCTTTATTCTTTTTCATTCAGAAACCATATCAACTGAAGTTCATATATCTACTACCATTTTTAGTGGACTGATCTTGGCATGCATTGACATTGATGTTTTAGCTTTGTAAAATTATGATTGTTTTTGTTGCATCTTACTTTGCTACGGTTGAGTTGAGGATTCACATTCTTTTCATCATTATTGGTGCAATTGTTGTTAGAACTATTACAGCAGTTGTCATCGCTTCTGCTACATGGTTCCTTGGTGCTCTTCTTTCCTCTTTTTTATCGATGTTATTGCTTTCTTATTACTTAGTACATAGAAAAGAACTTCTAGCATACTTCCACTGCTGGTTTCTTCATCCCCCCCCCCCCCTTTCAGTAAATAAGATTCCATTTAAACTTGCCAAAAGTTGCAATCAGCCCTACTTAGTGCATAGAAAAGAACTGTTTCATGGTTCCTTGGTGCACTTCCTTCCTCTTTTTTATCGATGTTATTGCTTTCTTATTACTTAGTGCATAGAAAACAACTGGTAGGCATACTTGCACCCCCCCTTGGGGCCCTAAAACTGCCAAAAGTCGCAATCAGCTCTACAATCCAAAATGAGTTTAATTTTGATCAACTGTCAATGTAAAGAGTTTTACACTATCATTCAATCATGGATTGCCAAATCATTACACGGACAGCGGATCAAATTAAATCCATCCAAAATATATTGAAATGCATTATTTCACGTTGTAACATGTTAGCAAGGTTGATATAACTGGCTTTGATTCAGTTTTAGTCAAAATTTCCACCTAGGGCAAGTGATATGGCTGGTTTGGTGGCGCTTAGTGATTAAGTATGATGGTTTCTCTTTTCTAGTGCAATTTCACTTTATAAATTTTTTATTTTGATCATAAAGTGGGCTTTGTGTCTATGTTTAGGTCATGCCTCCACTGTGGTGCAGGATTGATAGGCTTTGGTTTCCCCATCCTGGTGCTTTGGAAGGATCTATGACTAGACAACCTTTTCTCTGTCCTTTGGACCATGTATTTGAGGTATTTCCTGTAAATCCTGTTTAAGTGATTCCTTATTATTTCTATTGTTCATTTATCCTATAGATCATCTGGAATGTTGAATAACAGTCCCAGTACTTTTGGGGGTAATTACTAAGTACCCAGCAAAGCTTTCAAAGTACAAGTTTAATGAATCACATTCATGTAAAGCAAATTAGAAAGTGTAATGGTACTATCTTAAGCTGTGAAAATTGTAGATATGAGCAATATCTTTCTTAGTATTAAGGCCTCAAACCAAGCCAAAAAGAAAATCAAAGTTTCTTATTGTGTTTGCAATTGTTTTAAAACATTTTTTTTGTTTTTTCAAACCACAAAAATTAAAAAAAAAAATGTTTGACAAGTATTTTTTCTATTTGTTTTGAAAAAACTGTTTCCTAAAATGTGTAACTCAAAAACACAAGAAAACATATTTAAGATGTTTTCACCTATTCTTATCCTCAAACTTTTCAAAACACAGAGAGCAGCCATCAAAAACAGTTTTCATTAATGGCAGAATTGTAAATAATACAGTTACTTTATTATGTCCAATGCTTTATGGGCTAATTTCCCTCTCCTGCATTCTCATTTCTCACTGAGCTGCCCTCCATTTGCCATGAATGACCCTGTGACCCCAGTTCTCAAGGTTGAGGAGCAGGAGGAGATGGAAAAATGGGGCTGAAAAAATATGTTGGTTAAGGAACTGGAGACGAAGTTGAAAAATCCATTCAACATCTTTCTCTTTCGGTAAAAAAGAATGCAATACAATACAATGGTCTTCCTCTCCAAACCAGCTTTTTTTATTTGTAAAAAAAACTTTTTTCATGTGTAATTTTTTCCAAAATTGTTTTTTTTATTTTTTAGTTCCTAAAGAATTATTTTAAAAGCAATTCGTCCAAAATTTTTTTTATTATTTTTACTTTCAAAAAGTGTTTTATTGTTCTTGTTCAGAAAACAAGTTTTACAAAATTAAAAAAAATAGGAACAATTCTAAAAAGGCCCTTAAACTTTTGGATTGTTCTGTTGGTCTGCAGGTTCATAAGAGACTTAAATAAGTTCATATATATGCAAATAGAAGGTTTCTGTCATAATAGTAGCTGTAGCAATAAAGGAACATTAGATAAACATGGGTAGAACTGAAAGTTAATGGTAAAAGTTGCAACAACTAAGTATTTCAATGGTATTCCAGTGTGATTTTGTAGAAAGGTTTTATGTAATTTTTGGTGTTCCAAAAAAACCATCTCTCAACATGCCTCTAGAAGTAACCCTGAAAAAGTACAGTGTTTTTTTTTTTTCTTTTCTCTCAAGAAGTAGCTCTCCTGAAAAATGATCAAACACTTATATAATCTGTAGTAAGCACTTTATTTTGTAGTTGCGAGTAAAGCTACATGCAAAGAGCAATATAAAACTCAGCTACTACATAGCCTCATGCCCCCCCTTCCCCCTACTTACTGTGATTTCAAAATTTCTTTTGATTTGTTAGATTTTTTCATTTTTCACAACATATATATTGCCCTTTAATTATTTTCTTAGGGAGTTCAACCACATTTTTCTTTTGGCCACTCCAATAATTTAATAGTAGTTCTAGCCCTGGAGAAACATAAACTCAAGTTTGGTTGAATTCGTAGTGATTTGGTTATATGTGTCCGTTACTGCTATGCGATATTGAATAAACCTGGCTGACCTTTGATGGGAGTGGATGTAATCAAAGCCTTCCCTCTTTATAGACTTGATTTATGCCCTCCTCATTTGAAGGAGAACAAAGGAAATGGAGCTTGAATGGGCTCAAAGTGCGGAAATTTATCCAATTGAATTTTCATTTACACTATATATCTCACCACCTCTTGCCTCTATATATGTATATATAAATAAATATATATATATATATATATATAGCCTAAATAATTATTTTAGGTGTTTGATTCTTGCATAAACCTGCTGTTCCCTCAACAGTGTACTTAAAAATCAAATAAGGAAATGCTATGTTTTTTTTAATTTGTATGGTTTTAAATTTTGTGTTTTCACCAGTTTTGGACTCATTTGTTTTCATGAATTAGATACAGACTTTCGACAAATTAATTCATGGAAGTCATTTGAGTAGGGTGCTGAGAGAGGAGTGCTGACAATTAGTACTTGAAAATATTAACTCTTCTGTTCATTCCCTGTGCACATTAGGTTGCAACATTTAATGTGATCTTTCCTCATCTTTCCATCCTCTGCCTGTCCTTTATTTACATAATTAAGACATTGTCTTAGTCACTGCCTTATGCTGCTATGGAAATGCACTTTATTCCAGGTGAATGTCATGTTGAAAGACCTCCCAAAAGAAGAGTTTGGCCCTCCTATAGATATTAGAGAGTACTCAATACTTGATAATCCGTCCCTGCCCTCAGAGGTGAATAAATGTCAATTGCGTCTAATTTTAAACCATGCGTTCTTGTTTATTGATTTATGCTACTCAGAGGGAACTTACTTGCCTTGATTCTTGAGTTCAGGTGAAAAAGTCGTGGCTTGATGTTCGCCTCTGTAAAGATGGAACCCAAGATTGTGATGCATCAAATGCTACCACTGTTCGGGGAGTACTTAAATTTCCAAAGCATAGCAATGAAGAAACGGTATTTCAATTTTTTTTCAAGCTTATATCTATTATCTTGTCTAGCCATTTATTGCTTATTTCTGTTCAAATTCTTCTAAATCAACTCCGTGGAGAAATTCTTTCGTTACATGATGTTTCCTACAAGTTGATGGCGGCGGCAATCATGATTTCCTAACTTACATTACCACTGGTAGGAATTAGCAGTGAAGTTAGTGTGTTAGACCAAATCTACAAATTAAAATGAAGTTGTGTCTACCTGCATGATGCATTCAAATAGCTTGTTTGGATATCACCTAGAGTTACTTCTGGAGGTCCAAAATTAATCCTAAATCTCAAAAGTAATTTAGCAGCCAAGATGTCATGTTGACTGCCAACCCCAAAATTAATTGTGACCTAAAAGTAACATCTTATTTCTGGCTGAAAGTAATTTTGGTATCTCTGTACCCATTACCCAAATTAATTTTGGATGAACATTCCCAAACATAAAACTCATTCTTCCAAAAGTAATTCTTCCAAAATACATTCTACTTGTTGAGAGAAGAAAGGATCACAGAAATCTTTAGTTTGTGAGAATGAGTCAGTGAAATTACACTGCCCTCTGTATCGGATTTTATAATACTTGTGTAATTAATATACAATAAAAAGAAAATAATGCAATGATCCTATTATATAATCTACATGATCCTAACATGATCCTAATTGATTCTTTAATATTCTAACACTGCTCAAAAGTAATTCTACACCAACTACCAAAACATGTAAATGAGTGGTCTTGAGTCTGCAGTTTGTCCTTTCCTTCTGGAAGATGAAGGAATGAGAGGTTATTTTCATGTATGATTCACAAAAAATAATTTTATTATGTGAATTAAATAGTCATCTATGGTGTTTTTGAAAGTTCGTAAAAGTGAATGATCAGTTTTCTTTAATTTTTGGGACTTTCAGGCTGGGATAGTTAATTAAATGACCTATTTTGTTTCTAAGTTATGTATTCGTAGGACAATTTATAAATAATGCTACTGGATTAAGCATCCTCCATCCATATTTATTAAACATCAGTGTCTGTATAAATATACGTTGAATCTCCTAACAGTTTAAACTTGGAATTGGTGAGCAATGTCTAAGCAGAATTCGTTTGTTATAGAAATCTAAACTGGTAATATATTTTTTTTAACTTGATAGGTTGAATTTAGTGTTAACCAAACAAGTGTGGCCAAGGATTGTAGTTTGAAAATTTTTTATTTCTTAGCGCTCAGTTTTATCACCAATATGTCATTACCAACGACTACCATCCCTGCTTTCTTATGATTCGTGGTCTGACCTATGGTTGTGAGGAGGTATATGGAGACCTACAAATTGCCTCTCCACTATATTTAGTGCTCTTTTTGAAACGTCTTATGGATCATGGTTGTTTCTACTTGAATCTGCAGTTTATGAAAGTATTCTCATCATTCAAGGATGTAAAAGTCATCCAGTTCTCATCAGTGCAAGATGCTTTCACAGGTTTCGCTGACAAGGCAAGGCCATTTTGTTTTTTCCGTTTGAAGTTTTACTTTTTGTGTTAGCATCAAAGATGAGAATAAATTAATGTTCATTATCATGTGCTGATGCCGTGCATTTTTTTTTTTTCTTCAGGAAAGGGAAGAAAGATTCAGAAAACGTGTTAAGCGGTATGTGGGTGTATGGTGCTGTGTACCGGATCACACTCCTGGTCACATATATTATGATATGTACTGGGACGAGAAACCTGGATGGAAGCCAATCCCTCCTCAAACTTCTGAGGATGATCATCCACCTTGGTGAGATCAACTTTAGGTTTATATTTGTTAAAACACTGATGGATGGGGAGATACATAGAGAGAAATCCAAAGGTGGTTTAGTTTCTAACTCATTGTCAAGACCAAAGATTGTATACCTTACAGAAGTGAAGAATCTGTACCCATATTGAGGAAGTAAGTTATTATAGAGATGAGACAATGTGGCTCTTGTGTAGCAATTAAGAAAAATTTTGTCTTATCAAGTTTCCAGTATTGCAGACTAGAGAAATAGAAGCCTGCGTTTTCTTAGATGAGGGTGCAATTTTTGGTCTTTGATGTCTTAGTGGATACTGAATTTCCTGTAATTAAAATACTGGAGACATTCAACTGTATCACTCTTTTCTTACATATTTTATTTCAAACAGGAAAAGTGATGTTGGCTGTTCTACTATTTGTTGGCAACTTGACATGCTTTTAGTTATCTGGTTGGCTGCTGGAAACACTAACTCTGCTTGTGACATGGGCTGGTAGGGCTGCCAGGAATAAATGTTCAAATAATTAACATTACCTTAATATAATCTTTTTGGCTCCATCTAATGATAAAAGTACATTTGATATCAGTCTCCCAGGAGTCTAGGACCGTATTTCAATCGGTACAAAAACAATGGGGCAGACTGCTAAATAACAAAAATGTTGTGGGGGCTTACTTGGGTGCGTTAGCCAAAAAATGATACAAGGTATATCGTTATAACAATCTTCTATGAAGTTACAAATATTTATATAAAGTTACAATATGATTTCAAAGAGTTTTACTTTTAAAACGTAACTTTATTTTAAAATGTAATTTTATTCAAAATATTTGTAACTTTATTCAAGATTCTTGTTAGTAAATAAGCACCATGCATCATTTTTTATTTACTCATTCCTCAGTTTTCATATTTTTCACATACACCTTGTATGGACTCTTAAAGGGAGAGAGGCAAAAAAACAATGGTGATGATTTGTTGGATATAAGGAATGTAGATAAATAGGTATGTGTATATAACGTTATCCCTGTATAATTAGTTGCACAGGGTCGGAGAAATTTGCAACGTTAAGCTAAAATGTCTACAAAGAGGAGGGAGCTGTGCATTTGGGGAACCATCCCATTCTTAATTCTCATATGCTGCTTGCGTTATCACGGAAATTGCAAGTTCTCAACTTAACGTTATTCAGCTCAAGATAGAATTCTGCATTGCTACAATCAAGGATGAAGTGAAAATGAGTACACACGGGTAGTTTTGCCATTTGCCTCTAAAATAAACATCAAGCCATTCCCTTCGATCAACAAG
Source organism: Castanospermum australe (assembly GCA_019955255.1). Classification (NCBI taxonomy): domain Eukaryota; kingdom Viridiplantae; phylum Streptophyta; class Magnoliopsida; order Fabales; family Fabaceae; genus Castanospermum; species Castanospermum australe. Next base: position 228,572 of record NSJW01000282.1, on the reverse strand, counting down.
AACTCCGTCATCACATTCATTTTTCATCCCAGACCCACCAAAATGCTCCTCGTCATTTTTCTAGTCATTTTTGCATCGCCGTTCAACCGTTCGAGGAAATGTCGCAAAGGGATCTACATGTAAGAGATATCCATCTCGAGTTTGTTGTCGATGTCATTAAGTGCTTGTTTGGACGTTTCTTTCAATAAAAAATTATTTTTTAAAAAAAATACTTTTTCATCTTTTAATTTATTTGGATGAGTTTTTTTAAAAAATAAAACTAAAAGAGCACAAAATGTGCTTTTTTATTTTTCTGAAGCTAGATTTTTATACTTTTAAAAAAAAATCTTTTTATAATATCAAAAAGCTGTTCAAACTTTAAACTTACAAAAATTACTTTTTAAATATTATATCCAAACATAAAATATCTTTTACTTTTTATAAAAAATCTTTAGAAAAAGGCTCATGTGAAAAGATATTTTTTCAAAAATTCATCCAAATGACCCATAAATGGTCCTTAAAAAAAAATCTCAAAATTGTGACTGCCACTGTTGCCCATTGCGCAGCCTTAATTTAAAAGATGGGTGCTCTAGCTCACCTGCCCACTTCACATCTCTATTCACTGTTTATTCCAAGGCTGGAGAGTTCAATACTTCAAGAGATTTGTTTGATGAGATTCACAACAGAGATGTGATTGCTTGGAATGCTGTGATTGCCGCATCTATTGAAAATAACTGCTTGAGATTCATTCATAACACATGAATAATTTTGATCAAGGACGGTCAATTGATTGTTTGTGTATTAAAACTGGGATGCTTGTGGATGTTAGTTGAAGCAAAGTTCTTGCTTAAATATATGCAAAATGTGGTGATCTAATCTCTATAGAAAGTCTATTTGAGGAGATGGAATATAAAGATATTGTTTCATGGGATTCGATAATAAGAGGAAGTCTTTACAATGGTGATCTAGAGACTAGAGGGGGGCATTTTTCTGAAGAAGCAGCAGACAACATCAGTCTATCTGGTGCTAATTCAGCTTGGTTAGTCCATTCATAGGAAATAAACTAGGTCACAAGGATAACTTCATGTTTCAGTTTCCAACTGTCTCATTTCATTGTCTTCACAATTGTTGAGATATCGAGGCTGCTGAGACTGTATTCAGAGAAATGGTCTGTGGAGATATGTTTCATGGAATGCAATGATGGAAGGATTTGCTTCAATTGTTGAAGTTGTTAGAATGAATGCATAAAGAGTGAGGAGAGAAAATTAGATCTCCATATTATTAGGGAGAGAGTGCTCTAGAATTCTGTGTTCGTCATCTATATATGTAAGCATTTCATAATGAATAAAGCAAGAAGAAAAATTATCTGTTTTCCAAGTCAAAAAATTTTTTAAAAAAAAAAGAAGAAGAAAAATTATCTGTCTATTTTCTGTTCTTCTTTCTTTGAAGGTGCTCTCTGCCATGAACCAGAGAATTGTATCCCTAACTGAGGATTTACTTGAAATGAAAAGATTAATGTAGTATTTGATCTTATACTTGAATTGCAAAAACCAGGGTCTTCCCAACCTGATACGATAACATTGACTGCTCGAAGTGCAATCATGTGGAGAAAGCTCAGTTCTTGTTCAAATTTGGTCTCGGGGGAATGCAATGAATGATATCTGACTACTCCCAAAACAGTTAGTCTGAGGAAGCTCAAAATTTGTTGTGGGAGCTGCTAAATTTGTGTTCAAACTGCAGCTTGTGAATAGGTGGTTTTGTTAAACCTGAGCACAACTTGTTGAAATTAGAAACGGCACTTAAGATAGAGCAACGAGGAGTCATCAGAACAATGAATTAGTGGCTGATTTTAAATCCATACATGGTCAGCCAGTGGATTGCCTTCTATAGAGAGACATGGCGCAAGCGTACATACCAAGGAGGCACTTTTGGAGTTTTATTCACAGTTAGTTCAGCCTGATGCGTGTATTTTGGTTGAGAAAAATCAGATGGCTGGTAATTGCATCTCCAAAGTTGGTAAATTTGAAAACAACCACGGGAAGGGTTGTGAGTTTTAAATTGTGATCTGCAACCCCGTAATTGTAATCATAATTTTGTTATTGCAGGAGCCTCTACAACTGTAACGTAACTTCATTTGCAATCGAATCAACCATATTTTCTTATAATTGTCCGTAATTCTTACAATCGCAGTATAATCATATCTGCATCGCAACCTTAATTTGTAACCATGGTTGTGACATAGTCCTCGTGTTGCTGATATGAATTCATTGCTATTTCTTGCTTGCACATGAGAAAGTCCCTATGTTCTATGTTTAAGAACGAAGGAATTCTTAAATTCTGGCTAGTTGCATAAACAATAGGTGGACATCATGGACAAGATACCAAATCTGAAGCCCAATAACCATAAACAATAGGTGGACATTATGGACAAGGGATACCAAAGCTGAAGCCCAATAACACATCACTTCTCCATGTTTCTCGATTCAGCAGGGAGGAATCAGAGCTGTGTATCTTGAAAATGTTACTAGGGGTGTTTGAAAATACAATTTAAATTCTGAAAATTTAGCAAAAATTTCATGCTTTTTTTAACAGGAAAATTAAGAACAACCATCTATGGGGAGAATGAATGAAGTCATATGTTCTCTTGGCATGATTGAGTGTGGGACGTTTTCCACTTATTTGCTGGATTTTTTTTTTTTTTTGGATGAATTCATGCTGGATTTTCTTTGTCCACTATGTTAATAGCCAGCTCAATTTCTTTTTCCAGAATCACATAAATTTTTTTTAACATAAATCTACATATAATCTTCCTTGTCTCTTTCTCTTTAAACAATAAATACCTTACAGACTAACAACCTGTTTGTTTTAAATTATTTTTAACATTGACCAGTGTTTCAAAACCACTTTTGATAAAAGCAATGTTCTGAAAACCGGGAGGGTCAAAAACCGATCAAGAACCGGTGAACCGGTGTCAAACCGGATGAACCGGTCAAACCGGTATCGGTTCGTACGATTACCGGTTCGCGCAGCAGCTCTGTCCGCGCAGCAGCATCTTCCGTCCTCGCACCAGCTTCCGTCCGCGACGATCGAAAGTTCGAAACCCAGCTTCCGTCTCTCCGCAACCCAGCCGCAGCAGCTTCCGTCTCTCCGCAACCCAGCCGCAGCAACTTCTGTCTCTCCGCGATCGAAACCCCTTCCTCCCTCAGCGATCGAAACCCCTTCCTCCCTCAGCGATTGAAACCCCAGCCGCAGCAGCTTCCGTCTCTCCGCGATCGAAACCCCTTCCTCCCTCCGCGATCGAAACCCCAGCCGCAGCAGATCCGTCTCTCCGCGATCGAAACCCCTTCCTCTCTCCGCGATCGAAACCCCTTCCCCCCTCCGCGATCGAAACCCCAGCCGCAGCAGATCCGTCTCTCCGCGATCGAAACCCTTCCTCTCTCCGCGATCGAAACCCCTTCCTCCCTCCGCGATCGAAACCCCAGCCGCAGCAGCTTCCGTTTCTCCGCGATCGAAACCCCTTCCTTCCTCCACGATCGAAACCCCAGCCGCAGCAGCTTCCGTCTCGCACCGCAGCCTCCATTCTCACGTCGCATACCGCAGCCAGCCAGCACCATCAGCTTCGTCTCCGCACCGCAACTCCGGTGTAGCCCAGCCAGCAGCGCCACCGCACCTGCTGTTTGGCTTGTTTCATGCCTCTGTTTTGTGTTTTTTCCCATTTCAGCAGAGCTGTGAGCCATTGTGTTCTCGTTGTGCATCATTCCAGCCATTCATCTAGCTGTGCACCATTTTCAGCAGCCATCCACTGCTTTCTGATTTTTCATCATTCCAGCCATCATTTTGCTGTGTTTTCTCTCCAGCAGTGTCTATGTTGTCTCTCCAGCCAATTTATTATGTCCATCATATTTTTTAATTTGTTTTCTACTTGTTTGTAACAAGCCAAGAGCTTGTAACCTTTAGCTTGATGAGGAGTGATAGAAGATTTATATTTAGTCAACTGTTTTTATTTGATTGCTGTCAATTAGCTAGTGATTAGCTCCTTGAGTGATTGTAATTGTCTCCTTTATTGATGATGATCATGATGGTGGAGATGAACAAGATCTTTTTAATGAAAATGTTCAACAACTTAATGCTAATTATGATGATCATGTATAATTTGTGAAATTTTTTATAATTACTTTTGATGGAATATTGTTGAACTTATGTTATTTATATGAATGTAAATATTTTTTACTTTATGACATTTTTTTTGTTGTATTAATTATATGAATAAAATATTTTTTTGATCTATGATATTATTTTTTTGTGTTTCAAATAATTTTATTATTGATTTATATTGTATTTTTATAATTTTTATTTATTTTAGTACTATATAATAATTATATATTTATATATAAATATAAATATATATTTAATTATACTCCGGTTCGACCACGGTTCGACCATTGAACCTTGAATTAGTACCTCGACCGGTTCAATGACCGGTTCGGTTTTCAGAACTTTGGATAAAAGCAAGTTTTTCTTACTTCTAGAAAATGGACGTTGGCATCCAAAATAATCTAAAAGAAGCAAACATTAAACCTATAAGTTCTAGATATTCATCACGTTTTAGGGTAGGTTACTAAAAATTAATTTAATTATAATTAATCTTTTGTTGAACATCTTATATCATTCACATCTCTCACATCTTGTGTGAAACAATTATTATTTGTATCAAACATCAACAAGTTGTAGCTCAAATAGTAAGTAACCTTGTTAAACGATTAAGGGAGTTTCTGCAATATCAAGGATTCAAACGCCCTTCAGAAATGCCCGAGTGAGAAGGGTGGCCTCAATACTAAGGTTCTGAAAATCGAATCGGTCATTAAACCAGTCGAAGTACTGATTCAAGGTTCAATGGTCGAACCGTGGTCGAACTGAAATATAATTAAATATATATTTATATTATATATAAATATAAATATATTTATATATATATATATAATTATTTATATACTAATAAAATAAATAAAAATATAATATAAATTAATAATAAAAATTATTTAAAATATAAAAAAATAATGTCATACAGCAAAATAATGTTACATCTATATAAACAACACAATCAAATAATATCATAAAATAAAAAAATATTATATTCATATAAACAACACAAGTTTAATAATACTTTATCAAAAATAATCACAAAAAAATTCACAAAGGAGCAGGAGCACATGATCGAATTCCAAATCCAAGTTTTCCAATTTGACAATTGCGTGCTTGTCACGTGATCCCTGTTGTGTAGCCCGTTTTCATTGATCCTTCGTCCACACATGATAAAATAAAACCCTCAATTTCTAAGCATCACCGACACAAAACCATTGTAATCAGTGCTCCTCGTAGACACAATCATAGAGTCGATTAAGAAAATTTTTATCGATGAAAAACATGTCATAATTGCCAAATAAGAGGCTCCTGTCACAAAAACAGAACCTTATTTGAAAAAAGGTTGAATCTTGAGACAGAAAGGGGGTGGGGTGGGGTGGGAGACAGGGTGCTCTTCCTAGTTCTCTGTTTTCAGTGCAAACCATGGAGGATTTTAGATCCAAATCGTATAGTGATGGCAGGATGCAGATTGAGAGCTATTCTGGAGCGGGAACCACTTCAGCCGGCGTCCATGGCATGCAAGATCTCCGCTGCTACAGCGATTCCTATGCATCCTCTGTGCACCCAACCCAAACCCAGATGGGAAACGATGCCAAGTTCAAGAAAGGCAAGTCCACCAATGGGTCCTCCTCAAAAAGCTGGAGCTTTAGTGATCCCGAGCTGCAGAGGAAGAAGAGGGTGGCTAGTTACAAAATGACATCGTTTTACTTTTTTTTTTTGTAAAATCCGTAGCAAAATGACATCGTTTTGCTTACAGAAGTTCCAAAAAAAAAAAGGTTCATAACCAGGTAACCGTACGGACCAGTGCCGGTTTGACAGGTTTAACTGGTTTGAGACCGGTTTACCTGTTTTTGACCTCACCGGTTCTGGGAGACCGCTCAAACCAGTGAGGGGACCAGTTCCCAGTCCTACCGGTTGAACCGGCCGGTCCAATCCGATTTTCAAAATCATACTCAATACCTCAAATGGGATTAGTCTGTCACTCAAAGAGTGTAAGGATACCCAAGTAAGGGAAAAAAAAAAAACCCCTAAGACATGAAGAATAACTAACTACAACAAAAAAACCCACAAGTGGTCGATCGCAATGATTAGCACATTGCGATCCCAAGAGTATAGACAAAGTTAAAATCTTGATGTCGTCAGTTGAGGGAAGGCTTTAAGTCTTTAATCATTGCGGTCCCAACTTAAAAGAGTGAGAATAAGTTCTCACTCTTTATGTACCAAAAAAAAAAATAACTACGACAAAAAAGGAGAATTCTAAAAACAATTCTAAATAAATATTTACTAAGGCCTTCTAATCTAGATTGTGGATGAACAAAAGGAAGAGGCAGATAAGGAAGCAACTGTATGCACCGGAAGGAGTGATGGCTTCTAGGAGAGGAAGGAAGGGTATGTGGCTGACAAGGGCAGCTTAAGAAATTTTGTGGCCTAAAGCAAAATTATAAATGAGGAAATTTTTTTTTTTTTACTTATTAAACATAGTAGTTTTTTTAACTTTATTTTTTATTAAAATTTTATAATTAATATTCTTTCTAATGCATCTTTTCAATCAATAGTCAATTCATTTAATTTTTCTTAAAAATCTTTTTTTTTTACGATAAGGGTATCATTGGACTAGTTGCCATGTCAATCAATACTAAATCCCTCCTCGGACGATCTTAAGCACATCCTCCACATTGGCTAGGGAATACACTTCCTTCACCACTAGTTCAACACCCTTTCGTTAGATATATTGTTAAACTTAGGTACGAAAATTATTTTGGAGTAAAAAATTGCTTGATCTATCCTTAAAAAAAGAAGAATTAAGAAGTTTGAAATTATCAATTGAGAGAAAAGAACAAGTTTTATAGAAAAAAAATTAACCGTTGGCATTCAATATATACGATAACAGTTGGTTGATTGTAAATAAGATAAACAGTTATGCAATTAAACAATTATAAACAAATAAATAATTATACAATTATACAATTATACAATTAAAAATTAATAGAGATTGTACGAAGTGAGAGAAAATAATTAGGGACATGAGAGATTATGTGCTTATATATGTATTTTTATTAGTTATATTTATTTTTACATAATTTTAATATTAATTATAATTATATAATTACAAAATTATGGGACCAATAAAAATGGGAGTCCTAAAGCAAGGGCTTTGACCAGACAGTGAAGGGTAGATGAAAGGCTTTCTAATTATTGAAACCAAATACAAATAAAATAAAATCTTTATCCCTTTAATATGTACCTCCTTAAATGTTTTCCTGGAGTTATTGTATTCTTTTTGTAAATATTGTTAATTAGATCTTTTTCTAAAATTTTCCCAAAAACAGAAAACTTTGAAATCAAAATTATATTTCAAAAGCCACGTAATGTAAGCAATTTGATGAAACAGAAGATAAGAAATGCTTTATCTCACATAAACAGCCATAACTGCGTAAAAATGTGATGGCTGTCTTTACCCCCAAAAAAAAAATAAATTGTGATGATTGTCATATGATGACCATTAAATTTCACCTACAATACTTGAAAAAGAGCAGGTATTGTATCCCACAAGGTTGTCTAGGTATATGATATATCACACACTCGACCCTCTTACTGACAATATATTCCAAAAAACGATCTTTTTATCAAAATCAAATAAATTGGGAGTGAATGTATACTTGGTAATATACTAGTCTATGCCCCAATAAAATTTATGGGTAATTTTGACTATGTTCTAATTGTATTCTTTTTTCGTACCTTGATGGGTAATCATTTCGAACCTCTGGCTTCTAAGTTAAGTTTTATAGGCTTACATTAAATGGCTTGGAGTTCATAGGCAGAACTTGAGACAAAATTTTAAAGATGGTAAAAATGAATCAAATTCGATGAGTGACTTGTTTAACCTACCAAAAATGGCAGGTTCATTTTTTAAAAAATTGGGTTTTTTAACCCGTCATGCATAACTCATGGGTTGTGGCGGGTTGAGAACGATTGACCTATCAGCTCAACTTTATTATTTTTTATTTTTTTAAGTTGTTAATGATAGATTCTGTCCTTTTTATTATTTTTTTAAATTTTTAAGTAAGTTAACCTGTTAATTCATCATTTTACTTTTTTATTCAATGTCATTTTATTTTTTTATTCAATGTTTGACAAATTAACTCATGAACCTGTCATTTATTTATTTATTTATATTTTAGACAGATTAACGTCAACCCGTCAATCTACAATAAAATAAAGTAGATTAATTTTTTCAACTTATCAAATAAAAAGGAATCAACCCATTCCGTTCTTTTCGCTTGACCCGTATTGCCATCACTACAGAATTTACTCAACGAGCAAAACTTGGCAGCTAACCAGTAAGTCCACATGAGAATAGTAGGCGAGAATGAAAACAAATTAGGCAGGAAAGATTTTTTGCTTAATTAAAAGAAGTTGCCACGTGGCAATAAGAGGCAGCACAATTAGTTAAATATAACAGATTAAGCCGAGAAATTACAAGAGCCAAAGTAGCCATAAACTCAATTTCAGATCATGATTGTTCCTGTAAATATGTAAAAAACCAAGACCAATATAAAATCATGTAGTATTCAGATTCAACACCAAAGTCATACCAAAACTGGTGATGAGACCACGTTAGGTAAATATATACAAATGCACCAACTAACATATGCCTGGCAAGCAGGCTCCTCTAACCATTGAGAAAGATGGCTTCAAGGGGCAAAAGGGCATTCTTGTGGTATGTCAAGGCATCAAATGAACTAAAGCTGAGATCCCATGAAAAGCTCAAACTGATGCACTATTGAGTTGGTGGAATGAGAAACTGCAACCAGAGAGGCAAAATCTCAGTTCCAGGTGCCATGAAAAGTATTCTAGTATATATAAGAGGAATAGCAAATGTGAAAGGACTAACCTGCCCGTAAGTATGAACTCAGTCATCAAGGAAATAATAAGACCCAGCAGCCTTTTGTTCCCTATCTTTGGTTGAATCATGTTTGTTGATCCTTGGGCGAAAATTAGTTGGATCTCTTCTAAATGTGATATCAAGATGCTGCAACAGTTGCAAAATACAATAGATCTATCATGCAAGCAGCAGCACATAAAACAACATACTTTTCATCAAGCAAGATTCCTTAAAAGGGGGAAAAAATCAAATTGATGGTCAAGTATGTTCTGGTGTATATATCTGCAAGGGTCCGCGATAAAACAAGCATGGCATAATGAAATTTCAGGTTAATTGAAGCTTGCATTTAGCCATTTGAGAACATTTGCTAAGACAGGGAAGACTCTATATGAGTAATATGCACAGAAAATATTTGGAATTAATCACATTCTCTAAGGCTTTTTTTCCTTAAATAATAACCAGTGAAAAGTAATGGCACTTACTGATAAGAAAAGGTTCATCCCAGTCAACAATGACTGTGGAGAATTTGCAGTACAATCAATTGACGGTTTACCCTCGTAGACAATGACTCTGTCAGCAAGATATGTCGCCATGATGAAATCATGCTCAACCACAAATGCTGTTTTCTTTGCATGAAGAATAAACCTCTTTATGACTTTGGCAGCATGAATTCGCTGTTCAGAATCAAGATATGCACTTGGCTCATCTATCAGATAGATGTCTGCAGGCTGTTATGGTAAAATAGCAACAGAACAGGAAACTTTAATGTTTTTTAAATAGAGGCATACATCTTAAGAGACAGAAAAGCACACAACAAAAAGTAAAACAGTTCCAAAATACTTGGACACATGATTAGCACTAAATTTATTTTCATGACATGGGCAGACAGAACATACATCTGACATTACTGGCCTAGAAGAAACTATGAAGGTATTTAGAATGTAAAAGGCAAAGAAAAAATGGGGAAGGGACGAGGGGCTGCGTGTAGTGTAGTTGGAAGGGGGCCAATTTTTTTCAAACTTTCATTTTATTTTTACATGTTTTTGTTCATTTGAAAAATAAAATTTTGTAACATGGCCACCCAAATGAATTTTTCTTTCACTTTAGCCCCCCTCACAATTTCCCTCTAGCTCCACCCTTGGAAGGGACACTACAATTAAGGTGCATGAACAATCTCAAGCAGTTCCCAAGGATGAAGCTTATAAATACCTTTCCAAGACAGAGACATAACGCAACTCTTTGCAACTCTCCACCAGAAAGATTCACAACTTCTTGGTCCATTAACTGTTCAATAAGCAGTGGCTTCATCACATCTGAGATGAACTGGGGATGAGTGTATGCATCACGTATTTTTTGATGTAGTAAGTGTCTAACAGTTGATTGGAACTTAGGGCTAATCTTCTGAGGCTTGTATGAAACATTAAATTCAGGCATCTCCACATCGGATCCACCTTCTATAGTGTCAGGTTTCAATAAACCAGCCTGAATCATGCAAAGGAGTAAGATGAATAGATATGTGGAAATATTATTCAATTTCATAAAGAAACAAATATGGCAATATAAAATAATACCAGCATACGAATAAATGTTGTCTTTCCTGTCCCATTCTCACCCAGCATCACAATAATCCGAGAATCAGTAAATTCCCCTTCAATTACACGAAGCTTGAAATTGCCTTGAGTTTTGGTCATAGTTGGGTATTTGTATCGAGCATATGTCTGAGCCTCCTCAGCACTTTCCTGTGGAGTCTCAGCAACCTAGACAGGACAAGAGTAAGGTGTGTTTGATAAAACTGAATTTTTTGCACTGAAATTCTCAGTAATGAACAATTAAGCACTGATTAATAATTTTAAGTGCTGAATATGCATTAAAGGAAAGTATGGACATGAATGTTAAAGGAAACAATGGTCATTTAATAATTTAAATAAATAGCTGTCGCTGAATGTAATCACTAATCAGCGACCTCACATGTGCAGAATATTTTCAGCACTTTTTACTTAATTTCATTTTTCGCCTATATTAAACAAACACCAATAAATCTATTACAGTGCTTAATCTTTTCATTTTCAGCACTGAATTGTGTTTTTAAAAGGCCCTAAATGAAAGAGAATATCAACATCAAGTAGGAGACACATCAATAAAATGTTTATATTTACCTTGAAGGTAAGAGAGTCATCCCGGAACCTTAGATTTTCCGTTGGAACAAAGCCAGCCAAGAAGATGTTAATTCCTTCTCTGACCGAGAAAGGAAGTGTTACAACTCCATATGCACCAGGTTTGCCATACAAACAGCATATAAAGTCTGATAGGTAGTCCAAGACGCTAAGATCATGCTCTACGACAATTACATAGCTGGAAAAAGATAAGTGCAAACAAAGTCAACGTTTTTTTTTTGGAAAAGTACACATTGTAATCAAGGTTGTCAAACTCGTAAATCCTACTTAGGATCGGACAACAGGTAGACATGTAAAACATGGGATCGTAACACGGAAAGGAAGATTCTACCTCTAATATGTTGTTATTATTATTATTATAAACACAAATAGACAGAATACTTTTAAAATCACAACTGACATTTAAATAAACTCTCATTCAAAATACATAATAGGTGTCTTTTATTTTTATTTATTATTTTCTTGTTAGATCTTCAATCTTAGTATATTTTTTGTTTTTATATTTAGTATAGTAATTAATTTTGGCTAAGGTCTGTATGGCCCATTGTCTTGGGCTAGGTATGTGAAACTGGGCCACTCATCCAAGTGCATTTGGTGGCTAAGGTGGGATTGGTAGAATTGTATAATCCTGCTGATTCTACGTGCTGGGAGCAATCCCAGCAGAACAAGTTTTCTACTGGGATTGGGATCACTCCAGCCTTCCAAATTCGTAGAATCGTACAAAGTAGGATCAAGGTAGTCAAAGGCGAAAGCCGCCCTTAAGGCGTTAGGGGTTCAATTTAACTATTTAAGTACAATATTCATAATAAAAATAAATGATTAAGATATTCAATTTACAAACCCTAAAGCTGCTTGCTACAAGAGTTTCAAAGTACGACAACTAGTTATTTTCAAATATTCTAACTATTTTACTCTCCTTTACTATCATAGCTAGCAAGATAGACATCTGGACTTTTTGAGTTTTTTTGTAGCTATCAATAAGGCACCAAAGGCGTGGCTTGAGGCACTGACCCATACTGGTGCCTCGCCTCAGCGCCATAGGCGCACCTTTTTGCGCCTTTGACTACACTGAGTAGGATCACGATTTTGACAACCTTGATTGTAATATAGACATAATTTAAAGCAGATAGTAATGAGACAAAAGGAGACAAAACAAACCTATTCGGCCTGAGCAAAGATCGAATAACTTGGGCAGCTTTCAGCCTCTGTCTCACATCAAGATAACTAGAAGGTTCATCAAACATGTATATCTCAGCGTTCTGGATGGCAACAACCGCAATGGCAAACCTTTGGAGCTCTCCACCTGAAAGATCACCAACATTGCGCTCTATAACCTGGTTAAGCTCAAGATCAGCACAAAGTTCTGCCTTCACATCTCTCTCATCTTTCTGGTCGAGCACCTGCCCCACATTCCCTTGCACAGCTTTTGGGATGTGATCAACATACTGTGGCTTGATGATAGCCTATGGTATTTACATATAAATATATTAAAATAAGTACAAATACTAGCAGGAAGAGAAAACTATCAAAGGAAGCAGGATACAATCTCATCGATAAAAAATTCAAGCAACAGCTTGAACTTAATGAATGAATATTCAGGAAAACATAATTGGCCATTGGTCCAGTAAGAAGATTCGGAAGAAAAAACAAAAGAAAAAAAGAAGGAGAAAGCACACAGTATGAAAGAAAACATAATCATTTGTTCAGTTTCAGACTGAAATGAAAGTCAAAATCATTAAACCATTGCTGCATAGATATTGAACAATGAACAGAGACCCAGACATCACCTTTAAATCATCCTCTAGAATACGAGTAAAATAATTCTGCAGTTCAGATCCTCGAAAATGGGTTAAAATTTCCTGCCAATCAGGGGGGTTCTGCAAAGAAAAAAGGAGAAAAAGAAAATGAATAAAACAAAACCTTAAACAAGTTGGCAGTAAAGAAAGGTTAATTTTGGTTATTACACTGAAACGACCCAAGTTTGGTTTCAATTTGCCGGCCAAAACTTTAAGGGCGGTGGACTTCCCAATTCCATTCGTCCCAACCAACCCAAGCACTTGCCCAGGCCTTGGTACTGGTAGCCTGCCATTATAATTTTGTTCATCAAACTAAAGAAAACAGGCTGTCAACAATTTTTCAGGGTAATGAAGATAATTAAATAACTCACCTATGTAGCTTAAAAGTGTTAGGACCATATCTGTGTGAGTAGTGTCTTTGTCCAAGTCCTTTGGCAAGTTGATAATCTGAATGGCTTCAAATGGGCATTTCTACACCAACGGATAATCTCATCACATCACATAAACCCATCAACTGTAAAACCCAAACAAGCAAAGACAACAAAAACAACAAGAAGAATTTGCAACAACAATAACTGCATCTTCAATACCTTAACACAAATACCGCATCCAATGCACAATTCCTCAGATATGTAAGCAATCTTAGAAGCAGGAGTAACCTCAATACACAATCTACCTGCAGACCAGACACAACTGGTGATCATAAACCCCACCAAAAACAAAATAAAATAAAATAAATTACATCAACATTTAAGAAAATAAAAAACCAAAACAGAAACAAAAACAAACTTCGCTTGAGCTGAAGTTTGGAAATTTGAAGCTTCTTTGCGCATTAAGATACAAATAACTTTACATCACACAATCAACCCAAAACCCAAATCAGATAATGAAAGAAGAGGTATATGTTATACCGGTTCTGACAACAGGGCAGCTCTTCTTGCACTCTTGGCGGCACTTCTTGGGCTTGCACCTGTCATTGCTCACGATGGCTATACGCGTCAATCGATCCGCCATGCCTCCCCAACCTTAAACTCTTCGCGGTGCTTGCAGAGGGCAAGGTCGGCGATTGAGCCCAAAATTTTATTTGCTAAAAGTTGATTTTTTTAAAACAAAAATAAAGAGGTTCTTGTGAGATGACAGCGAGAGACACGTTCATGCAGGGGCCATAGATAGCTTGCTAGGGTTACTTTCCTCAGCTTACGACTGGAATTGGATTTGTGGATCGGGTTGAATCCGAATTGAAACAAATTTCAACTTGAGCTATTCCATATACCGGAATGGAATAATATAGAATAAAAATTAATATATATATATATATATATATATATATATATATATATATATATACACATGAGATCTGGAATTGTAACAGGTTTGAGAGATGATTTTTGTTCAACTTATTTGATGATTTCTCTTAAATCATACTTATTGGTTGAAAAGGGAGTTTGAACAGTTTTGACAACTAAAGATTTTTTTAATTTATCAAGATATTGTCTTTTATCTTGATTATTAGGAAGTTTGTTGATGTCTTCGAACAATAAGTCTTATTCTTTAGTCAAAACATTGATTTGATTTGAAGATTCTGTTTCAGAATTAAAATCTTCATGTTGGATTTGATTTAAATCTTCAGAAAATTCTTTGCTAGATTCTTCATCAGATGATTTGATTAAAAGATTACTAATCTGTTGTTCTATAGATTGTTCAAGATTCAAAGATTTTATCTTTTTGTTTAACCTACAATATTTGCTCTTATGTCCTGGTTGGTGACATCTATAGCAAATAATAGGTTTTTTAGGAATTTTCATGTCAATTGGAGGTTTTGACCTGATTTCCTGTTTGAGTCTCCTAGGGGGAGTATTTAACTTATGTTTGTAGTATTTTGACTTTCGTCTAAATACTTCTTTTGGTCTGGACTTAGGTTTAGAGATTTTCTTCTTTAGAACAAGGAAGACCGAATTGTTCACAGAAGTTTCCTAAATTCTTTTTGTTTTGAGCTTTCTCTTTGACAAGCTGATGTTGAATTTTATCATCTTGACAAATTTTTAAAGTTATTTTTTGAATATAAACAACAAGTTGATCGTAACTTAATTGCTCATACGGAATTTTTTCGTCAATGGTTTGACTTCTGATTTTATCCCTAACTTTGTCTCCTAAGGATTGAGGAAGACCAATTAAGAATTTTTCTTTCCAGAAGGCTTGCTGACTATCGTTTTTGGTGTAAACCCTTGTTAGAAAAGTGTCTCTATGCCACCTAAATTCGGCTAATGATTTACACCTAAGATTGGATAACAATTCACCGAATTTGTCTTTCCATAACGAAGGATCGCCAATGAAATGTTGGGTAATTATAAAGATTAATGTGTTTACTGCATCGGGAATTGTTTCACCGTTGCTTAAGATTGGAGTTTCGTCTGACTCAGTTTTAATGGCAGAGAAGATATTCTGCTTATCTTCTTCAGTAAGATAATTATCTCACCAGCCTTTAAGTTATCCTGAGAATCCTGCAACTAGGATATTAACTACAGTTTCTTCTGGGCAACTATAGGTTATTTGGTAAGCTGTAGCTACCATTGTCATGTGTTGTACAGTATTCAGAATCTGATACTCTGCTTGACCATCTATGTTCTACTCATAGATGTTGTTTGCACTAAAACTTAAAAAGTTTGGATTGCGTTCTTCTATCATCAGATCTAGAGTTGTTGCTCTCTGATAATAGAGTTTGGATAGATTTTTTCAATTTAAAGTTTGACTGATTATTGGATTAATCTTAATTTGAGAGCTAATGGATTGATTGCTCGACTGTTCATTTTCTTCTTCAGAGGATGAACATTTAGATGATTGTCCTAAAGTATTGATTGCTGGACCTTTAAGTTTTAAAGGTTTTGGTTGAGGTTAAGGAGTCTCTAATGCAACTAAGGCATCTAATTTTTCATTTACCTTTGCGAGCATAATTTGCTCCTTGGTAATGTTTAATTTGGCAAAACTTTCTTTAAGTTTTGGTGTCATTTTAAATGGTTTAAATATTGGTTTTTGGATTTTTGATTTAGGTGTTGAACTTGTTGAAGGTTCAACTATGGTTGTTGATTGGACCTTTTCACCTATGGCTTGAAGGTATTTGTTTGTATAATTGGATTGTTCCATAAGATTTTTAATATCTTTGGAAGTTACAGGCTCATTTTCGTTCTTTGTTTTGAACGGGATTGCCATAACTGAGTTATTTTTCTCATTCCTGGTGTTCGGGAGTTGAAATGGTTTGACAGGAGGAAGTTCTGTATGAACTAATTCTCTATCTTTAAGGTGCCAGAGAATGTTTATGTCTGTAGAACCTAAAGAATTTTCCTTTTGCCAAGGATATATCAGATTGTTTTTGACTGTATATGTTTCAAACCAGTTAAAGAAAGGAGTATATATATATATAATGTATTTTTTTCTTGTATCAAAAAGGTAATATTTTTCTTTGATTTTAAATTTTTATTTTTTAAAAATATCATTAATAATTAATTAAACAAAAATTTTAAAAAATAAAATTATAAATAATTTTTTTTATAATTACATTTGGATATTCTCTTTTTTTTATAAAATTATAAACATAAATATTTTGTATAACTACATTTTAAAGTTATAACTGTTTTTAAATATAAGAAGTTATTTTCTTTTTACATGTAAAATTATGATTGGCTTTAAGTGGATTTAGTTTCTTTAAAGTAAAAAGTTTATTTTATAGAGTAAAGTTAAGGGTATTAATTATTTATAATAAAATTAATAATTAAGATAATAATAATATGCATACACATGTAAGATAAATTATAAAGTTATTAAAATTAACTTTATTCATTTTTTTATGTATAGTTAATACTTCTCACCTTACTATTTAAAGTAAACCTCTCATTTTAAAAAAGTTAAATATATTTTACTTTTTACAAAATTATTTTTGTTTAAGTTATTAATTAATAATCATAATAAAATTATAACAAATTAATTTATAAAATAATTATACAAGAAAAAATAAAAAAAATGCAAATTAAAAGCATATATAAAATAATTATTCAAGATGCTAGTCTATCTATCTTATTTTATTATAAATGGAGTTCCCTCTTTAGTATCAAATTTTTAATTTTTCAAAAAATTATTCATAATTAATTGAATACAAATAAAAAAAAGGTAAATTGTAAATTCAAATTTTTTTTATAACTATTCATAAAACCATCAATAACTAATTAAATACAAAAAAAGAAATAAAATTATAAACAAAAAATATTTTTTTTAGTAAAGGAAAACAAATGCTTTTTTTTTTTATAATTATATTATACAATTATAACTACTTTCAAATATAGAGAGTTATATTCTTTTTACATATACTTATATATCTATTATATCAGGTTTTAAATATATTTTATTTTATTTTACAAAACTATGTTTATTTAACTAATTAAATTATTCTATAATTATCATAAAATTATAATTAATTAATTTATAAAATAATTAGATAAGCAAAAGTAAAAAATTACAAATTGAAAGGCATGACAATGTATATAAAGAATCTAATATATATAAAGGGGATTCTCTCTTTATTCTCAAATTTTTATTTTTAAAAATTCATTAATAACTAATTGAATACAAACAGAGACAAGAAAATATTGTAAATGTAAATATTTTTTTGATAACTATATTTTATAGATACAACTGCTTTCAAATATAAAGTCATCTTCTTTTTACATACAAAATTATAATTAATTTTAAATTTATTTTATTATTTCACAAAATTAATTTTATCTAAATAATTATTTATAAGTATAATAAAATAATAATAAATTAATTTATAAAATAATTATATAAGAAAAAATAAATCTTACTATCACAAAGGAGATTCTCCTTTTCTATAAAGAATTTCTATTTTCCCAAATGCCGTCAATAATTAAATAAATATAAATAAAAAAAATAAAATTTAAAATATAAACATTTTCTTATAACTATATTTTATAGGTACAACTACTTTTGAATGTATAGTTATTTTTTTTTAGATACAGAATTATTAATTAACTTCAAATATATTTTACTTTTTCACAAAATTATTTTATTTAAGTAATTAATTTGTAATTATGATAAAATTATAATAAATTAATTTAAAAAATAATTATATAATAAAAAATAAAAATTTGGATTAAAAAGTGTTTATATATATATATATATATATATATATATATATGTATATATATCATGTTTTAATATATGTATATATCATGTTTTGTTAAAACAGTATTTTTTCGGATAAATAAAGTGTTACAAATAAAGTAACGAAACAAAAATAACATAAAGCTTAACTCGAAGAATGGAAAGAAATTTTTGCCGAAAGTAGATTTTATATCTACAAATTGTTATAATTTTGTACACCATGCTTGGCTAAAAAATCTATAGATTAATTTCCTTTCCATATGACATATTGCTTCAAAACTTTTGAAATACATTTGATATATGTGGAAATTCACATATGGAGGCCTAATTAGTGTGATGGCATCTTGACAGTCTTTTTATAAACATACATTTTCTGTATCCTTATCCATCATAGAACTACCTAACCCCATTTTAATGGTGAAAAGTTCAGCGTATGTCTTGCATGTTTTATATCGTATAACAATTCGCTTTTAATTGTTTTAATTCTTTGACAAGCATGCCAGTTATTTGGCTTTAATTTTTTTTTCATGGTGAACAATTTTATTATTTCATTTCTAACCTATAAATTTAGTTCTAACACATAAATGCATAACATATTAGTCATAATAAATGTATTCTTTTAGTCACACATATTATAACTAACTCTGCTTATTTAACTTAGGTACAATATAAGATAAGTTTATAGAAGTTGAAATATTGGAGAAAATTAATTCTTAATAATAACAAAAAGTAAGAGTCTCTCTAAAATTATTTTTCCTAATCATGCAGTTTATTTTTTTCACTCATACATTTATTTTTTACAAATTTCATTCAGACACAAATTAAGAAAATTTAAAATTGATTTACACAAATTACCTACCTAAATTAGCATATTAATTTTGGAAAAAATTACACATATTTAATATTAAGCTGCTTTTAAATTTGAGATTCTATGCTTTCAAATTTTAAATTTCATATTTAATTACTTGATTTAATATTTAATAATATTCTAAATTTCATATTGTATATTTGAAAAATTTCTTATATTCTAGAAATTTTATCTTTGTATTCTCTAATATTAGTATAAAAAAACTAATATTATACTATGTCAAATTGTTATTCTAATTTATTAGAATTTATAATAATTAAAATTTAGATTACAATAAATAGTAACATTAAAAGATTAAATAAATATGTAATTTTAATGTCACATATTATTAATTCTATAAAAAGTTCAAATAAATTCCTTATTAAAAATGTTAAATTTTTGTTATTTTACAAAAATAAGAAATAAAATAAGATTATATATCTTCATTAAATATAGATTTACCATTACAATCTATTTTTATATTTAATTACCAGGCTAATTGGTTGGTAGGTTTCGTGAAAGCTACTTAAATAGTAAAATATAGCTATTATAACATTATATGAGTTATTGAATTGTGAGTAATTTAAATCTTATAAATAATAAGTATTTGCATCGATGTGACTTAAACAATCATAAAATAAAAACATATAAAAGTTAATATTTGTCGAATATATTATATAAAAGTAAAAGTTTTTGCAAAATTTATTTTCCCACTCAAACTTTTATTCTCTAAAAATTATCATGTTAACTTCTCTATTTTCATTTCTAAATTTGAAAATTGTAAAGTTGTACTTTCATATTATAATAAATTCTAATTATTTCATTAAATTTATTTTAGTATAAATATAATTATATGTTGCACTCATGGCATTCGTTCGTTCATGGTATGCCTTTTCTCCGTTGGTGATCCTTTATGTGATTACTGCAATTTATAGTTGTCTGCATGTTCTGTTGTTGCTGTTAGTCAACAACATATTATCATTTTGTATATAGTCTTAACTTTTATATGTTTTTATTATTGTTGCCGTTTGATACTTTTATATCTGTGTATTTTAATTTTATTTGGATTTATAATTAAAACATAAATTCTAATGAATTCTAATATTTTATAACTAATTTAATTTATTATTACTCTGACTTTTTTAGTATATAAATTTAATCAATGTATTACATGATCATTAAACATAATGACAGAAAATATCTCACAACAAATATTAATTTATTAAAATTAAATCATCTATTGATTTTTCTAATTTATCATGACCAGTAAATAATTATAATTATAATAACAAAACTTATGTCTAGTCCTTTATATCCTTATCATCCAGTCATCAAATCAAACAATGACATGTAGATGTGATAACTCTGCAACACGTTCTTAACGTTGTTTCTTTTTTTTCCCTTAACATAGTTAATCTCGTTAACTTGGAAATCCGCTTCTCTTTGTCCTTTCTCTCTTTGGGTCGTCTACATTGCCATCGCGAACCTCTGCAGACTCTAAGTTGTAGAAGTCTCTTAACGATCAATTTCCTGAAGGGGAGAGTTACTTTAGCCTCGAACTATTATTGCAACAACGTTTTGCAAGTCAGCAATCTAGATGGTAACCTTTTTATTTTCTTTTCAATATGTGTTTTTGTGTATATTCGGCATTTCATCGTATTATATGGAAATCATTCATTTATTTGTTGTTGTTTGTGGGGTGAAATGACTGACTTTGATTTTGTGGTTTTCTGTAGTCATTTTGATTAGTGTAGGCTACAAGATAGCAAGAATAAATATTATAAGGGAATTCTTTAAATTAAATTATAATTAGTAACCTATTAACCCAGTAAATTACTCGTTTTATTAATATCGAAGCCTCTCAGGGGCGACGATAGCAAACACACAGGTGATTGAAGAACTTAAGTCAAGGATATAAAGAAACTAAAGACATGTTATATATGACTAAATGGGTACGAGTTTCTCTCCGTTAATGCTATAAGACTGAATGAGTATGGATATGTTTCGTTCTTGAGCGTATGGGCTGCGGCATTGTCAATATTGCAGGCAGCGAAGGCTACTGACCAACTTGAGAACTCGATGCAGCATCATACAGTTGCTGCTCATTCACATTGGCGTCAAGATCGCCCACATGCAACGACACATTCGCAAATGGCACTCCGAGCGATGTCGCTACCACCGCTGCTGCCGAAACCACTAGTGGTATAGATTGAGCCATCAGAGCAGAAATTGCCACTGCCGTTATTCTCTAGTTTCTCATAAAAACGAGAAGGGAAAAAAATCCTGAAAAGAGAACTATAACTTGGGCTACAGAGGTCTGAATCACGTGATTTCAAAACCTATGAAAAGCTAAGACATAAGGCTATAACATTCATGTTAACCACAAAACCCAAGTCTAAGCACAAAGGTCTATAATCTTGGAGTAAAATTGTACATCTTAGATGCATAAAAGGTTTAGAATTTTAATTGTTGGACTTCTTAATAAAGATAAATTTGAGACAACTACCCCCTAATACTAGAGGAAGTGAAACTCTCCACTATAAGAAGAAAAGAGCAAGAGCTGTAGTTGCTAAACTTTGATGACAAGACTCTCGAAGAAGATCAAGTCTACATAGAGTTTGGAGATCTAGCTTTTCATTCCATCTTTCTTCATCTTTCTTCTACCTTTCTTTTATTTTCTTTTTAATCTCATGCATTTTATTTATGTTTTCATGATTTTTAAGATTATGCTAAGCTAGATTTATCTTTTGGTTAAGGGTGAATTCAAAGCCCTAGACATTACTTTATAAATTGAAGTTTAGTTATTATTCCTCTATTTTCAATTGAACTTGCTTGTATTCTTCTATTTGAATTGTTCAAGAGATTTATTTTGTTTATTTAGGATGCGCAACTAAGTAGACTTTAATAAATTTCTAATGCTAGATTAAGATACTTGATTTGTAATTGTTTTGTTTTCTTAATCATAAATGACAATTTGTAATTGATGATCATAAGTAGATTTTCGTTAATTGTGATGGAGAATGCAACCTAAGTTAAATAATCCGAACTTGTGTGTTTATTGTTTAGATCAACCTATCATTCTCAACTTAATGCTTCCATTTAAATTAAATCTAGAGCATTTGTCTTAGGTTATTTGATGGATAGGGATTAGGTATCAGAGCGTCTCTTTATCTAAGGACAAATTAAGGAAAGATTGAGGTAGTAAAAGGCATCCTTTACTATCTATGGTTGTTAGGCTCAATTGGAGATTTGGAATAATAATATGATATTGATTGTTTTGTCAATGTTTAGTAGTAGAGAACACATCCCTTAACCAGTCTTCACAATCATTGTTTTCCTTGATCATGAATTTACTATTGTGCAATTTTCTATTTTATTTTTGAATTTAGCTTAAATTGAACCCAATCTCCCCTTATTTACATTTAATTTTGATAGCTTTCTTAGTTAAAATTCAATCCTCTGCAGAAGTGACCCTTGTTTCCACTATACTCAATTGATCTTTTGGCAAGGTTTTATTTTATAAACTATCCTAGGCCATATCAAGTTACCAATTTTTTTTTCTTCTTTTTTCTGTCATTTTCATCGGTTCCCTTTCATGTTGAAGAGGAATGACATAGTATGTATGTTGATCCTTAGTCACTCTCAACCAAAAACTCATACAAGCAAACTATACCATATATTCTCCTGCTAATTCCAAGAAGCACCTACCACAATCACTCTATATCTTGGACTCCAAAATAACCATTCTATCTATCAAATAAGAACTAACTAATAAAAAAAGAGCATAGGTGGCCATCTTTTACCAATGAAAGGGATATAAGAGGGTATTGAGAAGTTGGTGAACTCACTGACATGGTATCTTGAAGAAGGCATCTTAGGCACTTCATTCAAAAATTAACATGTGTAACACATGTCAATAATCGCATAGAGTGCCTAAAGTATGTAATGTTTACCTAATAATTTCTCCAATATCTCAAAGGGGTGATTGATGACTAGTTACAGTGAAGCCTTGAAATGGAGGAGCTGCATAGACTAAATGATGCAGGGTGATAAATGGTAAAAGTTTCAAGAACCAAGAAGCAGTTTTGCTAGCTTTGAAAATCTCAGTTTCTCCTTCCATTCTTTTGGATTTCGGCTCCTCTATTTCTTGTCTTGCTCAAATGTTCCACTTTGCTCCTCTCTCTTTGATAACTGAATCACTCGAGTTTATCGAGATGGGCCTCCCTCACTGGACTTCTAATTTATCCAAATCTCTTTCTGTTAAACGGTTTCTTGTTAATTTTAGATCATAAAATTAAGATAAGAAAATCAATAAATAATATATAAACCATGTAATTATCTAATCAAATAAAATTAATAATTTATGATAAATGTATTACTTACCTATTTTCGCTTATCAGATTGCTCTTAAGTAGAGTTCTTCACAAAGAAAACAACTGGGAAGGTAATCGATTACTCATGCAAGACCACTTCTACTCCAATATAAAAACGAGTGCCTCCCTTTCTTTTTCATCACTCATGCAAAAATCCTACGTACTCAAAAATAGAACTCAAAGTCTTTCTTTAATTTCTTATTCTGGTATCTCTTCCCGTTCTTCATCAATAGACCAAAATTCGTTTCATTTTCCACCTGGTTACCGATTTTGTCCTTGCGACAATGAGTTGATTGAGTTTTATTTAAAGAAAAAAATTGATGGAGATTCCATATTTGTTTGCCCCATTCTTAAAGTTGATATCTACAAGCATTCTCCTCAAGAGCTCAGCGGTTAGTGACCATGAATTTACTTTTTATTAGCATACACACACACACACACACACACACACACATTCATCACTATCTTGTACCATTTTTTGTTGTTTGATATGTTATTGTATTGTGCAGAAAAATATAAACGCGAAGGAGAGAAGCATATGTACTTTTTAAGTCAAAGAAGTAAGAAATACCGAAATGGGAATCGTCTTGATCAGTCGGTGGGTGGAGACTTTGGTTTTTGGAAGGCTTCTGGACAAGATCATAAAATACGCAGCAATGGCAGAATTGTTGGACGTAGAAAGTCGCTAGCCTTTCACCTTGGAACGCCCAAAAAAAATAATGCAGTCAAAATCAATTGGTTGATGCATGAGTACACACTTAACAAGAATCTTGACATCTCAAGTGCAGCTCCTCCTGACAAGGTATATAAATATGCATGATACTTTATGAAATTAGCTCCTTACCCTAACTGTGTTAGTTCATATATATAGTTATATTTATAGTACTCTTTAATTACACGATAATATATATATATATATATATATATATATATATATATATATATATATCAATTAGCCCATTATCAAATATTCCTTTTACATATATTTACTTTCATATATATAAATATATATGTAGATGCAGTTTGATGATTACGTTCTTTGCAACCAAAATCTTAAGCACTAAACTATGCTCCTGCACTTCCATCGCTACCAAAATCTCAGCCACTAAACTGTGCTCCTGCATTTACAGAACCTGCACTTCTAGAGTTACAGAACTCTCAGCCAACATACGATGCTCATGTACTCCACAGCCACCCATACAATGCTCCTACACTTACATAACCTGCACTTATATAACTTGCAGTTCCAGAGTTACCGAACTCTCAGCAACCATCATATGCTCCTTCATTTCCAAACCCACTGATCACTCCTCTTACACTTCCAGAGCCACCAAGAACTGCTCTTACAATTCCAGAGCTACTAAACTTTCAGCCACCAAACTATGCTCCTACACTTCCACAGCTACTAAACTCTCAAGCACTAAACTATGCTCCTACACCTACAGAGCCTCCACTTCCACCGCGACCAAAATCTCAGCCACTAAACTGTGCTCCTGCATTTACAGAACCTGCACCTCTAGAGTTACCGAACTCTCAGCCAACATACAATGCTCATGCACTTCCACAGCCACCATATTATGCTCCTACACTTACAGAACCTGCACTTATAGAACTCGCAGTTCCAGAGTTAACAAGAACTGTTCTTGCACTTCCGAGCTACCGAACTCTCAGCCACCACACTATGATCCTACACTTCTAGAGCTACTGTACTCTCAGCTCCCATACTATGTTCCTACAATTCCAGAACCTGCACTTGTAAAACCTCTATGGGACAACGATTATGATCCGTTGCAAGATAATATGGAATTTCATGATATTGATAGTTTTCTATTGTACCTAGACTCAGATCCTTCTGCAAGCCAATTCTCTACCACCCCATCCCCACCAAATTAACCGCTTCCTTTAATCATCAAATACATATGAACATTTACCACCAAACCATTCCAACCTTTGCCAAATACATCAAAAATTACACACAAAAAATTGTTATGTCATGATAGTTCTCTTTGTTTTTTTTTCTATTTTTTTTTCTGCTGTGATAGTTCTTTTCTGTAAATAAAGCCGAATTATATGTTTTGATTTTTTTGTATTAAAACTTATTTTATTTTATTGTATGTTTTAATTTTATTTAATTCTATATGTTTTAATTTTATTATATAGTTCACTCATCCAACCACCAATTGATGGCTGTCGCTTGTTGTTAATTATGTTTTCTTTCGTTTTTTATTTTATTTTATACCTTATTTAGATAGGCTTGAGAAAATAAAATATGTTTTTTTTTAAGTTTCTTTTTATTTCAAACCTTATACCTTTTTAATAGATAGGCGGGAGAAAACCAACAAGTGGGAAGGCATTCCTTAGGAGGACCTCTTAGTTGTGATAGTGCGTTAGTCTAAAATATAGATAATAAATAGATGGATGAGATGGATTTTGATTTTGATCATTAATAGATAGATAAAAAATAAACTAAAATCCATTTAGAATCTATTAAAAAATTATTAAAATCATCCAATCTATCAATGACTTATTTTAATGGATGAATATCTAACCCATCCATTAATCCATTTTAATGGTTAGATATTCAATCCATCCGTCCTCAACTATATGCATCTAGATTCCTTTTATATAGAAATCCATTGAATTTGATGTAGATATAAATGGATTGGATAAGTTATAGATTCATGAATCCAATTACCATTCCTAGTCTTACAACAATGTCTGTGCAAATCCTTTGGACGAAGACAAAAAAAAAAAAACCAAGATAGGCATTCGAAAAGTTTAAAGATTATCTTAGTTATGGATTAAGTTGAGAAATTTCAACACATTGTTTTGTTTATAATTAGAATTTGTTGCTACTTTTCGGTTAGTTACTACTACCAGTGTTCTGAAAACCGGACCGGAACGGCCGGTTGAACCAGTTGGATCGGAACCGGTCCCCTCACCGGTTAGGGCGGCCTCCCAGAACCGGTGAGGTTAAAAACCGGTGAACCGGTCCCAAACCGGTTGAACCGGTCAAACCGGTGTCGGTCCATACGGTTACCGGTTCTGAACTTTTTTTTTTTTAAACTTCTTTAAGCAAAATGACGTCATTTTGCTCTTGATTTTATAAAAAAAAAAAAAGCAAAACGGTTGGCTCGGAAGTGGGTGGCGAAGGAGGTAGAGGAAGAAGGGAAGGAAAGGAGGGAAGGGGTGGAAGGGTTTCGCAGACTAAGAATAAGGGGATTTGAGGAGAGTACTTTCCTTTTTATTTATTCTATTTCCATGTCTTGTGTAGAGTTGTGTTTTGCTTTGCTGATTTGCGGATCCGAGAGTCAGTGTCTAATTTGATTTCCTGTATCACTCTCCCTCTCCCCTTCTTCTTATTCTCTCTCTTCCAATTTCTTAGCTTTCTTTTTGTAACCGAATGCCCCTGGTCCCCCATGTGTGTGAAGATTTTTGTAGGTGCTGGTGTGGAAGTGTAATGCAGGAGCGAAATTGGGAGGCTGTGTGTGTGTGCGGCTGTGAGTAGTGTAATATTCTGGAAGAGGAGAGCATGTGGGATGATAGGAAAACAAGAAAATAAAATAAAATAAAACATAGATGAAAAAAAAAAGTTGATGGATGTTGGGCTAAAATTTGTGAGCTATATTTATGAATTATGGATTAACAAAAATAAGATCAACTGGCATAGGATTTAATTTTTATCTTTTATCTTAATTTTATTTTTGTCATTTTTTCCTTTTTATGATTTTTGCCCCTTTTTTTGGATAAAAATTTAATTATTGAGTAAGAAAAAGTCTTTATGAGATTATTTTGTTGTATTACTTATATGAATGTAATATTTTTTTATTTTATGTTATTATGTTTTTTATGTTTCAAATAATTTTATTATTGATTTATATTGTATTTTTATAATTTTTATTTATTTTATTAGTATATAAACAATTATATATGTATATATAAATATACTTATATTTATATATAAATATAAATATATATTTAATTATATTCCGATTCGACCACGGTTCGACCATTGAACCTTGAATCATTACCTCGACCGGTTCGGTTTTCAGAACCTTGACTACTACATAAGCGTTGGTGCATGGAAAGTGGCTTTTGGTGATTTTATAAAAACCAACATGATTAGAAATGTTTATTCCTACTGCACTTAATTTTTGTATTAGTAAGATTGCAGAAATATTCAATTGGTGTTTTAGTTCAGCTTCTCTAAGTAATTTTTTTTAAAAAATAAGCTTCTCTAAGTAATTAAATAATGAGTGCTATGAGTTTGATTCACAAAAATAATTAAGCTCAAATCGTCATACCATATATGAATAAAAAAAAATTATGTGCAGCACCTTGTACCCAAGTATTGCTTGTGAGTCTAGTAAAGTTTAAAAATAAAAAACTAACTATGAAAACATGTAGGTCTTGATCTATTTATTATAAAATTTTAAATAATCTTGTCGTTGAAAGCAATTGATTTTATTTAACAAATAACTGGCCAAAAAATTTTATATTACAAATATTGATTTCATATTTTGTTTTCATCATAGGTAATATTATGAAGTTATTTTATTTTATACCTTGTACTAGATTAGTTTGGGAAAAATTTTGAGGTTATTTTTTTTATGGGTTTAAGTTGAAAATGTTCAAAAGATTGTCATCTAGACTCTAGAATTTGCTATATATGCTCCCTTTTTGGTTAGTTGCTACATGAGTGTTGGATCTCTTATGAAAAATGTATTTATTGATCATAACCACATTAATTCAAAAAATTTCTATGTTCATTTATACCCAAACGAAGTAATAAAAATCACAGCTCATTATAGTGATAGAATTTTCTAACTTATTAATGGTACATGGCAAATGTTTTTTTTTTTTTGGTAATGTTACATGGAAAATGTTTTATTCCTACTCTACATTTTTTGGTGGAGTTATTCCTACTTAATGTTTGTATTAGCAAGACTTTGCACTAGTCAACTTGACAAGTGTTTTGTGTTGCCTAGAGATAAGCATTCATCTATACTC
Organism: Castanospermum australe; assembly: GCA_019955255.1. NCBI lineage: Eukaryota > Viridiplantae > Streptophyta > Magnoliopsida > Fabales > Fabaceae > Castanospermum > Castanospermum australe. The sequence continues at coordinate 200,193 of NSJW01000282.1, read as the reverse complement.
TATATATATAAGGGATTGCCTCTTTTGGTCTTCACATTTGATTTCTAATCAAAATGCCATTAGTAACTAACTAATCATACACATATAAAAAGATAAAAATGTAAAAAATTATTATATTGCTAGAAGTTATAACTACATTAGAAGTTAACTTCTTTTTTCCATTTACAATTTATAATTATAATTAAAAAAATAAAAACTTAAAAATATAAATTAAGAGGCACGCAAGTGCCTCACAATTTGCTAGTATTTCATAATGCACGTTATTGTCATTCAGATATTTACTCTCTCTCTCTCTCTCTCTCACACACACACACTCACATATAAAATATACATACTGTTCAATTATGTTTCTCTAAGTCATTAAATATAAATGTTATAAGAAAATTGTTATTTATAAAGAAATGTTAATTAAGTCCATATCATCATAATACAACATGTATGAAAACAATATGGTCAACAGCACTCAGTCCCCTAGTACTGCTTGTGAATATACAGTGTTTCTGGTTAACTTAAAAAATAAGACTAAATAACAAAGTATGTAATTGTTGATAGTTTTTTTTTTTTTTTTATCATATTGGTCATGTTAGAACATATCTAGGGGACTTAATTCTTCTGATATAACAAAATCACAAATTCAAGGATGAAAACAAGTCTAACAATCTCCATACTACAATTGGAAGGTGAAGGAGATACTTACTAATCCAACTAGTTCATGTTCTAAAAGCGTTTATTAAGTGGGTAAAAATTTTTTTGGGTAAGTATTACTTGCATTAAGCATTTCATTCAATAGTTAACATATATAGAATTTGGTGGATTATATTATAAATGCACACTACTATTTTAAAAGTTAATAACACATGTCAACTGTTGAATAGAGTATTAAGGTAGGTAATGTCTACTTAAGAATTTTTCTCTATCCTTACTAATTATAAAGTATTTATTAATCCGGTACTCGAGTCACAAGATTTTATATCTTGAATTCCCAATAAAAAGTAATTTATCCTGACTAATATATAGAGAAGGAGAGAGTGAAAAGTAATCTAACTTTTTACCTCTCTAAGACATTCATAAAGAGAGAGTAAAAGTTGTGTCTCACAAGATTTTTCACTTAAAAGGTTTTACTCAACTAATAAATGATCCCTAGCAATTGTGATAAAACATTATCTATCCTTAATTAATTAACAAGAATTTAAATATCTTAAATTTAACCAATAAATTATCATAATAAACTTAATAATTTATTTAGATAATAAATTACTAAAAATTAATAATTATGTTATATTGCATGTCATGTGAATGTATTTTTCTGTGATGCTTCTCATTAATCCACGTTTTTGTATATAATTATTTTATAAATTAATGTTATAAATTTGTTACAGTTATAAATTACTTAGTTAAATTAAAATAACTTCTTCTAGGATGTGTTTGAAGGCAATTATCACCGTATGAGTGAGAGGGGTTGCAAGGCAGTTGCAAGATTGAAATATGTTTGAAGGCAGTTGAAAAGTGTAAGATTATGTGCTTAAATGCAGTTACAAATGTAGGAGTTCTTTTAAATTTATAATAATGGCAAACTAAGAAAAATAAATATTGGATAGCAAATTAAAGTATCTCCTTTATAATAGAACATGGATAGATAGATTATGCAACATTTACAATATAAAATTTAAATTTATATATTTTTTATAGGTAATTTTTTAATTTTATTTTTCTACCTTTTTAGTAGCTAGGCTTTAGAGAAATTCGGAGATTACTTTGTTTATGGGTTAAGTTGAGAAAATTGTTTTGTATAGAGTTTGCTTGTAAGAAAACTAAATAAATAAAAGCATTGTTAAAAAAAAAGGGAGTTTGCTATATTTTTACTTTTTCAATTAGTTTTTTTTATTTGGTTTTTTTAAAACTTTTTCAACTAGTTAGCATTGCATATATCTCATATGTAAAAAAGTAATATTTATCAAAACCACATTTAATTCAAAAACTTTTTTACTGTTCATCCATCGAAAAAGAAAATCACAGCACATTGAATTGATCAAAATATATATACTAGCAACTCTCGCATTTTTTATTTTGATAGTTTTAATTTAATAATTATGTGATAGTTTTATATTTGAATTATTTTTATAAATTAAGAATGTAAAGATGAAAATATTGTTAATTATTGGTTTAAACACAAATATTGTAGAGTGTAGCTATTATAAATTAAAAAAAAAAGACTTCATATAAAAGCAAGGAGTGTTTGTAGATAATTGTAAATGTAAATTTTAAATTGTAACTGTAGAATTATAAATTTACAATTTTTAATTTTTTTTATTTGTCTTCAATAGGTTATTAATTACATTTGAGAAAAAACAAAATTTAAAAATTAAAATGGAAAAATTTGTAGTATAGACAACTCTATCAAGTTGTTGCTTTTTTTTTTCTTTTTGTCATGTTTTAGGGTTTAGAAAAACTATGTTTCATTTGCTTTTCTCCTATTTCTGTGTTTAGGATCTTCTCCTCTATTTTTCATAACTTGTAAAAATAGTATAAATTTTTTTAGTCTCATGAGTCATTACTAGGGTTTTCTGAGTCCATAGAAATTTCATTTTTTTTCTTAATTATTTCTTTAGGTACACTCAAACGTCTTTGATCTCTAAAATATTTTTTTCTTTGATCATTTAGATGAATTAGTATTTATTATTCTTGCTTTCTAACCTCCTTACTTTGATTGTATTTTTATGTATTGCTTTCATATAATATATTACTTCTTATTGTAAATGGATGAATATGTGAAATAGCTTGTGCATAAGAAAGGTAAGTCCATTTTCATAGTGAATGAACCATTCGCATATTCCTAAGATAACAAAAAATCTTTTTTAAGTATCTCTCAATTTGTCAAGGATAAGAATGTTTTCTTTGAGTTTCATGCTAATGCATGCATGCCTTGTTAAATCAAATGAGTGGAATCAACCAACATCCTATGATTATCAGATCAAAAAAGGGAATATTCAAGCCTAAAGTATACACTGCTACACTTGAACCATAAATAGTTTCTGAAGCGCTGTCGAATCCAAACTGGAAACAAGCATTGGAGTCAGAACATAGCGCCCTGATGAAAAATGCAACACGGTCTTTAGTTCAACTACCACCTAGTAGAAAGGCCATAGGATGCAAAATGGTGCTCAAGCTTAAATAGAACCCTGATGGATGAATTAACAAACAAAAAGCTAGGTTAGTGGCCAAGGGCTTTCATCAACAAAAAGGCTTTGATTTCTTTAAGACATTCAGCCCAATGGTGAAACCACTTCTGTGAGGACATTACTCACTCTGCCTCTTTCAAAAAATTGGCCTATACATCAAATTGATGTCAACAATGCCTTCCTTAATGGAGATCTCCATGATGAAGTTTATATGCAGCAACCAGAAGGATTTATTGCAGGGAATTTCAGTCTAGTCTGTAAGCTTAAAAAGGCACTCTATGGACTTAAGCAAGCACCTCAAGCATGGTTCCAAAAACTGATCACAACATTGCACAGTCTTGGCTTCACAACGACTAAGTGTGACTCCTCCTTGTTTACACGGTTCATAGTGCACTCAACACTCATAGTTATGGTTTATGTCAATGATATTCTCATAACTGGTAGTAGCACTACTGATATAGCCAAATTAATAGCCAACTTAAATTCCGTCTTTGCTTTGAAAGATCTGGGTAGTCTAAATTACTTCTTAGGTATTCAAGCAACAAAGACTCCTGATGAGGGTCTCCATCTTTCACAAAAGAAATATTCTTAGCTAAGGAACACATGTACTTTGCTAAACCAATGGCAACACCCATGATTTTTTGTCAAAAATTAACTATTCATAGCCCTGCACTTTCAACAAAATCCAAAAATGTATAAATCAATTGTAGGAGGACTTCAATATGCTACAATCACTAGGCCTAAGATAGCTTTTAGTGTCAACAAAGTCGGTCAATTTATGCATGCTCCTACTGAAGATCATTGGAGGGCTGTTAAGCATATTTTCATATACTTGGAAGGTACTATTAATGACGGTATTCATCTCAGGAAATCCACAACACTGGATATCAGAGTATTCTGTGACTCTAACTAGGGATTTGACCCAGATGACTGCAAGTCCACAACTGGATATTGTGCTTACCTTGGCTCAAACTTGGTTTCCTAGTCTTCAAAGAAACAACAATTTGTCTCACGGTCCAGCACTGAGGCAATACCACAGCCAAGTAGCCATTGTAGCATAAGTATCATGGATCAAATCATTGTTGACTAATCTTCGTGTTCCATTAGTTAATACACTAGTAGTATACTGTGATAATTTGAATATTGTAATGCTGTAGCTAATTTTGTACTGCATGATCGAACCAAACATTTTGAACTTGATTTATATTTTGTTCGACACAAAGTGGTTCAGAAGCATATATTAGTGTTTCATATCCCATCAAATGATCAAGTTGCTGACACACTGACCAAAGCTATCTCCAACACTAAGTTCCAATAGCTTAGGTCCAAACTCAGTGTTAAAAGCCTTCAAGCACTGAGTTTGAGGAGGGATATAAGGGATAACTAATTTGTTACTAATTAGTTATTAGTAGTTACCAATTTTGTTATTTTGTTAATGATATCATATGTATAAATGCTAGGCCTTTGTATTATCAGTACTGTAACGGTTTCATTCTCAATACAATTCATTCTCATGACTCTCACTTCCTCTTTCTCTCTTCCGTTATGATATCTTTAATTTAGAAATGAAAAATCAACCTACCCTTTGCTTGGTTTGCTAGCAATGATTTATGACTAGGTAACAAGGAATTGGGAGTAATAGGTGGCACAAAAAGGGGAGCGTAGCAAAATGGGAAGAGGAAGAAGATAGCGGATGGATGCCTTTTGACAATTTATGTTAATTACTTTTATGTAAAATTTGATTTTAACATAAAAAATTTAATAAATAATGCTAAATTAAGATGCGATATGCTCATTAATATAAATCAATTTAAAATGTGTATATGAGACTAATAAATTAAGGGGTGAAATGCATTAGACCAAAGTTTGAATGATTTTATCTATACTTTTCTTTTTGTTAACAATCGGCTTTACTCATTAATATTTGTCCCTATCTTCAAGATATATATTTTTTGCCTCTGAAATTAAAAAAAAAAAACTATATGTAAACATGTGCTTTGCATGAATGATAAACTACATTTTCTCAAATTTTGTATAGTTAATTAGAGTGTCTATTTCAACTTTTTTTCAAACATATGAGACAATATTTTTCTCATTTTAATATGGGTTGAGTATCAAATCATCATAAAATGATTTTATTTATGTGAATTTAAGAAGAAAAAAAGGGAGAGAGATATTATGGTGGCTGATGTGTGGATGTGGAGATTGTCTCGTTGAATGGCCAGGAGAGGTTACAGGCAGCAGAGGATTTCGTTTAGAGAGATGAAAAGTGAAGACTCTATGAAACAGTAAGGGAATGGAAAGAGTTTAGGGTCCTGTTTGGTATACATGATAGTATAAAACCTAATAATATAATATAATATAATAAGACCTAATAGTATAAAAGAGCTTATAAACTTTTATAATATCAATTGTTTGATCATTACAATATAAAAAAAGATGACTACATACATAAATATTTATTTTAAAAAATTACCTTTTTTCATAAAAAGTTAAAATCCTTTCGTCATCCTTCATATGGAAGAATGGTAGCTCAAATGCAAAATTTCTCCTTCTTTTCAAGCCAACAGCACCTTATCTTTGAGGTATATGTAAAGATTTGTTGAAGCCATGAAATTTCATTTCTTTACAAACCCAACATTTTTTCGAGGTCATAGAAAGACGAGAACGGATGATGGACTTGAGATGGAGAATCAAGGATGGCTTCCTCTGACACTTCATGACCCTAGTAAGCTCAGGGGCTACATAAAATTTTTTATTCTTGGGTCTCCTTCTACCATTAGATTTTTGCCTGATCACCATTCACATGAAACCTGGGTTGCAAGTTTCGCTTGGTCTTGATTGGATCGGAAATGATGATGCATCAACAAGCACATAGAGAAGAGCTTGGAAATAGATATGGGTTGGCGGTGGGTAGCCAACAAGAGAAACTTTTTGGTGCTTTGGTTGAGGAAAAACGATAATGAAGCTTCAAAATGCACCAAGAGATAGCTTTAGTGAAAATTCTGAAAGAGTGCTACAATGGAACAGCGAGCATGACTGACTCCATCTTCTCGCCGACAATGATGATAGTGGTCGGAAATCAATGGTCAGAGAGTGGTGGCATGAAACTAGATGCTTCAATTAAAAGTATAGTTGTATGGATCAGACCGGAGATTTACCCAATCAGAGACTCAAATCAATTGAGTCAGTAGTTCGACCAAGTGGGTTAACCAACTTATAACATAAACTTAATAATTTTACCCAAGTTCAATCATTCAGTACTTCTTTTATCAACCTACAAATTAAGTATAAAATAAAAAAAAATGTTAAAACACTTAAAAATAAAACATTTATAATGAAACATATATGATGCACCCTATAATAACTATCCTAATGCACAAACAACATAAATAGAAAATAACAATAAGAATATAATAATCTAGCACCATATAATAATTATAAAAAAATTGAAGAAGCCCTCAATGGCTACATTTTGTAAGACACGACCATCAAAGGGGGAAAGCATATGGGGGTCGGGGGGAGAGCAAATGAGAAAAATAGAGCCCTCAATGGATCAATCAACGGAACTGGCCAAGAAACATAGCAAAGGAAACTAACAAAGTCTAGGTAGCCATGAATGGGTAGACGATGCAACTTGATGACGGCATACCTTGACTACGACGGAGTAAGCACAATAATGAAGAAGGCACGACGATCTTCATATGCATAACCCTTGAGAACTTGGTTGGAACACCTTGAGGCTTTAGCACAATGGAGAATAAGGATGTTTGAAATGGCCAAACAAGAGCCCTAAGTGGCTGAGTTAAAACGCAGAGTTTCATAGAAACAGATTTTTTTAACAAAATATGACCAGGTTATTAGAAACCGGCGGATAGGACGGTTTTTCTGGGTTTGACTGACTTAATAAAAAAACGGTCCAATAGCTTGACCAGACTGTGCAACAATTCGGGTCGCGGGTTTTCAGGTCCGATTGGGTAAGTTGATTTGGTCCATACAATTATAATTAAAAGTGTGAGAGATGAAGTTAAGAGTAGGATATATCTTATCAAGTTTTATTAGGCGGTGAAGGAGAGGATAGTACTATCTTATCATAATGGGATAAGAAAGTTTTACTATATTTGATTATACAATTAGGTTGTTGTACTAAACATATGTTAAGAGCTTATAGTACTTACTTATAATATCATATCCTCCTTATACAATGCGTCAAACACAAGGAATAAGGAAAGCAAAAGTGAAATGGTAGAAAAAGAAAATGTAAGGAGTGAAGGTTAAATTAAGTGGCATTAGAGGGAAAAAAAAAGAATAAAGGAGAATGTGCTAATATATGCATTTAGATCAGGTGGCTATAAAAAAATATGAGATGGAGTTGATGTGCCAATAGATTAAATATTAAAAATGCTCTTATGGGAGCATCACATGTTGTGTTGTGGTATGTTAGATTTTTTTGGTAGTTATACTTTAAATAATTTATTAAATAATTATTAACCGTTCTTTCATATAATAACTATTTAAAGTTTATAAAACAAAATTAATAATCAATCAATATTTAATAAATCAATTATATTACCGGCATCTTAAAAATAAATGAATACTAGAAATAGTGTTTAGTTAATTCCAAAAGAAAAAAATTGCTTTTGCAGTCTTTGGAATTAGAGAAGTCCATGTGCACAGCCCACGGGTTGGGTCGACCCGGAAAGCATCCAACCGTCCATGGTTTCCATCCGTGCATCACCATCAACTCTATCCCAGGCATGCGCTCTTCATCTCCTCGCGTTTGGTTCCGACGCCACAACCGTCCTTCAAATTCCGGCCACCGCCGGCCAATATCTCCCTCTTTTCCGACCATCCACCACTTCGCCAATGCCTCTGCTCGTCGGTTTCCCATCGATCTCTCGTCCGGTCTCTTTCCTTCAATCGCACCCCTTCCTAGGGTTTTTGTGGCACCATGACCTTTTCGAACGAAGAAGACGCAAATTTAGCTCAATTTCTGGAATCAGAAGTTCTCTCCGAGGTCTTTGATATGGTATTCTGATTATTTAAGCCCCTTTTTTATTAAAATATTTTTGTAATTCATAGTTTGGTGCTGTTAGACAATAGATTAGGGTTTTGAATTGGAATTTAGAATAAAAAAAGGGTTTTTTTTTTCAGTGGATTAGTAGAAATTATGGAGTCGTAGGTGTTGCAGAAGAGAGAATTCAGTGAATAATTTTGAGTGGCTATTGTTGTTACAGGAAGAGGAAAATGTGGAGGAGCCCAAAGCAAAGAGAAAGCGGGTAGTAAGGAGGATACTAAGCGGATGGAGAAGCCTAAGAACTGTGGTGTCAGTAACAGCGTGGTGCCAAGGAGGATTGAGGCTGGCTTTTTCAGCAAAATACCCCCTGAACTTTTCCATCTTATACTTAAATTTCTCTCTTCTGTGGTTGCCGCTTTGCATTTTTTACGTGGAAAGATTTTTTTAAAAAAGACCCTTTAATTATGGCTCTCTAATTCTGTATATACATGGATTTTATTTATTTATTGTATGCAGGACCTTATTTCATGTTCCTTGGTCTGTAGATTTCTAAATTATGCTGCATCTGATGAGTCATTATGGCGTCGCTTGTAAGTACATATCATCATATCCACAAAGTTTGTACTCTATACCTTTTCAAGTGTTGCTCATAGTTGTTAGAAATTTAGCATCTGATAACGTGAATTGACTAATTCAGATTATATATTGTCTCAATCTGTGATCTCTGTCAATTAGCTAGTACTCTAGTTGACGCAGGATTGAGAGTCCCATTGCTGGCTGGGTATGAGACATGAAACTCCGATTTAAAGTGGAGGCTCTCCCCTCTCATCAGCCTGGCTTTTAGGAGTGGGTTATCCTCTACTTCAATAGTTCGTGTTGATTATGTTTCTTTGTTTTTTGATATGCATCTTAAAATTTGGTCAGGTACCGTATGCGATGGGGTCTTCTCCCCCCTACAAGGAAGTTAAGGGAATGCCCATGGACATGGAAAAAGTTATACAGTCAGGTGCTTGCGCATTTTTCATTTCTTTTTTCTAATAGTTTCTCATCATTCTTTTATGTGCTTGCATTCATCGATCATTGATTTGGGGTTGAGCAATTTAATGGCAGCATTAAACCCATACTTTAATGCAGGATGTTAACCATATTCCATCTTTGTTCTCTTGGAAACAGAAATTTGAGTTACTCAAACCTTTCTTCTGTTATTTTTGTATGAATCTTGTCATTTATGCAGCGCAATGGAGAAGACATGGTTGAACTTGTCAGAAACTGCCAAAATGAGTTTAAAGAGTATTACATTCAAATGCAAGCAGCTAAACGAAGTCAAGCACCTCTTCCTTCACAGGTAATGGGAGTTTCTACTGTCGTCTGCTACTATTTACTAGTATATATTAAGATCCTTTCAGTGATCTGAAAATAGAGAGAAAGAGAACTCATTCTAGTCCTTGCACACTTGTTAATTCTTCCTAATGGCCCTAACTCCCACTTGAAGGGGACAAAAAGAATGAAAAAGAGCTGAAGTTTATATTTCTAATGCTTATTTGTTATTCTGTTATTAATTTATTATTTTATTTACTTTAAAATGGATAAATTGTAGGGTGTAGAGACATTGCATTCTGAACACAAACTTTTGCTCCTAGTGTATCTACCCCAATAGGGATTTGGGATTTTGGAACATTATGCTAACGCTGTGCTGCAAAATAATTTTATATCTTGAATCTTGTGATGCTTTTCATCTAAATACCCCATAGCTCTATAAAATAAATGCTTGTTAACCATTTTTGTTTTTTTTTTTTCCTATTTTTCACATGTACAGTTGAAAGACGAATAGGATAATTCTTGACAAAACATTAGCTGATCAAGTGTCATCATGGAAAAGCAGCAAGGGCCTTAGTGATACAGTGGTGACTGATCATATTTGTTCTGGGGAAACATGCTCTTATTACCAACTTGGAGATGTATTTATTTGTGAGAAGACCGGTCATGTTCATGGTGGGAAACATTATATATGGCAAAGCTTCTGCGATTTAATTACACACACTATTCTTTTGGAATTTCAGGAGCAGCAACAAGGTGGTGTGACAGATGAGGCAGAACCATTTATGGGATCTGGCCGTTTTGGTAAGCTCATCTCTTTGGCTTTCTTCATTCTTTTCTTTTTCCAAATCAGTTTTTGCCTATGCATCTCATTATGATGCGTGTCTTTCATTTTAACAGCACAAGCTTATTTGCTTGGATATAATTGTGCTGATGAAAAGGAGCTTGAAGCTACTCTAAGGTTTTGCTCATTCCCATATTCATCTGTTTCGGGGTGGATGATCTAGTTAATGTCTCATGATTTTCCTGTTTAACATTAAATATATATGCTTTCCTTTATTCATATGGTGTAATAAATTTCTCTTAGCATAAGAATATTTGCTTAGTCTTTGATTGTAAAACTGCGCAGTTGTTTTGCCCTGTTAATAATCATATGTTTGAATGTGTAATTGAAATCCATTACATAGGCGTTTTTTTTTTTTTTCTCCTCATTAGTAGGTCCTTTTTGTTTAGAGAAATTCTTGGATGGACACTATAATACTAAGAAAAAAAATAGACAGCTAGAATTATTTTGACAAAGAGTTTGTCAAAATAAGTTGACGTGGTTCCTACCTCTGTCTTATCCACTAACTACCTATAAATCAAGGTGAATTCTGGGTTGAATTCTGTCAAACTTCTTTCTAGTTGTGTAACACTACTCTAATACTAAACAAGTTGTAAACTAGAACAATAGAAAGTGGTTTGTCATTTTTTGATAGTGTAAAATGTAAAAATTTCCTTCAACTTTTGGTCATGTGCGATTCATTATTGTTACTAAATGTTCAAAGAAACTTCGTTGCTCAATAGATTCATATGATTAACAAATAAAATGTTTTAAAAACATCTTTTAAACTTTATGTCATGTGCCATATACCACCCCCTCCTAAGTTTGGAAAATTGGTCGAGAGAATTGTTCATTATTTACTAGATGTGCAAAAAGAACTCTCAATCTAACATACATTCATTTGGGTTAAAAAATGTTATTTATACATCATTTTTATTATATTATTTTTATAATATTTTTTTAGTAATAAAATAAAAAAAACACATATTTTCATACACTAAGTTATTTTTTTCTCAAGTAAGAAAGTGTAAGTGATGGTATAAGTTTTTTAGTATGCAAGAAATATTTTTCGTAATAAAAATTGTCACGTGGGCATTACGTGCTAGTATAAAAACACGAAGTTCCTTAATTTGATCCACTAGTTGAAGTTTCTTCAACAACTCCTTGCAAAAACTAGTTCTTTGGTGCTGGTTTGCTTTTTTTTTTGGGCCGGAGGTTACTGCAAATTGTTAGTCTGGATGAGTTTGAATAGTATGCTATATTTGAAAATTGAGGGGTGAAACGGCATATTGATGGAGAAATATTAAACCAATGAAATATCTACCGTGGCACTGACATTTTAAGAAGCTGAAATGTAAATCTAGGTATCACTTCCTCAACCCACCAAATAAGCTCTCCTTATTAGGTGATATATGGTGGATTGCTTTGTAGACAAATGTTTGTCAAGAAGAAATAAAAATTATTCTCTTTTAAAAGATTGAAGCTGGGGCTTGTTTCTAATTTTCTCTGATTAGCTTAAGACTTTGCCAAGAAACTACCTTGGGGTGTTCAAAATTAGAATTGTGTTTCATTAATTTTCGATAGAAATACTCAGAGTATTGCAAGCTTCAACTTGAGGGAGAGTGTTATTTTAACATATCCTATGTCAAAGAGTATTATTGTGCTAATATGTTGTGAGTTATTGGGCCAAGCTTATACCAATTGTACAACACTTGTACTTGACCTACAATTATTCATGATCTTATTAGTGAAATATATCTCTCTCTTCCCTTTTGATCTAATCCGTAAAGTTTTAACATAAACAATCCTATCCCACATGATGGAATGCTAAAATTGCTACTTAAAGATCCTTGCATTTTCAACCACAAGAACCAAATTACAGCAAAAAACAACACATTTCCAAAATAATTTCCCCACAAGTTCCTCCAACTCAAACATTTTAACCCATGTCTCTAAAACATTCTAAGATATCCAAAAATATTAAGGAGTATATCAAAGCTTTACCTATCAATAAGTTTCCTAAAAGAATTAAATCCTCCATGGGATACTCATCAAGCCTCCATGTAAGTTGGCGATAGTAGGATAAAGCTTGACAGAAAGATGGGCAGGCCAATTGGGTACCCTGAAAATGCTTACATCTCTAAACCTCAGATTTGGTTAACTTCTTAGCCCACTATAAGTCTAGAGATTTGATTCATATAACAAATAATTCAACAAACTGAAAAAATTTGCCTTTACAAATGACAATGACTACAACAAGCTCTGCATGGATGTAAATTTCCAAAAAAAATTCATAAAGTTGTAATACAAATTTACCTTGTAACAATACCTTTACTCCAGCTGGTTATTTAGCAATCAGACTTGAACTCCAGTTTTATTTTATAAAACTTCAAAAGATGTTGGAAGATGAATGACGTTGAACATGGAAAGTAAATAAAATATTTCTCCAATTCACAACTCATGTGCAAAGGTTCTATTCAAACTAGTAGGGAAGAAGATAACTATTAAGTATAATTGAAGCCAACACTACGATTAGATATAAAATCACAACAAGCACAAACATAATGGATCACAATCAATTTGTTCCTCAAAGAAACAAAATCAACTGATACAAGAAAACAAGGGAGATGAATCTATCAATGAGTTTTTGTGAAGAAAGACTTTTCTTCACAACAGTTTTAATTTACAAACAACCAAGCAGACCTACAAGATGACAAACCTTAATGTCTACCACTTCATTATGATCGAGAATCAAGGCCATAAGGGAGGTAGTTGTTAAAATTATAGGATTTAGGAAGAAAAATGAGTAAAACAAAGAAATAAAGCACTCAATAATATTCAGAATATATGTTACAAACTTTGATGTGTTACAAATCACTAACCTGATGTTCTTATTTAAACTAAGAGTAAACCTCTTTTTTAGTTCTCCAAATATACAAGAGTCATCACTTTGGTCCTTCAGAGAATTTTGACATCAGTTTAGTTCTTGAATCATAAAAAGTGACATAATTTTGATACTTCAAAAACATTGACATCAATATAGTCCCTCAATTATAAAAAAAATCATCAATTTAGTAACTCAATGATACAAAATTGATTTCAATTTAGTCTTTTACGAAGAAAAAGACGACAATGAGCTCTGCTAGGGTTCTAGCTTCTCCCCCGCGGTCGGAGGAAGAGGAGGATCTGGTGGTCTGGAGTACGAAGAAAATTAAGGGTTCCTTCGAAGCGGCTCCGGAGGGTGGTTCGGATGAGATGGAAGGAGTCCATGTTGGTGGTCATGTAGAAAGTGAACCCAGCCCAAAGGGTGTTTCCTACTTAGGTGCTTTAGTGGGAGAGGTGATGGGTGACGTTCTGCCAAGCCCGGAAGAGGGAATGGTGGGTGACGAAGAGGTCTCTTCGGATGACTGTGCTAATACTGGAGACGATGAAGACGAAGAGGTGGGAGATATTCATCCCATTCAGGAGGTTCGTCTGCATTCAGAAGAACATTCCTTCTGGTGCAAACCTTATGATCGCTCACTGATAGTCCACCTTTTGGGCAGAAGAATTGGTCTTAGTTTCCTTGAAAATAGGCTGAAGAAACTATGGGAGAAAGATAGGTCTCTTCAGGTGGTGGACATAAATCACGATCATTTTATTGTAACCTTCTCTGAAGATTCGGACTACATTCATGCATTCACTGAGGGACCATAGATCATTTTGGACCACTATTTAATTGTTCAGAAATGGCGACCGGATTATTATCCAGGTGAAGCGGACGTGCGTAAGGTGGCCGTCTGGTTCAGGGTGTCTGGGTTACCAATCGAATACTATAACCGAACTTTTTTGTGGAGAGTGGCATCGTGTGTTGGTTCTCCCATCAAGATTGACAAAACCTCATCTGCAGCCACCAGAGGGAAGTTTGCACGACTGTGTGTGGAGGTTGATCTGCGGCGAAATCTGGTTGCCAAGTTACGGGTAAAGGATAAGCTCTTTAATGTGGAGTATGAGGGTCTGAAACTTATATGCTTCAAATGTGGCCGCTATGGCCATCATCAAGATACTTGTGTTATTTCCCACCCAACGGCGGGGTTATCAAACTCAGGAGTTGATCATGATGCCGGAGACCGAGTTGATGACGAGGAGGCTATGGTGGCCGCTGATAGGGTTCGTCTGCGTGTCATCAGGGAGACCAATCCGCTGATGGAAGCGAATCATACTGCTGAAAATCAGGGACAGTTACGGGACAATTATGGGGAATGGATGCACGTTAAGCGGCCAGCGAGGAGATATCCTTTTTCTAACTGAAACAGGGCGCAAGTTCCGGCTAGAGATATCTACGGAGACAATTTGGGGAAGGAGAATCAGGACCCGAAGCCGAATACTTCTCTGCTTGGATCTCGTTTCTCCTTACTAACCGAGCAGGAACCGGATTTGGTGCAGACTCTGAATGAGAACCCTCCTCAATGGCATGAACGTCAGACCAACAGGGACCTGGGTCCTTCCTTTAACCCATCTCGGCAGTTTCGGGTTATGAAACGGGATAATGGGCCTAAGCTTTCTGGTGTCAGCCACTTGGGAGTACTTGAGGCTGGTTATAACACGCAAACTCCAAAGTTGAACGCTCCATTTCTTTTAAACCAGCAGGCTAGAGTGAAGGCCACGATATGTCATGATTTTCATGCTCGAGAGGAGGCAACGTCACGTCAAAATTTGCATGATCGACATCGTAGTATTCTATTCGAAAGTTTAGCAGCTCCGTTGAACGACGCTGCTGCCATTCATCCTCCAGGAGCTTTCCGAAGCAGTTTCTAGGGGACACGCTCATGGAGATTGGAGATAAAGAGCCCCCGGACCCAGGAGACGTTGGCCAGGATCTGGACGCAGTTATTAGTCAGGGTGATGGCATGCAAACAGCTACTGCGGGAGGCAGCATGGGACTCGAGATATTGTCAGGTTCTGGAACAGCTCGTTCCTAAAGCGTCCCTCTCCTTTTGTTGGTTTCCTTATGAGTTTCATATCATGGAATTGTCGAGGGGCAGGTGCTCCTTCCTTACCAGGTATTGTTAGAGATCTTCCGGGCTTTTTATCACTGCCGGTTCCTGGCTCTACTTGAGACAAGAGTCAATGGTGCAAAGGCAGATAAAATTTTGAAGAAGCTGGGTTTTGACGGTTCGTTTCGTATGGAAGCTAATGGTTTTTCTGGTGGTATTTGGTGCTTATGGGATTCTTCTACTTGTCATGTTCAGGTTATGGAATCTGGGGACCAATATATGCATTTGCAGATTTTTAATTCTAGGTCCTCTTACTGGTGGTTGACTGTTGTTTATGGCTCTCCTAGGAGAGAAGCCCGTAACTCTCTCTGGAATGCCCTTCGCAAAACTAGGGGAGAATTATACAGGGCCTTGGTTTACTTTTGGTGATTATAATAATCTAATGTCTATAGCTGAGAAGAGAGGGGGTCGTGCCTTAACTTTATCTGATTGTATGCCTATGATTTCCTGCATGCAGGATTGTTCTCTTGATGATCTGGGGTATAAAGGCAGTGCTTTTACTTGGCAGTGGAATGGTATCTTGGAACGTCTTGATCGAGCGCTAGCCAACTTGGAGTGGAGGCATTTATTTCCAGATCATTCTATAGTTCATCTCCCTCGCCTCAAATCTGACCACTGCCCAGTCTTATTAAATTTAATTGGGATTAGTGGTAGACCTGTGGGGGAGAAACCATTCCGTTTCTTAGCTTCATAGACTTTGCATGCTGAGTTTCATAATGTCGTCAAAAATGCCTGCAACGACACTAACCCCCTGTCTCATAATATTGCTCAGTTTACCGCAGAGGTTCAGAAATGGAATAAAGACGTTTATGGGAACATTTTCAAAAGAAAGAGACATCTGTTAGCTAGAATCAAAGGAGTGGAGTTGAAGCTGAATAGTTGTGACTCCCTTAATCTTATTGATCTAAGGGATTCTTTGTGGCATGACTATGAAACCATCTTATTAGAGGAAGAGCTCCTTTGGTGCCAGAAAGCCCGGGTTAACTAGTTATCCTTTGGAAACCGCAACACGAAATTTTTTTCATACTTCCACTCTTACTAGAAGGAAACATAATAAGATAGAAGCGCTAAAAAATCATGACGGGGATTGGATTTATGATGAGCAAGCCCTCAAACTAATGGTACTGAATTTTTACCAGCGCCTTTATCAGGAGGACCAGAGTTTGACTACCTCTTTCCCTCTTGTTGGGCAATTTCCTAAGCTTTTACATGGTGAGTTGGATTCTTTGGATAATGACATTTCTGAGGCTGAAATCCGTGATACTTTCTTCTCAATGGGTGCCCTTAAAGCCCCAGGGCCGGATGGGCTTCATGCAATGTTCTTCCAAAGTCAGTGGGAAGTTGTTAAAAAATCTGTCTGTGATTACTTTAGGGAGATTTTTTCTCATCCTCAGCTCATTGGCTAGTTTAATGAGACTCTTATTGTGCTCATTCCGAAAGTGGATTCGCCTGAGGTAATTTCTCAGTTCAGGCCTATTAGCCTGTGTAATGTAATTTATAAGGGGGTGACTAAGCTTGATTGCTAACAGGTTAAAACCTTTTATGGATAAGTGGACCGCTCCTAATCAGTGTAGTTTCATTTCTGGTCGTCAGGGGCGTGATAACATAATTATAGCTCAGGAGCTGATGCATAACATGCAGACTATGAAAGGCAAAAAAGGTTTCATGGCGATTAAAATAGACTTGGAAAAAGCTTATGACAGAATCAACTGGCTGTTTCTAAAGAGTACGCTTGAAGAGGTTGGTATTCCTTCTTTCTTGACTAATGTGATATGGCAGTGTGTTTCCTCTCCTAGCATGAGCATTTTATGGAATGGTGTGAAGACTGATAAATTTTTACCTACTAGAGGGATTAGACAAGGGGACCCTCTTTCTCCCTACTTGTTTGTCCTGTGCATGGAACGACTCGGGGCATGCTATCCAGTATGCGGTCAATAATAATTACTGGAATCCCATTAAAATTAGAAAGAAAGGGCCGGAAGTATCTCGCCTATTTTTTGCGGATGATATCATTTTATTCGCTGAAGCTTCCATGGCACAAACAGAAGTCATTAAAAGCGTTCTTACTACGTTTTGCGATAGTTCTGGCCAAAAGGTGAATCAAGACAAGACTAGAATTTTCTTTTCTAAGAACGTGCATCATAACATCCGGTCTGAAATTAGTAATGCCATGGGTTTTAAGACTACTTGCGATTTAGGGTAAATACCTTAGGGGGTTCCTCTTCTCCACAAGAGGGCTAGTGCGCGGAATTATGAATACATTGTGGACAAAATTTCGAATAAATTGTCTAATTGGAAGGTAAAGTCTCTTTCTATGGCTGGTCGTTTGACTCTCACTAAATCTGTTTTGGAAAGTATTCCAGCTTATACCATGCAATCTGTTCATCTTCCTTTGAGTACTTGTGAAGCCATTGACAAAAAGTGCAGGGACTTTATCTGGGGTTCTTCGTCCGGATCAAAAAAAGATTCACTCAATTAAATGGTCCCAAGTCTGTAAGCCTAAGAGTGCGGGTGGACTTGGGTTGCGGCATGCGCGACACTTTAAATACGGCTTATATGATGAAGGCTGGTTGGGGCTTATTAAGCAAAAGGATTCGTTGTGGACTAAAGTCCTTAAAGCCAAATATAATTGTGAAAATACTAGGATTGCCTAGAGTTCAACCCAAACAGGGGTCTTCGAACCTGTGGAAAGGGATGTCTAAGGCTTGGAATCTGGTCAATGAAGGAACTTCTTGGATATTAGGGGATGGTACTCAAGTCAAATTCTGGACAAATTGCTGGGTCAAAGATCTCCCTCCTCTTGTTTCGCTGGCTACAGGTTCTATTTCTGAGGAAGCTCTTTCTCTCTCAGTTAACTATTATGTCTCAGATTCTGGTAGTTGGAATTGGTCTCTGTTCAGGGGTCTCCTACCTCAGCATATTTGTGATTCTATTGCGGTTATCCACCCACCTCGAAGTGGCATTGGTTCTGACTGCTGCAAATGGCGTTTTTCTAAGAATGGCAGGTTTTCCTTGTCTTCAGCTTACTCTATGGCAGCGGGGCTTCATCAGGGAACTTCTGATGCTATCTGGAGGAAGATTTGGGCTTGGAAAGGTCCGGAATGAGTAAAGACGTGTCTCTGGCTCTGTAGTCATGATCGGTTGCTCACTAATAGCAGAAGATGTCATTTGCGCATTTCCAATGATCCTTTATGCCCATCTTGTAGTATGGAAGAGACTTCTTTGCATGTGCTGCGTGACTGTAACCAGGCGGCAAATGTTTGACGTCGGTTAATCAGTCCCCAACACTGGGCGAGATTTTTTTCCCTTGAGCTCCAGGACTGGATCGTTTTTTTAATCTGTCTTCTGATGTGGGTTATCCGCGAGGAGTTCATTGGGGTCTGGTTTTTGGCATGACGATATATTTTCTTTGGCAAGATCGTAACCTTCGAATTTTTTCCCTTGAGAAGCGTGATTGCACAGACCTTGTCATTCGTATCTTGGTTCGTTGTAAGGAAGCAGACCATGCACTTAAACTCACTCCCGATTCAATTCAGAAGACTCCTCGGGTTTCAACTTTGATTGGTTGGAGTTCCCGCCAAACGGGATGGTGTAAGTTGAATGTTGATGGAGCAGTTAGCACATCTACCTTGTCTGCGAAGTGTGGTGGCTTGCTTCGGAATGATTCTGGCAATTTTTCTGCATGGTTTTACTTATAATATAGGACCTTGCTTCGTCCTTGAAGCTGAACTTTGGGCTATGATCAAAGGTTTAGAAAGTGCCTGGGAGGCTGGTGTCTCTAAAGTTATTCTTGAATCTGATTCTTGAGAAGCTGTGTTACTTGTTCAAAATAAACACAAGGTGAATTTAAGTGTTCTTCCTCTACTGAGAATTGTCCAGTATTGGCTATCTTGTGCATGGCAAGTTCGCATGGCAAGTTCGTCTGCAACATTCTCACCGTGAAGCAAACCGTGCTGCTGACTTCCTGGCCGCTCTTCCAGCTTCTCATGCTAGTTTATGCTTTTATTCTAGTCCTCCTGCAGGTTTGGGTGACATCCTTAGGGATGACGCCTGTGGTGTTAGCTTTGTTAGGCGGATTGTTCGTTAGTTTTGTCTTTGTTTTCTGTAGCACCAAAAAAAAAAAAGAAATACTCAGAGTAATTATATTGGTTTTTTAATTCACACATTCGTTATACATTTTCCTTTTTTGGTTAGCCGTTGGATATGTCAACTGAAACTTTATTCAAACCTTTGTTGAACAACTCGGATTACTTACACATTTTACAATCCGAGGCTATCAATATTTAAATGTTTCTAAAGTGCTTTGGTTGTAAAGCTTCTAGTTGTATGGACTCGAGCCGGTCTCTCGGCTGGTCTCATCAATATTGTAAGTCATTTTTTTTATGAACCTGGTCAAACCAAAGCAAACTATTTGACTTGCCCGGTTCTATCTCTGAATCGGTTCATATTAAAAGCAAAATTTTTATATTTATTTCTTAGATAAGCATTCTTACTCTAATGTATTCTTTTAAAAAAAATTTCTTGTTTTACAGCCCATTATTAGGTCCTAGTTAGGTGTAGGTTTTTATAATGAAAAAAAATGATATGTTAAGTGGCTGCTGCTAAAGATAGAAATAAGTACTCGTTTACAAAACAAGTCAGGTTAATGATTTTTTTAAAAAATGTTAGGTTTCAAGTCTTAAAAATGACCTTTTAAGCCTGACGAGCTAATCTCTTTATATTATATATATAATTATTTTATTAGAGGTTTTTTTTGATAAATTTCTTTTTTTTATAAGGATATCAATACCATGTGTCATAATATCATAGGTTTATTTATAATTTATATTTGAAAAAAGAGCATACAAACTCCTTAAACTTTAGATCATTTACAAATAACCCTCTAAACTTTAAAATCGTCTTAATTAATATTTAAACTATAATAATTACACAAATTAATCTTTCCACTCACCTTTCATTCATTCCAAATTGAATAGAAAAAGGATTTAAAATAAATGAAAGGTGGATGAAAGGGTTGATTTGTGTAATTGTTATATTTTAAGTATTAATTAAGATTATTTTAAAGTTTAGGAATTATTTACAAATGACCTAAAGTTTAATAAATCTAAATACTCTTTTTCCTTTATGTTTTTAATCCTAATCGATTTTCTTGTCCATCCAACAAATTATACATATGTGTTAGTATTTCTTACCAATAATATTGTATCACATCAGCAAGGATACCAATATCCATTTAATAAAGAGAGTATTGAAGGAATCTCTTTATTATACATATATATATATATATATATATATTATAATATTATATATTATAAATTATAATATTTATATATGATTATTATTAATTTTAAAATAATATAATTATGTTATTATGTTAAATTTGTAGTGCATTGGGTTTGTTGGCCTATTTAAAGGAAGTTTACTAGCTTATTTAAAATAAGGCTTATTGGCTTATTTAAAGATTTTATTACAAAATAAGATTTTAAATAAACTTTTAAGTCAGGCCAAGTTTTTAAAAAGGATAAGATATGCTCAGAAAAAAAAATTATATCAGATAATAAGTCAGGTTTAAACTTTGTATG
This sequence comes from Castanospermum australe, assembly GCA_019955255.1. NCBI lineage: Eukaryota > Viridiplantae > Streptophyta > Magnoliopsida > Fabales > Fabaceae > Castanospermum > Castanospermum australe. Next base: position 179,239 of record NSJW01000282.1, on the reverse strand, counting down.
TGAAAAATAGGTTAGGCTTCTTTAAAGTAAAGTCTAGCTCGACTTAACCCGTTTAAAGCAAAGTTTGACCTGACGTAACCTGTTTCTATCCCTAACTACAAGAAATATTATGGGATCCAAGAAGCAATAATTAAAAATACCTCTCATCCTTGCTTATGAATATTTGATGGGCTGCGTTGAAAAACAGGAACAAAAGGCAAGCTTTGTTTGAGGAGATGCCTCTAAACCCTCTCTTAAATTTATAGTTCAAATTTTTATCCTTAAAAGGATTAATCTTTGTTTTCAGTTCAAATTGTTTTTTTTTATAGTGTCCTTTGTGACATATGATAAAATCAGAAATATAGAAGTTGTTATACATAGTAAGTTGATCTTCATTTGGTTTTGATAGTATATAGATATCTTAAATTTTTAGATATAAAATATAAGCAAGTATATGCTTATTTTAGAAGTTATTTTATAAAAAAAATTTTATTTTAACAATTAAATTAATGATATTCAACATTTATAAAAATTATTTAATAAAATAAATGTGTCAAGATTTATTTTTAGAATATATAAATCTCCACCCATAAAATATATAGATATTTAAGATTGTATTTGAATCTCCTACATTTATACATACGCAAAGGTCTTGGCTGAGATGCTTAATTGAAAGGCCAGAGAGTAAAAAAAGAAATTAGAATGAGAAAATCTTTCCTTTTTTGTAAATTTTTATTAAAAAATCAAAATATATATACAGTAGTAAAAAAGAATTAAGGAATTCTACCACAATAAGATTTAAGGAAATTTCGGTAATAGCAGCTCCTGCGCCACGCGTCACACTGTCACAACGACAACTTCACGCTTAGACGAGTCGGTGACGGGACCGCGTTTCTTGTAGCTCATCCCCTTGTCGAGTCGATAAATACGCAAAGCCTCCATCAATATAGAAAATCATGTCCCTTTCTTCCTCCATTTCCATTTCTGAATTTCTCCATCTGCTTCTGCAAATTCAAATCGGTGAGTTCCTCAATTGCTTACTAGAATCAATTTTGTAGTTTCCTAATATGCATATGAAAATTTTTCTTTTTTCTTTTTCATTTTGATGAAAAAATTGATGGGTTAGGTTAATCTTGTTTGTGAATGTGTTAGACCCTGAAATTCTTATGGCGCTTGGTAGTTGATAAGTTAATTTGGAGATGCCTAGATCTGAAGATCATTTCTTCTGAGATAAGGGTTTTTCTGTGTTGTCGATTCAATTATTGTTGTTGAACCCTGAATCTGTTTTTGCGTGCAACACTAATTTCATCTGTTCCTTGGTTGACATAAATTTAGCAAGTTTGCATATCTTTAGCATGGAAAGGCTTGGATTGGAAAATGCCTGTTTTAGGTGTTTCTTTGCTTTACTTCCCTCTATCTCTCTTGTAGAGCTATATATGATTTTATCTTACTCTGTTAACATTCCTTATCCTGAATCATCAGCTCTTGGCTTGAAAGATGGGAGGTGGTAAGGACAAGCATGATGAATCTGACAAAGGAATTTTTTCACACATCGCTCATGGGGTAGCTAATGCTGCACATGGGTACCCACCTGGGTCCTACCCTCCACAACAAGGGTATCCTCCTCAAGGGTACCCACCTGCACAAGGTTATCCCTCAGCTGGGTATCCTCCTGCTGGTTACCCGCCAGCTGGTTATCCTGGTCCATCTGCTCCGCATGCCCCAGGTATGTTTCCTTTGAAATGCTTTTTCATAATTAAACCTTTAAGTAACTGAGTATTACAATGACCTGAATTCCATTATATATAGTTGTAAAATTTGGGAATCTGCATACTTAGAAGCATGGATTAACTTAATTGAGATACTACTGTCTTCCAAGGCAATACACAGTCCACCATGTGTGATTTATATTGCAAATTACATACCACATACTAATTGTTTAGCTAAGGAAACAATTCATAAGTTGAGACCTGTGGTAATTAGATTTGTGAATGCCTCATGACATTTTTGTCCTTTTGTTAGCATTCTCAACAGTAATTTCTTTTTTTTCCCTATGTAATCTATATTTGGGCTGTTCTCTACTGTATTTCAAACTTGCTTGTGTTTGTTGAAGTGTTTTTTTCCTGACTTGACTGATGGATTGGCTATTTGAAAGTTTTTCTGCTGTCTATGATTTGCACTAATATCATTGGAAGCAGCTAACTTCTCTGCTGTTTTATCACCAGGGTCTCATGGGCATGGACATGGTGGTACGGGGGCATTGCTTGCCGGGGGTGCTGCCGCTGCCGCTGCTGCATATGGTGCTCACCATCTCCCTCACGGAGCTCATATGCCCCACGGTGCTCACATGCCCCACGGTGCTCACATGCCTCATGGGAAATTCAAGCACCATGGCAAGTTTAAGCAAGGAAAGTTCGGCAAGCATGGCAAGCATGGCAAACATGGAAAGTTCGGCAAGCATGGTGGGTTCAAGAAGTGGAAGTGATTCTATGGATATGCTACCCTCTTAATACTGCTGCTTACTGCTTTTATGAATAAACCATACTTCCTTTGATGTCAGTCCATCAATAGGTTGACCTTTTTTTTCTTACTTTTGGCTATAAAAAAGATAAAGTTTTAGTTTAGATTCTAGAAATAGATCGGCGAAACACACAGATGCACTGGTTCGTATGTGTAAAGTCTGGAGTTGTTGCTGACAGCTAAAAGCATTGACAAGTTAATGCCTAATCTGTTTTGCTTTACAATACCAGTTTGCGTGTGTTCCCTACTAGGGGAATCCTTGTTACTTTCTTTGTTCTACACTCAGTTGATTTTTAATTTTTAATTTTTTTTTCTATTTTTGGATCTGAAGCTTCAGTTGATCGAGCAGTCTTTATGTAGCAGTAGCACAATTAGAAACCATATCCTTATCTTGTTCATAAGAACCTACTGATCTAGTGATATAAAATTTCTTCTCCTGTTGCATGGTGCTCATATATGATATTGGTTCAAACGTTTCCAATACAAAGCAAATTGGATTACACCACTATTTAAGCTATAAGTCAAAGCCTATTTTATTCTTGCCCGCTGTTTCAGAAAATCAAAATTTTTAGAATGGGATTAATATGACGGTGGTTGTGCTTGTCATGGTAAGTCATTGCATGGAGGTTAGTGGTGGTTGTAGTAGTTTCAGTGGACAAATAATGATTGTCTGTGTTAGTGATAATGATGAGGATAGTGGTATTTTCACATTATTTGTTTAAGGAAAATGATTTTCTCACTGTAAAAAAAAAGGTTTTAACTTAAGAAGAAAATGATTCATTTCTATGCCAGTTTTGTGTTTAAATTCATATTGCATATAGTTCATTTTTGAATTGGACTTGATTCAATCCTATATCAACAACTATTTAGTCTTTGAGTGGTTGTATGATGTAATGAGTTAACGCAAGTTGAACAACTCTTACATAGTTAAAAGAACTAATGTGTAAAATTATTAAATTTCATGTAAATCTGTATACAAAAAATGAACTTGGTTGTTCAATGAAATCAATAAATCATAGTAAAATGTAACTAGACTTTCAAGCGAATATTATCTTTAAACCATCAGACTTACATTGTAAGCTATCCTCATGATGAAACCGTGCTGAACCACAAATGCAGTAAGCGGTTGGAAAGGTATTTTTAAGCTGTCCTAAACCATAACAATCCTGCTCTGCCACTGCTTGGAGAAGTAGTTTTAAGCTTCATCTTTGGGAAGTGCTTGACTTTCTCCTTTTCATTCTCAAATACCATCATGGTTTCATCTAGGCCAGTGATGTCAGATGTGTGTTTCTATCTGCCTATGTCATGAACATAACACGAGTGCTGTGCTAATCCTGTGCCAAGTTTTCTGGAACTATTTTTTTTTGTTTTGTTGTTTGCTTTCCTCTAAGATGTGTGCCTCTATCTCAAACTAAATTGCAAATAAATTGGGTTGAATTCATTTTGTGCCCCTATGGTTTGGGATAATAACACTTTGCCACTTGTGATTTTAACTTTGTCACTCCTTCATAGTTTCATTATTCAACATATTTTAGAGTTCCTTGTGTCTTATTAAATTTCACTAATTAAAAAAGTATTTATTTATGTTATAATCTATTAAACCAACAAGTTTACAGATAAAGATATGTTTAATTTGCGTAACTGATATATTATTTTGCTTAACAAAACTTATTTGCCACCAAAATATTAAAATTTCAAACCATTTCTGTATCTGTTCACTGAACTTAAACAATATGCAGTTAAATTATTATGAGTTTTCATGAAGTTAAGGGATTAAAGAAATCATAATTCTATTAGTTAAAATTGATAAATTTGTAATTTAAGTTAGTGAAATGAAACTATAGAAAGTTAAGAGAGCTAACCACAAAAGGACAAAGTGACAAAGTTGAGCAAAGTTATTTTGCCCCAAACTAAGGGGGCAAATTAAATTTAACCCTAAAATTTATCCTAATCCGTTGCTATTCTACCATAACCACCTGCAGACATCTACCTGACAGATAAGCCACGACCAAATCTTGATTCTGAACATTGAATTCATGGTGTCAGTAAGAGGTTTATCCTCTGTGCGAAGGAAACTGCAACTGGGGTTGAGCACAGTTTCTTCATGGCAACTTATCTGCCTGACAGAGTCATTATTTATGATGGTACTCCTTGATCAGTTGATTACACTTCAAATTCTCCACCGTCTGGAATAAACCTTTTCTTGTCTGTCTCAAACTTTTCACTCTTTTAAATATGCTAGATCATGAGGTGATAGTCCTTAACGTTTTGAACATGGTTGCGGATGAATCTGATTAACACTGAATACTTGCCATGCAGATAAACAATATGATTTAGTGAATATTTTGATACGAGAGTTAAAGTGGAAGTAAAAATTTTTCAAATAAATTTTGTATACAATATTATAGTAATATTTTACTTATTTGAAATTAGGAATTTAAATTGTAGATCACATCTTGCAACATTCGTTGTGACTGCAAGACACTTAATTGCGACCTATATCGGGCTACATCAATTTGTATTAGCCCACGACGGCTGCAACGTGTTCATGACCGCAATACAATCGTAACTGCAATTTAAAACTTTACCTAAAACTATATTGTTGTACTTGTTTCATGATGCAACCATATGCACCAGAACACGCAATTGTCTACCTGTATCTTACTTTCTCCTCCCTGCTTGTGCATCATGATGGATCCAACAAATTACTGCCCAATCAACAAGCTGGATTCAACCAAGGACGGGGAAAAAAAAGCTGCTGGGTCCACCTGTTACATTGATGATTGAGCAATATCTACAGGCAGGTTACTCCATTCACTTTCCCACTTCCACTAATTACGTGTAAGAATGCTTTCCATGGGTTCTCAACATTTGTTTTCTCTCCTGCCTCATTAACATATGATCAAGCAATTATTGCAATGGCATGAAACACTGAATCACTGAATGACATATAGTTGTAAAATTAGTAAAGCTGCCTTTCTTCTAAAAGCATCAATTAAAATTTAATTTTGATCTATTATTAGTGTAAAAAATTTTAAACTATCATTCAATTATATGTTATTATATCATTAAAATTATTTGACTATCTAACAGTTTTAGTGATATAATAACATATGATTGGATAATAGTATAAAAATACTTTACACAATAAATTAAAATTAAATCCATTAAATAATATGAGAAGAATAAAATTCCTACATATGTGATGTGTATTATAACAGAAATTTTATTTATATATCAAAATTTTATACCTATTTTTTACACTTTGAGCTGACAGTTTGAGAGATAAAAGTAAAACGAAAAAAGAGAGGTTGAGATGTGAGTAGAAATTTACCATTACCACATGGAATGTTTACAGGGGAAATGTAAATGTTTTTTTTTTTTTGTATTAGGCGGGGCTAAGAGCCAAAAAATAGAACAAACATTAAGCAGAAATAAATCTGGGAGTACTAACTCCCATTACATCATGTATAACATTTCTGATATTATAAAAGGGACTTGTAAGTTATACATTTTATTTTGTAGGGTGTTACACCCTTTACTTCTTTTTATTTTTATTTTTACAACCTGTTATTAGAATTATTGATTTATTAAAATTGTATTGTAGAATTTATCTTTCATTTTTCGTCAATTTTTCTTTTATTATGTTATACTTAAGAAATACATGAGATTTATTTACAACATTTCAATTTTTTAGTTAAATAAACAATTATGTTAAGATTGACTAACTTTAATTTGTCCGAATTGTAACAATCTCATGACTTATCAGCCCTCAATTGTTAGTGTTCTGATTTCTTTTATATCTAAATTTTTGGCTGAAAATTTTTAATTCTAAATTTTCTGTTGATGTTATTTCTTTGTTTGATCAGTGCATTGAAAGTACTAAAATAATTTTACTGTCTTTTTTCCCTTTAATCTCGTTGCAAGAGTAGTTAATATTTTTTTCATAAATATCTAAAGTAACATAAAGATGATGTAAAAATTAAAAAAAATTAAATCATATAATTCCAATGATAACATGTGAAAAAAAAAACGGATTGTAACTTATTAACTATAACTACTTTACATAAAATTCAAACTTGTGATTCAACAAAAAAATTATTTAATAACATTTAGTTATTATAGCTTATCAAAATACTTATTTAATATTTGAAAAGTTAAGTAATTGTAACATGTATCGTAAAGCATTTTTTTTAAATTTTGATTTGATAAAATCAGTTATTAAGTAATTCGAAGTTTAAAGTTTGAATTTTTAATTTAAAATTAGGTGATATCAAAGGGGATTCTACTATTTGGTCTCAAATTTTAAGTTTTTTCAAAAAAGCATTGTTATCTAATTAAATATAAATATAAATATAAAAATTGTAAATACAAACATCTTTTTCAATAATTACTTTCTAAAGTTACAACTATTTTTAAATATAAGGAGTTATAATATTTTTTTCAACATTAACTACACTATTATAAATACCTTCAAACATATTTTAACTTTTTGCAAAATTATTTGTATTTAATTAATTGATTTTATAATTATAATTTAAAATTATAATTAATTTATGAAATAATTATATAAAAATAAAAATTGAGAATTGAGAGGTAGGATATCGTTGCCCTCAAGACTTTAATAAAAAATAAAAGAAAAAAAAAATAACAAGTAATCACTCTCAATATATAACAATTTGTTTGGTGAAGAATGCTTATCAATATATAAATGTGATATGAGACTGTAGCAATTAGCACAATCAAAACATAATTTTATTGACAAATATAATTTGTTAAGTTACAATAACAATATGCTCACTTGAGCTATATGATTGACTTAAAGTTCAACAAATTAAACAACTTCTATAATTACATATATTCTCTTTTTACATATACAAATCAGTAAACTCAGTCAACTCTGTCTGGACAAAAAGAGTCTAAACATCTTGAAGTAGTGTTGCTTCAAATAACTTTTCTTTTTATGACCAAGGACTTCTCTTTTTGTGACATTGACAAATATGGCAACACTATTAATCATGACTTGCAATGCTCACAGAACATCCTCTAATGCCTGTTCATTAACTTGTCAGATTGATGCTGATCTAATAAAGCTTTCTTCATTAAATTCAAATAGATCTTAAGGTCTTCACTCTTCAAAGCAAATTGCAGCTCTCACTACTGGCAAAATTTGTAACAGTTTGCATGCATATCTTCTAAAATTTCCTTTCCTTAAGTTACTATGAAGTTAAAGAGCATAGGTTCTAAGCATAGTTCTAAAATTCAAAACAAAGATGTCACAAACTAAAAACAAATATATGTGAAATCAGCAAAATGAAAAAATATGTTTGTATAAAATTTAAAATATTCAACAAAAATAAGTACCAAGTAAGCTATAGAAATACTAAATTAACTACATACTGATTAGCTTTTCTAACTAATGATAAGTTATCATATATAGAGATTCATTAGGACATATCATCGAACACCTGAATTGCATTTATTAACAAAGCTAATATACTTATATGTCATTCAATGCTTGCCAAAGTATAAACTTGAAAAAGAACAAACACGTAGATAGTACATGTAGACAAAAGAAGCTACAGCCACGATGTCCTCGAAGGGGAAGGAAATCATAACAAAGGTGGCAATGGGTTGGATCCAATGAGAAAAATAGTGGGCAGGGCAAGTCCTCTAGTCCTGGATTTTTTTTTTTTTGTTTTTTTGTTTTCAACTGGGATCCAAACTGCCCTCCAATTAGCCAACTAAGCTTTTACATGGGATTTCATTGTAATAGTGCATTTTTCATTTTTGTGAGTTCAAATTGATTCTTGCTTGAACAGAGATATGATATATGAAAGATGATTCTTTTTCTTTTATAATTACAATATGGGGTTTCTTTGGTACCCTTTTTCTTTAGAAGGGTTCCGATACCCTTATTGTATGTCAAAATTTGATTGACTGATTCATAATTATTTTAATTATTACCTATTTTCCTATTTATTTAGTTACCAATATATAATTGTTGGTATTTGTTATTTCATATTGTAAATTTATTTTATTTATGAAAGAGCCCCAATCCCAAATGAAAGGTGTCATTACTGTGGAAAAAACCCATTTCGTCATGCTGCAAACAAATCTATCGCCGGTTCTCACTTCCGATTCTAGCTCGCTAGATTCAAGCGACAAATCAAAGCATTCTTGGGTATGTTTCTTCCGTTCAATCGAACAACATAAAAGGACAATTTGTACCCAAAAATTTAGAAAAAAAAAAAATTCAAAACTTGGGATGAAGTTTTGAGCAAATGAGAGAAGAAGAAAATAAGTAGCAACTATGATTTTCTCTGAAAAGGGAATTTTTTTTTTTTTTTTAAGTTTGGGATGTGGGCAAAGGTCAGTCAGCACAAAATTCTTCGATCCAAACATGAATCCAACCCATTTCAAGAATCCTAGCTTCATTAGGATTACTCTAAAATATCATCAAGACACTTGAAAACATCAAAAAAACAAAAACCTTAAAGTGCACAAGGAAGTGCAATTAACACAATATAACACAAGAGCAGAGAATATGGCTAAGAAAACTCTAATTAAGACAAAATAAACGATAATTATAAGAATGAATGCAACCTATCATGACTATAAGAAGGAGAAATGCTTCTAACTTTTGTGTAATGTACTTGTACATTTGTCCTTTTAGTAAAAGGTGTGAGTAGCTCGTGGCTTAATTAGTGGTTTAGTCCTTAGATGTAAAGTTATAAGAATATAAAAAATTACAATAAACATTACGATATATAGAGATAAAAATTGAAGGTTAAAATAAACAATTAGTTCTTATAATTTTACTCAATTTGAATTTTAATCCATATAATTTTTTATTTAGATATCAGTCCCTATAGTTTTACTCATTTAGATTTTGGTCCCTATTATTAAGGTATCAGTCATTATATTTTTCATTTATTTGGGTTTTAGTTCCTATAGTTTCTATTCATTAAATTATTAGTCCCTATTTTCTATATAAGATCGGTTTCTATAGTTTTCAATTATTAAGATATTAGTTTCTAAGACACCAAAATTTAAATAAGTAAAATTATAGGGACCAATATCTAAAGAAAAAAACTATAGGGACCAAAATCTAAATTGGATGAAACTATAGGGACTAATTATATATTTTAACCAAAATTGAATGTTAAAATTCTCAACCCTCAAATTTTCCCCATCAGTAAAGAGGCAGGAGCTAGTGTTACATGTTCGACACACCTCAAAAATCAATTGAAATATCATAGCATAGCAATATATCATATACATATGCATATAGTCATAAATGCAATAATGCATATAGTATTCTTGGGGCAAAATATTTAGTTCATTTCATTTCCTGAATGCCTACTTTTGAAATTTCTGAAGCAGGCACCACACCTTGATATTAGTGGTAGAATATTTCTATCCAAACAAAATAACGAATATTTTTTAGAAAAGATAATTTTCTGAAACTAATTATCTTTTTCACTTGGATCATTCCTGAAGAGTTATTACTCTAACTAGTATAACACCTGTGTGATGAACGAAAAAATTTAAAAAGAGAAAAAAATCTACTTAAGAGGGATATATTACTTAAAATTCATAATATAATATTCTATAAACACAAAGAAAATGCCACCTGTAATAATTTTAAAAGAGACATTCAATAAATCATCATCCTTTTTAATTTTACATAATTGAAACATTGCATCTCCAGCAAACTTTTAATATAGTAAGATAATTATTGACGTGGAGCGTCTAGCAACAGAATTCTTAGAGCATAATTGTGGTATAGGATAATTAATATAATTTTAATTATGATAATTTTGTGATTTATCTTTGATATTATTTAGATAATTTAGGAATTTTGTGATAATTATGTTATGGTTAAAATAAATAATTAGTCCTTGTAGTTTCACTTGATTTGAATTTTAGTTACTATAGTTTCATTTATTTGAATTTTGGTCCTTGAGAGACCAATACATTACAAATTGGAAACTATAGGATCCAATCTTTTATGGAAAATAGGAACCAATAAATTAATGCATAGGAATTATAGGGACCAAAACCCAAATGAGAGAAAAATATAAGAATTGATACCTTAACGATAGGGACTAAAATCTAAATGAATGAAATTATAGGGACTGATATACAAAAAATAAATTATAAGGACCAAAATTTAAATCGAGTTAAACTGTAGGGACTAATTATTTATTTTAACCTTATGTTATTTAAGGTTATCAAGATGTTTTTTTTATTTTTAGGGATTTTATCTTTCCTTATCTTTAGGGATTTTATCTATTTTACCTTTGATTAGTTATTTGCTTTTAGGAATCTATTTTTTGGTTAGAATTTAGTATTTGATTAGGATTACTACTCTTAGGTTATAAATACTCTTTAGATGCTTTCATTATTATGAAGTTTTAGAAATTTATTATAATATTACAGACTTTTCTCTTAAGCATGTTAGTCCTTGTTTATCTTAAAGGCTTAGTCGAATACTAGCCTTGTGTCACGCTACCTCATTGCGTAAGTTGGTATCAGATCAGGTTAATCCCGCCAACCTGATGACAAGTGATACAATTGTAGGAAGCGACAGTCCTTAGGACGGATATTAGAGGACTGAGGCCTCACGATTTGTAGTGCAAGGTCATAGGGTAGCATCGAAGGTTTTCTAGCAACGGATGGATCGTAGATTCTGACATTTAAAATGGCGCTTTGAAGAAATTATAGATCGACTGGATGCTGTTGTTGTAAATGCAAACAGAAACCAAAATGATGATAGGCCATGTACCATAGATGATGCCACTCGCGCATAACCTTTTGGCAGACCTATTTCTGCATATGAACGTAGACATCATGTTTATGTGGAAGAATCTAGCAAAGAGGATGATTTCATGATGGAACCTAAAAGAATGTTGGATGTGGGAGACATGATCATGGTGGTAGAGAAGCCTAAGAATTTTGATTGAAGGTGGATACCCCTTCCTTTAATGGGAGTTTAAATGTTGAAGACTTTTTGGATTAGATCGCAGAGGTAGATCAATTCTTTGAGTATATAGGGATCTCAGAGGATTCATAGGTCAAACTTTTTGCATGTAAATTGAAGGACGAAGCTTCTACATGGTTTGAAAGATTGCAATCCATGAGATACCGTGAGGGGAAAGCACCTGTCAAATGCTGGTTCTGAATGAAGCAGCTATTACAGAAGAATTTCCTTTCTCTTGATTATGAGTGGATTCTATTGGAGCAGTACCAAAGGTGTTATTAGGAGCAGAAATATATACATGAATATACAACAGAGTTTATGAGGATGGTAGAGAGGAATGACTTGAGGGAGACAAAAGGGCAGGAGGTTGCTGGATATTTGGAGCACCTGAAGCTAGTTATGTACTGCGTACTTTATATGAGGCATGAAATATCACTTGAAAAGCTAAACTGATGTTGTAAGAGAAGAGCATATCAGATTATTCACTCAAGAATTACAATGAGGATAATTATAGAGCACCTAGTGAGGAGATGAAGTCACTTCAAGATACTCCTATATGTATTGACCAGCATAAGGAAGAGAAGGCGACTGGAAAGTAAAAGGAATTGTTAGTTAAAGGAGATCATAAGGTAGAACTTCCAGAAGTAGTCAAGTCATCATTAGTAGAATTCAATGAAGTGATGGTAGATGAGCTACAGGACGGTTCACCTCTCATAAGGAACACCCAGCACCGTATTAATCTGATTACAAGTGCAAGTCTGCCAAAGAAGAGTGAGATTTTGAAGAATATTAATGATAATGCTTATGTTGTGGAGTTACTAGATACTATGGGAATTTTTAAAATATTTAATTCAGTGGATATTTATCCATATTATTCTTCTGATATTGTGGATAACTCGATGATGAGTTTCTTTCAAGTGGAGGAGAAGGACGTGAGATGTCTAGCAACATTCCTAGAGCATCATTGTGGTATAGGATAATTAATATTAATTTTAATTACGATAATTTTGTGATTTATCTTTATATATTACTTAGATAATTTAGGAGTTTTATGATCATTATGTTATTTAAGGTTATTAAGATCTTGCTCTATCTTTAGGGATTTTATCTTTCCTTATCTTTAGGGATTTTATCTATTTTCTTTTTGATTAGTTATTTGTTTTTAGGAAACTATGATTAGGATTTAGTATTTGATTAGGATTACTACTCTTGGATTATAAATATACTTTTTAAATGCTTTTGTTATTATGAAATTTTAGAAATTTATCAATAATATTATGGACTTTTCTCTCAAGCATGTAGTTGCTTGTTTCTTTCGAAGACTTAGTCGAGTGCTAGCTTATGCCGTGCTAACTCAAAGCGTCAATTATGTTTGAAACTTTGCATACTTAAAGTTTTTCTTTTTCTTGAATTAGATGTTGGAAAATCTCTTAAAGGAATGTCATCTCTAAACCCATCTTTAACATGATAATTAACAATGGATATTGTAAAGGAAGATAGAGTGGATGCAACTGATCACTTATACGTTGCAAATTCTTAACGTGTCTCCTTAACAATGTCTCTCACACCTTCTTGTTTATTAAAATCACTAACATTGCTGCTATTTCACTGGCATTGGGAAGATTATATGTCCTTTCATCTGTGTTTTGACTCTTAATCAATTTTAAGTTGATTTCCCTTAATCCATCATTGGAGAAATGGTCTCTTGCAACTCAATATGTCCATCCAAGAACATTATACTCATCAAACATTGTCAACACCCAATTTTGTCCGAACCAATAAAAATTAGAAAAATACAAAAAAATCAAAAATCAAAAAATAGACTTAATCCCATGGTCCAATACCTTTGAAGACCTAACTAACCTAATATCATTTTTAGAGTAATAAGTCCAATCCAATAAAACCCAGGCCCAAATCTCATTAAAAAAAAGAAAAAAGTTTTAAATTATCTTAATTAAGTTACAAATTTAAATTTAAATTTAAATTTAAATTTGAATTATGAAGAGTTAATATTGATTAAATTGATTGATTTTGTAAACTTAATGTTGATTGATTGTGGGGCATTAATTTTCATTAAAATTGATAGAAAGGAAATCAGATCAGATTGAAAAATTAATTGAAGAAATTAAATGGGCCTAATTCTATAAATAAAGAAGCAAATTAGAAACCTAGAGGGAGGGTTAGAATGAGAGCTAAGGAAGTGTTGCAGAACTGACTACAGGGGGAGAAATAAAAAGAAGACCAGGGAAAAGGTGTCATCTGCCAGGAGGAGAACACAAAGCATAATTGCTAGGGGTAAACGCTTATAGGAGATACCCACGCACTAAGCCTTCGGCGCAGCACCTCGCCTGTCACTTGACTCATGACTTGACCTATTGGTATGTGTTTGCATGTTCTCTAATTCATCTTGTTCAATTTGAGCCATAATGGATTTAGCTATATTCATATGTGATAATACAATGGCAGCCGTCTCGTTCAAAATGGTTTGTGATGTAATGGTGTTTGTGATTGTAATAGTTGCTCCTCAACTTTAATGAAATTTGAGAATTTAAAAGGGATAGACATCTGATCACTTAATAGTATAGGGAGTACTAGAGCATTTGTTTATTCAAGAATTTGGTTTTAGTTTTGTTTTACGGCATTTAGCTTACTATAACAATATTTTTGAATGCTGCCTGAATTTATTTGCTAAAACTAATTTGATCGCATGTGATTCGTTTATGCCCATTTATTTAGTCCGAATTGCTTATACGGTTGACCAACTCCTTTGCTTGAAATAATGAACTGGGTGGATTAAATTATTGATTCGTTTCTTATTTTGTTCTTGCTGCGGTTTTTTCATTCCTTTCATTTGATTGAATTGTATATATTTGCTTATATTTTTTGTTTCCTTTATTTTTGTCTCTTGTATATTATTGGTTTATGTGAGTACGGAAATGGGAATAAAACAAAACAATAAAATAAATGTTATATTCTTTTGGTTAATTTTTTAGTAGCAATTTATTTCTGAGTTGTTATATATTTTCTTTCCCAAATTTAAAAATGAATGCAACACAATCATTTTGTTAAACATTAAATAAGTACGTTTAGGTTTTGAGGAATAAGTCTTCCTAACATAATAGGTTTTCAGGGATAAATCTCCTTGACCTATTTCAGGATGGCTCTACGGTACTCAATCTTGTAGGATTCACTATTAGTCAATTAACCAATCAAGCATTTTCATTTTTATTAATCATTACTTTTAATTTAAATAATATTTTAATTTTAATTAAAATCCTTTAACCCTTTCTAGACAAACTACGGAACTTTGATTCCTCAATTGAGGATACGTAAGCACTTTGAACAAGTCAACCTTGTAAATATTTTCATTTAGTTCATTGTTTGTTATTTTATAAATATTTTAATTTAATTCATTGATAGTCTTTAATTTTTATTTGATTTTATGGGGTAAAATAAGTATTTAGAGGTTATTAATTTGTACAATTTGACAGATGTATTAGGGGTGCAGTGAGATTAAGTTTTTACCATTCTCTGTACATAAATCAGCTCCCAAACTTGAATTTGTTTCACAGACTGGTTTTAATTTTTCTTTATAAAGGGTTTTGCCAATAATCTTACCTATCCAAATAGATATTAGTAGTGATTCCATAAAGTTATTTTTACAAATTTTAATTACTTCTTTTGTTACCACATCTTCCGTATATGTTGTGACAATCATATCCTTAAAGGAATTAACAATATTAGGATCTAAGTCGTTAGTATTATTTTGAGACTCGAGTAAAGGCTATTTGCTCATAATACATTTACCAACTCATCTTTGTTAAAATAAATATATCCCTTTTTGCTTTAGTAATTTTACAACTAAAAAAATTAATTTATTTATACTATTCAAATAACTCGTTTCCACAAAATTATTTTTAAGTGAAAATTTTTAGATATAAAACTTGTTTTTCTTTAAAATATTTTAAAGCATGTTCTATACAAAAGAAATGTTAAACAAATTATGTAATTGAGCTCTAAGAACTTGTTTGGATTAAAAATTTTAAAATAATATAATTTAAAAAAATTAATGGTGAAAGAATTAATTTATGTTTGGCAATGATATTTCAAAAGTGATTATATAATAATTAATTTTATTCAAATAATATAAAGTAAAATCACATTAGATATTAAATTATAAAAAATGTGTTGTATATTGTAAAAAAATTAATTTGTTGCGTCCTACTAAATAAGAGTACTAATAATAAATTATAATATGTGAGAAAAAAATTGAATTGATTCTGATAAAGGATGGATTAATGTTAGGACAATTTTAAAAGAATAAATTATAGAACTCACAAATTGATTTTTTTTTATTGCCAGTACAATTGATTTTTCATGATACAACCATGAGTTTAATTTTGACGCATTGTTAGTACAAAAATATTTACACTATCTTTTAATCATGAGTTGTCAAATCATTAATAAAGATTGACTAAAATAACAACTACTTAAAAAGTTAAATACTAGGTAATATGCAATTGGATGATAGAGTAAAAAAACTTTACAAAGACAGTGAATTAAAATTAAATCCTACAATAAAATGAAGCAAATAACATTATTTATTGTTAGAATCAATTTTGTAGTACTAAAATTGATTTTCAATTGTTCAAAATCTTTAAAAAAAGCACTTACCAAAGAGTGAGAATGAGTAGATAGAGAGTGGACCAAGATTGTAAAAGATCAGTTTAAGAGTGACTTTGAATTCTTTCCTATTATATGACCATCTTATTGAAGAAAGATAGACACAAAACTTTTTATGCAAGAACCCACTCAGATCAGTTGTAATTTAAATCTAAATGTGTTTTTTTTTTCTTTCTAATAAGATAATCTCGTATTACTTGACTAACACGAGAGAATGTAAATCTCTCAAGAGTCATATGTTTCTTTTGAGAATGAAGGTCTTTGGATATTGTGCTTGCACGTTTCACAAGACACCAACATTTTAATTATCAGAATACAACTTTTGAGTGATTTTTATGTGCTCGAGGAAGACATTTATCTTACTATTTAATATTGACAATATCAGTTTTGTGAATTATTATTATATACTTAAATTAAAGTTTTTTACAGCCAACAATAGGCCAATAGCCCACAAAAATAATATGGCTACAATTAAATAATACTAAATAAAAGGAATGTCTTATTCCTTGAGCATCTAGGAATTTTTCATAACATTTTCATTAAAATGAGACACATATGACAGGTTGGATCCAAATGCCGAAAATTGTTACGGCCAAATGTGAAAACATATCTCCACATGGCATAATCAAATTATACATAAAAAAGTCAAACCATTGTTCTCCTTTAAAATATTGTATTAAATAATTGAGATTTCAATTTGAAAATATCAAATTGTTATGCACACGACCAATTTTATAACATTGGACAAAAATGGTTTTCATCACTGATTCAATTGTTGTGATCAGTTGATTTGATCATATGTATCAAAAGTAGTCTAAAAGAGATAAACTTAACAAGAGAATAATCAATTTAGGAGTTGTATACGAATTACCACTGTCATCCAAAATAAATGTTCAGTTTATTTAGAAGTATGTAGGAGTTTGGCTTTTATATTGGAGTAGAAGTAGCCTTGCATGAGTAACTGATTATCTACCTAGTTGTATCCTATGTGAGGAAAGAGCAAGCTGATAAGTGCAACCAGATAGTACATTTATAATAAGGATTTGACTCATCTAAAGTGAGGGATTCAATATTAATCATTGATAAGATAGTAGATTTGTCATGCATGTACATGTATTTTATTATGATCTCAACCGTTGATTTTCTCATCAATGATTAACGCTCCTCATTTTACCTTTTAAAGTTAAACCCTCACTTTAGAGGAGTTAAATCCTTATAATAAGTTATTAATTTTATTTGATTAGAAAATCACATGATTAATATATTATTTTTTTCAGTACATATGATTAATATATTATTTATTTATTTTTCTTATTTTGATGAACTAAAATTAATGAGAAACAGTTTAATGGAGTGAGATTTGGATAAACTAGAAGTGTAGTTAGAGAGGGCCATCTCCATTAACCTTGGGCTGATTAGGTTATCAGAGACCAAATAAAGATTGTTTTAAAAAAGAGATAATTTTTTGAAACTAATTTACTTTACACTTGGATCTTTCCTAAAGAGTTATTACTCTAATAGTTGAGACTTCAATTTGAAAATATCAAATTTTAATATGCACACACACTTTCAATTCTATAACGTTGGTCAAAAATGGCTTTGATCATTGATTCAATTGTTGTGATTAGTTAATTTGATCCTATTGTTACGATAAGCAATAAAAAAAGGGGATAAGTTTATTTTTTTGTAAAAAAGAAGAGAAAGTAGTTGTTATTTAAGTCTCACATTTGAGAAAAAAAAATTTATACTGTTTTAGTTTTAAGTCCCATATTAGAAAAGTAGTAAACTCCTTCCCTTTAAGAATGATTATATATAAACCTTAAGGTAGAGAAGTTTAATTACATTTCCTCTCTAGGCTCTTTGTAAAAGGAGTAAGAGGTTTTAGCAAATTTTGAAAGCAAGATCTGACGGCGATTTAGATTTTGGGTTATCCTGACTTAAGGTAGGTAAGTAGATATTTTAATCAAAGACATTTTTTTTTATGTTGTTATTTTATACTTTTATTTTATTTTATCTCATTTTATTTTTATTTTATGTTTTCATTGGGCAAATTTTGGATAGTGAATTTAGGCCTTGAGATATAAAAATATTTAGGATTTAGGGATTTTATGATGTATTATTCTGGAGATATTAATTGGATGTGTCAAGAATTGATAATGTTTTGCTTCAGGGCGATCCCAGTTTGGTCAATGTTGCATTAATGACTTAGTGGGCTATAAATGATAAGATTGAGAAAAGATCTCAGAGGCCAAGTGACTGCTAATTTGGGAATTAATTCTTTAAGGTTTAAAGTGAGACATTTTGTCTTAGCATGATGTTTTAAAGGTTTTTGAGATCATTAAATATTGGTGTGTATCCTAGATAATTAGATGGAAAAGAAGTTAATTGGTAAGAAACTATGAATGAGGATGTTATAAAGTTTGCGTCTGGATTTTGGTGTACCAACAAGTGAGGTAGAGCATTGAATGCTAGTAGGCTTGTTACATCAAATAGATAAACTCAAATGGAAGTATGAAAGAATATATATAGATTTTGTAACATAGTTGTTGATGACCTAATGACTCATTTTTGTGAAATTATAAAATGGTTAATGAAGTTTGCACATGTCTTGCCTGTGTAAATTATTTTCATAGTGACTTAGTATGCTAAGCTTTATTTGGATGAGCTAGTATCTTCAGCATGGATTATTTCTTTCATCTCTGATTAGAGATCTTTTCATATAGCTTTGAGCATCTATTTGGATTTGAGTACACTTTTCATCTTGAGGTTGATAGCCAGTCAGAGAAAACCATTTAGATCATATAAGATATGCTTCATGCTTGTGTCTATACCTTGGCGAGAGTTGAGACTGACATTTACCTTTGATAGAGTTTGCTTATAATTCAGCTAACAGTCTAATATTCAAATGACATCTTTTGAGGCCTTTTATGTGAGACAATATATATCACTAATTAGTTGGTTTGAGACTGGCAAGGATAAACTTGTGGAATCATATTTGATTTAAGAAGCCACCGAGAAAGTTAGATTGATTCAAGATCATTTAGTGACTGCTCATAGTAGGTAGAAATCTTACTCAGATTAGAGACGTCGTCCCTTGGAATTTAGGGTAGGAGACCATGTATTCTTACATGTTTATCCTATGAAAGGTATGTTAATGTTTGGAAAGAAGGATAAATTAAGTTCAAGGTTCAAAGGACCTTTTGAGATTCAAGAGAGTGTTCGGCAAGTAGCCTACCGCTTAGCCCTTTCACCTAATTTTTTAGAAATTCATCTAGGTTTTCAAGTCTCTATATTTCTAAAATACGTTCATGACCTTTTTCATTTTATACAACATAAAACAGTTCAACTTCATGAATGTTTTAGTTATGTAGAGCAATTAACGACCATAGTAGATAGGTAGGTGAAACTTTTACACATTTAAGGATATCACTTCAGTGAAAGTTGTTTGCCATGGGCCATCAAGTGAAGCAGTGACTTGGGAAACTAAAGTAGCTATGCGTAATAAGTACCCATACCAACTCAATGAACAAGGTTAGAAAGAAATTTCAAATTCAAGGACGAATTTATTTTAACGAGGGAAGAATGTGATGATAAGCATAAAACAGGGTGATAAACTAAAAAAAAAAAAGAGAAAGGAGTTGTTATTTAAGTCTTACATCGGAAGAAAAAAAATCTATTATTTTAGTTTTAAGTCCTACATCAGAAAAGTAGTAAACTCCTTCTCCTTAAGAATGATTATATATAGACCTTAAGATATAGAAGTTTAATTGCATTTCCCCTCTAGGCTCTTTGTAAAAGGAGTAAGAGATTTTAGTAAATTTTGGAAGCAAGATCTAACGTCGATTCAGATTTTGGGTTATTTTGGCTTAAGCTAGGTAAATAGATATTTTAAGTAGAGGCGTTTTTTTATGTTGTTATTTTATGTTTTTATTTTATTTCATTTTTATTTATTTTTATTTTATATTTTTCATTGGAAAAATTTTGGGTAGTGAATTTAGGCTTTGAGATATAGAAATATTTAGGATTTAGGGATTCAATTAGGAATATCAATTGTTTATGATTGATTTTGATATTTTTCTATGGTTATAGAACGGTATAAGAAACCTCCATTTCACCAAGGTGAATCATTGGAAGAGGACCCAATTAAAAATCACTAAGTACAGTGAGTAGTTATTATCTATGTCTATTTGTGATTTTTAAATTTTGAATAAATTTTAGAATTTTTATTTTGAATATATTAGAGCCTTAGGTAAAATTTTCGAAAACTCACATTTGGTTTCTGAGCATAGTTACAATGAAATGATGAACAGATTGATAATTTTTGTTGATAGAAAATATATTGATAATGGTTTTGAAATAATTATAACAATTGTTTCATATATCATTTTTGGGCCAATGATGGTCATTGTTATAGACAATGATTTTTGGACCATTAATAAAAATTGTTTCAGGATATGGATTGATGCTATATTGACACTTATTATCGGCATTGGTCGCTTAAGAAAGCATATCTGAAAATATTTTTGAGTGAGTTCTCTAATGTCAGGAAATGTTCTGTTTGAAATAAAATTAATTTTAATAAATTAGAATTTTCATTTTCACTTGGAAAATTTATTTTTTTTACGAAATATGATATTTTTATAAATTATTTTTCTTGAGAGAAAATCATATCAGAATATTGTATCTAATAGCAGTAAATGTTAGCCTTGGTGCTCTTAGGATTAGACTCTGCAGAGGAGATACTAACTCTGTATTTAGTTAGTACACATGGGTTAGTTATAGATTTAGAACGTGATGCTCATTAGTTCAAGCCTTGGACTTGTTAGATTGGTTAGTTTACCTGTGAGCTGTGTGCTTGTTTGTTCAGTTCAAGCCTTGGGCTAGTCAGACTAGTTATCTTACCCCAGCGGGCTGTGTACTCGATTTGTTCTAGTTCTGCTTGGTGCATTATTCGTTTGGATTTTATTCTAATTAATTTTCTCAATGTTTGAGATTTGTTATTGGAAATTATTTATTGACTTTAGTACTTTGTATTGTATATTTTTTCAATAAAATTTATAATGACTGATTTAGAATTTTTATATTTTAGAAAGAATTGTGTCTGCTTATTATATTTTTTCAAGTATTTTAATTTAGCTTTATTTGCGATATATCATTTTAGAAATTATTTTGTTATTACTCATAAAAAAGCTCGTGCCCCTACTTATCCCATTTCTAGTGTAGTAGGTATTAACTGCTCACTGAGTTGTAAACTCACTCATCGTTATCATATGTTTTTCAAATAAAAGAAAAGAAATTGTTTCTAGTTCGGTTCCTCCGGTTTGATCGAGGGAGTGTTCAATTGTTTTTGGTGAGGCCTACACACTCTTAGTGGGGGCAAGTTTAAACATTTTTTTATTTTTTTTATTTATATTGGATATGAAAGCCTTACTGGCTAATACTCTTAGATATGGTCCATTATCTTTATAAGTAGGACTTGTTAGTCTGTTATATGTAGTCCCTGATTGGATTATATTGTGGTATTTTTATTTTATAATAAATTAATGGTGATTGAGATTCACCTATTGGATATTATAAGTATGAATTTATGCTGAAATAAAATATTTTCTGATGCTCTATGGTGGCTATTTAGATTGTCTGTTCAGAATTACAGATTAGGAGGCTTGTATGGCTTGGGTGAGCCTACGGTAAGCCCTTGCCATATACAGGTCATGGACCCCCAGTTCGGGTCTTGACACTTATGACATCAAAAGTTGGCTAAAAGAGAAAATATTATTAAGAGAGTAATCAATTTTTGAGTCATATACTATTTATCATTGTCATCCAAAATAAGTAGTCAATTTGAAACTACACCTACAAGTCATGACACTAATACATTAATTTCTATTAAAACAAACTTTAAAACTAAAAATTTGTATGCTACAAAATGTACACACCAGAATTTCACTTTTGGGTAAGTTTGGATGGGGAGTTTATATAAAGGGATTCCCTCTCTTTGATATCAAATTTTCAATTTTACAAAAAACTCTAATGCCTTCATCATATTTTGAAAGTGGTTAATAATGTGCTAATAAGTGGTTAATTTAGTTGGCAAGTGGTTAAACAACAGGTATTGAAAGTGCAGCACAAGTGGTTAACCATGTGTAAAAAGGTGGTTAACTTAGCTAGACAAGTGGTTAACACTTGTCGTGTCGGGTTCAAAAAATTTTTAGTTTGGAATAGGCACCTATTTGGAGGGTTATAGAAAATAAACATTTTCTTGAAACCAAAACTCTCGGTAATTGATCCTTAGATGTTATAGAATTGAAGAGTGATTTTTAACGAATTTTTGGGGAGCTTAACCCATTCATGTTGAAGGCCAAAAGTTCAAAAAGTTGGGATTTTCATAAATTTGAACTAGAAGCTGAGTTTTGACTTTTTATTCTTAAGGATTTCAATTTTTTTGATATTTTATTTGAATTCAAATGGGGGATATTTCTTTATCTACATTTATGTTTTATAATTAATGAAGAGTAAAATAAATGAGGACATTATCTTAATGTAAATAAAAAGAGTATTAGAGAAGCCACTTGTTTCCCCCTTTCATATGCGTCAACTAGAACCCTCTTAACATCATTAGTGTCGACGTTCCTCTTCCTCCCCATTCTAGAATCTTCGAAGCCCTTCCTCTTTAGTTGACACCCTCTGTTCTTTGTGATTGACTTCGCCGTTCTCTGTCATCGATGCAAGTGACTCATACTTCTGCTGATTTTGAGTGTCATAGTGTGTTTTGGGTGTGGGAGCTATGGTTTAGAAGAGACCCAAGCTACCCACTCCCATTTATGTTTTTGGCTTTCGGAGGTAATCTTAAAGCCCTCAGCACCTTCTCTTTCATATATTTGGACATATTTTGCATTGGGTACTTAGATTTGATGAATTTAGTGTTATAACCTAGGTTTTGGTTTAGGGATTTTTGAATTAGAGGTTATACTTGGTTATCCTATGGTTTTAACTTTTGATTATTGGTGTGTATACCTTGTTTGTGGTCCTAAACTTATTGGAATATCATCCTGTTGTTTCTGGAGGAACCGCAACATTGTTGACTTGAACCCATTGGATTGGGCTTGTGTTGTGAGTAGTTGTGATGTCTCTTCTAATTACACCTAAGCTTGTTTATTTAATTCCTATACATATTTGAATATTTTTGAAGCATGTGCAAACTATAATTCTCATTGAGTTTATGGTATAAGTGGAAAATATTTGTGATGAAAAGAGCTCCAATTTTGTTAACCTTTTCAGAAATTTCAGTTGAGAATATTTGAATAAGTTTCATGGCAAGAGTTCAAACTACTTGAGAAAGTATGTGTATATTGCTTCTATACAATGTGTTTATACTTTTTGAATGGTATTGACTCACATGGTATATTCATCTACTTCCACAGTTTGGATTTTATGAAATCGTGATTTCTATTAATATTATTTTTGGGATCATAGTGGACTTTTGGGTCATTTACAAATAACCCCTTGAACTTTAAAATCATCCTAATTAATATTTAAATTATAACAATTACACAAATTAACCCTTTCATCCACCATCCATTCATTTTAAATCTTTTTTCTTATTCATTTTGGAATGAATGAAAGGTGGATGGAAGGATTGATTTGTGTAATTGTTATAATTTAGGTATTAATTAGGATAATTTTAAAGTTCAAGAGTTTATTTGCAAATGACTCAAAGTTTAAGAGGTTTGTATACTCTTTTTCTTAATTTTAATAATACATTCTTATATTGAAGTGATGCATTAAAGAAAATTAAATTTCTTATAATATATTTGACTTTAAGATAATGGGAAAAAAAGAGAAAAGATATATTTATATTTTAAATTAAGAAAAATTTAAAATGTCTTTTCTATATTCAGGTATTCCCATATCCTTTAGGTGTGAGATTAATTTTGTGGGAGCTACTGACCGCTTAACTTAAGTTTGCTTACTACTTGTGTTGCAACATATTGGTAAGTTTTAAAATGTTTGAAAAAATGAAAATGAATGATTGGAGAATCACATGATAATTGTTCAGTCTTGAAACTCCCAAACAAAACAATTATTTAAAACTAACACCTCTCAATTTGTATTTTTTATTTTTATTTTATAAATCATTTTATTATAATTGTTAATTTCGATCCATCTTTAGAATTATATAGGTTAAAATAAATAATTGGTCCCTATAGTTTTCACTCATTTGTAATTTGGTCCCTCTAATTTATTTTTTTTGCATTTGAATTCCTATAATTTTCTACCATTACTAAGTTAGTTCCTGTCATCACCTGAGATTATAACGCCATTAATTTTTTATCCAGTTGTTAAACAAAATCTTATGTGAATCCTATGTAACACTACTGAGTGCTGAGATGAGTTATAAAAGACTAAATTACAAATGAATGAAAACTATAGGGACCACATTACCAATTATTTATTCTTCTTCTTCTTCTTCTCTTTTTTTTCTCTAAATTTTGTTTTTTCATTTTTGCTCCCAATTTTATCAGGCCATGGCCATGGGTCCTAGAAAGAGCTTCTTCTTTTTCTTGAGCAATTCTTATCTCAGGAATGACATCATTGACATTATCAGAAATGACCCATAGTTTTATGGAGTTATTCAAGTTCCAACCTTGTAAAACTCATCCTGAGTGTTTATATCGACCTATCTAACATGGTTTAAAAGGAGTTCTATGATAGTCATCATCCCTCTATAAGAAACAATATTGAATGACTGATATAAATGATTTGCAGTAGAAACACACAGATTTAATTTAAGCTTTTGCTCAAGATCTATAATCCTTTTATAGGGATGAGGACTTATAAAACAGACAGACTGTTCAAGGGCTGTTAATAGAGGAAAGTAATATACTTGGAGCAGATCAGGGCTTATAGAGTTAGCAAAATAGGTCCAGTTACTTAAGAATAACATTGGGAGCGTGGGAATATATGAGCTTAGATTATTGAGATATATTAGTAAGGCTAACCCCACATCATTGATGACACTTACTGAATGTTTTAATTAATAGCCAATGTGTCAAGTGTTAAAATTAAATAATATCCACACATCTTATCAAGCTTTCTTATACATATATATAGCAGATTGTGAATATATATTGATCAATACTCAAGACATCTATGAATTAAAGATCACGCCTCTCTCACCAACAGTAACTTTTTTCTTATAAACAATATGTATGCAACCCATCGCATAAGTGTTATGGTCAAATTGCGATCACATACTTAGTAACTTAACACTTTAGAATTCTCTTCCATTGTGTTACCATTAATAAAGTCTCTAAGATTCAATAACTTAAATTGGTTATATCTTTGTCGTTGAAGAAATGAAATGATGCAATCCATTTATATTTTTTTGCAAAATTTTTGTAAAAGATGATAATAAAGGTACATACTATGATAGATATTATGATAATTGTTAAGCACATACTTGAGCACAAGAAATTTTCATTTCTTTGAAAACTTTTCATGTTTCATCCACATAGAACAATGGAATGCACAAGAAATAAGAGTAGAGAAAATAAAATATGAGAGTTTAGAGAAACATAAGCTTGGAGTAGGAAGGGTAGCTATAGAACAACCAACTTTAGAGAGAAAAAGAGAAGAAAAATAATAATAATAAATACTTGGTAATTTGGCCCCTATACTTTTCGTTCATTAGTAATTTGGTCCATATAGTCCATCTCAACACTCTGCAGTGGTGCCACATAGGATCCACATAGGATTCTGTTTGGCAACTGGATAAAAATATTAACGGCATTTTAAACTTAGGCAATGGTAGGGACTTATTTGGTAATGGTAAGAAATTGTAGGGATTCAAATGTAAAAAAATAAAGTTTAGGGATTAAATTACAAATGAGTGAAAATTATAGGGACCAATTGTTTATTTTAACCAATTATATATTATATTATGATTTAAATAATTATTATCATAATCAAACATTTTTAATAAGTAATTATCATTCTTGATGGTTGAGTTTATACATATTTTATATTATTTAAAATATCATTTAAAACAATTTTGATTTTTTCACTAAATGAATTTAAAAAGGTAAAATATGAGAATAATAATTTCATTTGAATTATGGTAGTATTTAATGTACTTTATCACAAAATCATAAGAGAAAATTTAGAAGATTAGGATATGATGATAGTAATTTCATTTGAATTGACTTAACTTTTCAATTCCTAAATTTCTAATTTTTTTGATATAAAATGATATTATTAAGAACTTGGGACCACACTACAACAAATAAACCTTTTGGCAACATTTAAAAATGGTGGAGCGTTGCTTAAAATATAAGAAAGGGGTGGCCAAATAAAGCGTAGCCTTTTCCTAAGGGAACGCTTCTTGTGAGGTTTAGGCTACGAAATTTAGAAAGTGTTACTTTTTGATCGCTTAAGGCAACGCTTTTAGCGGACACCTTTGGCAACGCTTTCCAAGCATAATTGTTTGGCAACGCTTTCCAAGCATAATTGTTTGGCAACATCTCTAAAGCGTTGCTTATTTTCTTAGTATAGGCAACGTTCTTTCAATTCAAAGGCTACGGTTTTGGTTTCATCTATAGCAACGTTTATCCAGCATTGTAATAATGACTACGCCTTAAAACCGTTGCCTTTCTTACACTATAGGGAACAGTTTTTGCCACACTTTTTATCAAGTGTTGTCACTTAACACCACACTTGGTAAGCGTTGCCTTTGTTATGCTATTCGCAACACTTATTGACCACACTTATCAAGTGTTGTCATATACCACCTTAAAAAGCATTGCCATATTATTAATTATAGGAAACACCTTTGAAACAAAAAGACAACAATTTGATTCAATTTTAAAACCACCTATAAACTTGTTTCATTTATTATTTTTCTATAATCACCATTTGCATAATAGACAACGACATTTTAAATTACATTTACTTAATGCATTAAATGTAATAAGAAACATTCATTAATTAAATAAAATATAAATATTTAAATAAACTAATAGCACAATAAATTGTTCCAAGTACTAGCAATTAACTTAACCAAAACACATCTATATAATTTTTAACACAAATTGTTTCGACTAATAACAATTAACTTAACAAAAGCCCATGTCTACAGTTCATAAGACATTTTTTTCAAGTCGTAACAATAAACCTAATCAAAACACTAATTGTTTCACATCATGCTACATATGTAATGTGTGAAACACTATATCATCATCTGACTCTCCATGTAGATGAAATAGACTAAAAACGTCCACTACGATCAATTCCAAATGCATCATTAGAATTTTCCTACACACATTTAAATGAAATTAAAGGATTATCAATTATGCATATTTAAATCATTAAAATTTAAGAATCAGTAAATAATGCAGCCAAAACTAATCCACCTGAGTTGCTGCGAAATTCATAAAATATATATGTCAATAATATGAACAACTAAGCTTAAGCATGAAACTGTGAACCACAATGCAACCATAAGAGTAAAACAAGTGAAGCAGCAAAAGTGCATTAATTCTTCAAAGATCCTTAAGTAAACCACAATTACAACGGCATATTGAAGGAAATCAGCATAACTATTCGACCTCTTTGTCTATAGTTCTATACTGTGCAAGAGCTATTTCAAGAAAGAAGGGATAGTAGAATCTCACCATACAAGTGCTTATCTTATCTTTATATTGTTAGCTACTTAGCATGGTATGGTCATATAGAATTAATGACATTTAAGATGGACTAGAGTGACAGATGATTATTGCACCTTTTTTTTTCGTACATAAATGATTATTTAAGCATGACATAACATAATCATGTAAATATTAAACGAAATATTGTTTTTTATGGTGGAAACTCTTTTATATGTAAATTAAAAAGACGAAAGAAAGATAACAATGACAAATTTTGAACTATGCCTAGATCCATCAGTATCGACTTAGAAAGTAAGCAAGTAACACCCTGACAAAAGCTACAGTGCAGAATTCAAGTAAACTACAAGAGTACAAGTGCAATTTTCACAACTTACAGTGGCCATAAACAAATAAGAAAATTATAAAATATTTATAAAAATAAAAAATAAAGGATAAGAAGGTTACTTGATAATCTTTCATTTTATTCTTTCATTTTAAAAAATTCTCAAATGAAAATAATTTTTAATCAAAATAAAAAATTTACCATCCCTTCGCTTTCCTATCAAACTCCTCCATCCATACATATCCTTTAGAGTAGAAATCCATCAGCAATGGTTTCTACACCCCTTTTATTTTCTTATGTCTCACACTTCATCAAACATACTTCATGAAATTTGATTCAATATTTAATTAGGTAATGCAAGAAACAATCAAAGTTTCCAAGAAGAAAAGTTCATTAAGCAGAGCATGAACATTCATTAAACACCTAAGAAGCAACTCAATAATTATAAAAAATTTTGTGGGTGTGAAGATCATCCCCAAAATTCAGCTTTAACGTTACTAAAATACCCCAATCCATCCACTTAATCAGAAATGTTGCGTGTTAGAAATCTTGCAAACTTATTACTTAATGAATTTCATGAGTTCAAGGCATTGAACTTCAAGGTTCCCTTAAGCTTTCAAATTAATGCCTTTGAAGAAAGCTCTCTCCCACATATCATTGCTCATGGTATCTTGCCATGGTCTATTAGAAACACTGTCTATCCAAGTTTCTCAAAGCAGTGATCGTTTGGCATGTATTTGGATATTAGAAGCTGGACCCATATATTAGGTTACTTAATTAGAACAGTTTAAAGTAAAATTAACAGATACAATGTGTGGTAAAACTAACAACAAAAACATATTTAACTCAATCAAAATGTCAAATATGTCAATAAAGATAATAAACTTACCAAATGCCACAATATCTCTCCTTATGAAAATTCAAAAAATCCAACACAACTTGTTAGCTGCAACAAAAGATTACCAATCACACTTGTAACACATCTGAAACATAAAATTTAGCATGATGCTTACATTGTCATACATCTAAATCCATCATCTACTTGGACGCAATACGAAAACCGATCTTCAAATAACAAAGCATTTGGTAGGACATTTAGAAACTAATGCCTACCATAGTACTCTTATGCAAATTTAATTGTCAATGTTGCACCAGGACGCATTTTGTCTGATGTCAATTACTCGAACCAAGAAACAGTTTAGTTTTGTAAAAACATTAAAATATGAGCACATTGAATCTATATTTTAGGCCAATTACTTGAAGGGATGCTGAACATTAAATTTGAAAGAACCAAAGAGAATGGAATACGAACTAACAGAGTAAGAGAGGCCCTGCGTAGTTGTCTCAGTGAGTAAATAAACAACATAAGCATTACCTCTGCTTTTTTCTACAAATTCGCTTCAGATTTAGCCTCAATAGACCTTGGACTTGTGACTCCTTAGGTTAAATAGTAGCTAAGACATTAAGATACTTTGCGAGTGTTGGGCGGTCATAAGGTCCATTCACACAATCGGTGGGATTGTGTCGTTGTAATGTGGATATCTTGGGGTCCTGATTTCGTGCGTAGGTTCTAGTTGGTTCTCTAATGATTAACGGGTGGTATGGACTTGGTCCATGGGTTGGTTTGGACGGTATGGTCCGCCAGCCCCCTATTTTAGAAGTTGTTGAGTGATGACTGATTAAGCTTATGTGTTCTTGAGGGCTCCCAAATGGTTCGGTACGGTCCACCAACACTCTAGCTCGGAAGTCAACGACGGGTGGCTATCTGAGCTTGAAGTCTTTGGTCAGAATGCTGAGGTTGAGTAATTGGCACGCTTAACCAGCCCCTTTTGCTCAGAAGTGGATGGTGTGTTCTTGTAAATTGTCTTTTGTTCAGTCGGTATTTTTTAGGAGTTATCTTTGAAAATGATCAAGCTTTTCGAGGTATGCAGGTCGGTCGTTCATTCGGTCAAAATTTTCTTTGGAAGTGAATGATGTGTTAATGGAGTTTTTTGTGGTGACCACCAATGGTTATGTTTACACATGTCACCGACACGTGTCACGATCTCCTGGATATTAATTATACTAATAAACGTGAGTTTATATTTGGCAGCTTGAGATAATAATTTTTTTCATCAAATCTCTCCACTTTTAGTGAAATAATAAGAAATTATTAAATTAAAAAAAAAAAGATACAAAAAATTTTAAATAAAAAAATTGGAGTTCATAACCTGTTATGATGATTTGCGTCTATCCTTTTTTAAAAGGATGGTCCTATTACAAGAGAGATCCAAATCCGTCAATTTATTCTATTTAAAATGTATCCATTGGATCATGGCATTTGGTTTGGCCATGCAATCTGAACCGTTAATTTCCCATTTTGATTTTCAAATAAGAGTTTTAAATCAAAGCAGTTCAATTTCCCATTTCCTTCTCTCTTCATCTTCATCAATATCCATTTACCATTGCATTTCCTTATTGTTTGTGGGGTTTGTCTTCTTGTGTTTCTGATTTGCTTTGAACTCTTTTCATCTTGGCTCCATTCATGATTTGAGTGTAATTTTGTTGGGCTTGAAGATTGCATTTGATGATTTCGTTCCCAGAATCTTCTCTTCCAGAAACTTCATTCCGTACTTTTCAGGTATTTCTTTCTTCCATCTCATTTGTTTATTGTTCATGTAATGTTATTGAATGTGGTGCTTCTAGGAGATACTCTTTTGCTATGCTAGGCCCTTGGGGATTCGTTTATGATTTTCTTATCTTCTTATCTTTTGCTTTTGGGTATTTGAGAATGGTGCGTCATCATTTAGTAAAAGGTAGTGATTCTAGTAGTGGTGATTATAATGAACTTGTGGAATCTTTGGGTAAGGTTAAAGTAATCCACGAATCAGAAAAGATTGATAAGTTTGAAGGGCCATTGAGTTCCAAGATGATTGAAGATAGGGCTTCTTGTTTTAGATTATTAGGAGTGAGGGCCCCTATAGCATTTAGCGAAGCACGGTCTAAGGGACTATTGGCTCTTTGCCAATTGCATAGACGAATTATCAGAGCACTTGACATATATGGGCAAGTTTCGCTAAATCCTTCCCTTGACTCAGTTAATGTAGGTATGGCAAGTGTTTCTTCTGAGGAGACCGAGTCAGATGTCCAGAAGTTTTTTTATGAGCCATCTTCGGACGTAGAAATTGTGGATCAGTCAAGAATGAGAGAGGAGGGGAACATTCTTCCATCTGACAATGATTATTCTTGGGCTAATGTGGATGTTTTTAGAATAGCTTCGGTCTATAATTCCTTTGAGAGTGTTAAGAATTTGGACTGTATTAACATTGATTGTGATGTTGATGATGACAACTACATTAGTGATGAACGAGTGTGTATGGTGCGCAAAACAAATGTAAATCCTAAGTGGTGTTATGTATATGATACTTTCTTCTTGGATCGAAGCTATTTTTTCCACTGACCAACTTTGACTGTCAAATCCTAAGTGAGATAATATTTTAATATTTCTTGACTTTTTGCAATCACAAGATGTAAGAAGTGGGGCCACATCACCTAGTCAGCCAAGAAGATTGTGAAATGGAATCATGGAAGTATGGAATCATGGAAGCAACACTCATCAATACGTGGGTCTGACGAGTTCCTATTAGTTAGTTTGCTAATTGTTGCTAAATGAATTGTAGGCATTTATTTCTCAAAACCTTAGTACATGTTGTCAAGTAATTTTGGGGTTATTTGGCCCTAAATTGATGTAGTCATGCTTGATTTATATATAATTGCGATGATTACTTAGTTTATTAAATTCATGAGTATTTCTCTTTATAACAAAGGTTACAGGCAATAGCCAAAAATTATTTTAAAATTGCAGAGGCGAAACTGTTAAAAGCAAGAATTGATTATATATAATGATTCCACCATGCAATCTATCTATAATATAAATATAAATTAAAAATTCAATTGTCAAGTCTCACAATTTTTTAAAATTTTGGATTTTTTAATTTCAAAATTTTTAAATTCTTTTACTTCTACTCAATTTTACACATTTATTTTTTTTCAATATTTGTTTTCTTTCTCATCTTTCACAACTTTTCATCTTGTTCAAACTTTTAATTTTAAAATATAAATTCTGAAAATATAAATATTCTCATAGATGAAGACTCAAAAAAAGAAAAAAAATGTAATTTTTCTTAAACAATTGTAAAACAAAAATTAAGTATGGTTTCTATATCATTATATACAATTAAGTATGTTTTTTATATGGTTTTTATATAATTCACATTAAGTTTTACTTTTTTTCTTTTCATGGCCTAATTAACATAAAATTGGCTTAATATAAACATAATCCAATAGATTATAACAATAAATTAACTTAAATATTTACATACAAATAACAACAAATAAAAATCTAATCATTTATAAGTATATAAATTATAAAAATATAATATGAGATCGGTTTGATTTGGTTTGATTCGGTTTTAAAAATAAAAACAAAAAATCAAACCAAACCAATCACTTTTCATAAAAAGAGAATAAAATAAAACTGATTAATTTTGATTTTGTTGGATTTTTTATTTTTCAGTTCAATTTTTTCTATTTAGATCAATCGTATGCTACAAGATCACACAACCGAACGGGTAGCAAAATCTGCCCCACCATCTAGGCAAGACAACCTGGATTAAGAGAACAAGTTAGAATTCTCCTGAGATAATCATCATTATGAAGAGGGTTGGAACTATGGTCATCCCTTTTCTAATTTCATAATGGGGGTATAATTCTCTGACAACTTTAATGTTTTTAGGAATGTGGAACCGTATGATGGAACCACAGACCCACATGAGCACCTGAAAACATACCATACTTCTATGTGGCAACCAAGGTGGGGGCCACAAATGCTATGCTATGTCAGGTGTTATCAACAACCCTAAAAAAGCAATTTCGAAGCGATTCTGCTCTCTGGAATCTTAATCAATCAACAAGTTCTCGAAGCTAGCCAACAAATTTCTCAGCCACTTTGCCATAAGCAAGTGTCAGCCAAAGTCTTCCACGGCATTACTAAATCTAAAGCAAGGCTAAGATGAGTTGCTTTGAGAGTACATCGGTAGATTTAATAAAGAAGTGATGCAGGTGGGACAGCTCAACAAAGGAATGGCCATGGATTATTTTATCTTGGGCCTAAAGTCGGGGCCATTTGCCTCATCTCTGGCAAAGAAAGAGCCTTTGAATTTCGACAACCTATTAGTCCGCTCTAGGAAGTATATCAAAATGGAGGAAACCCTAAATGCCAAAAAAGACTTTTCAAGCCCTAGTGAGGGATCCAAAAAATCCAAGGATTCAGCAAAACCATCTCGAGAATGTGATCCTTCCAAAACGTTAATTTCCCGAGGTAGCTATGATGAGTACACTCCTCTAAACACATCCAGGGAAAAAATCCTCCAAGAAGTCTATCATATTAAGCTTGGTAAACTTTTGAAGCTGAAGCTGAAATTTCATAAAAAGGCGATAAACAAATGTAAGGGGTGTAATTACCACAATGATTATGGGCATAACACAAAGGAATGTTTTGATCTCTGAAATGCCATAGAATCCTTGATTCGATAGGAAAAGCTCCAAAAGTACATCTTGAATTCACTCGGGCATGAAAGGTACAATCACCCGAAGTTTGAAGTTCGAAAAAGAAGCAGGGCAAGATCTCTGAGTAAGGACTCAAAGTTACATTGGTCACAAGTCTGAGATGATAATGATGAAGTCTCTCGAACCATAGCCACTATCTTCATAGGATTTGTAGAAGGAGGTGAATCTAGATCATCTCAAAAGAAATACCTTAGGGCAACATTAAACATTGCCCATCACTCGATTGCAAAAAGGAGTCCTAGCAAAACTCCAACTATTTCCTTCTCGAATAAGGACCTCGAGGGAATTCGACTTGGGCACGACGACCCTCTAGTCATCTTGATCACTATAGCCAATTCACGAGTAAAGTGTGTCCTGGTTGACCAAAGGAGTTCCACCGACGTCATTTATCATAATACATTTAAATAACTCAACTTACCTAAAACTGACCTTCAACCTTTCTCTGGAAACCTAGTTAGTTTTAATGGAAGCCAAGTCAAGGTCGAAGGATATATTGAGCTATATCTTACAGTGGAAACTAAGCCGAATTGTCAAATGGCAAAAGAAAAGTTCCTAATCATCAATTACCCCTCTGCCTACAATGCTATTCTTGGGAGACTTTCCCTTGACCAACTTGGGGCAATCGTTTCTACTCTCCATTTAACAATGAAGTTTATCACGGGAGAGAATCAGGTAGCAATATCAAAGGAGATCAAACACTCGCAAGGTAATGTTAGTTAAACAGCCTCAAAATTAATGAACGAAACTCCTGGCCTACTTAGTAGTAACTTGGACGTCGATTTCAAGATAGTAATAAGCTTAGATGTTAAATCTGTAATAGTTTTTTAAGTTTGTTTTTGATGTAACAACTGTACTTCAATGCACTTTTCCTATACGAAATGTGGTTGAGGTTATTATAAATGAGTTTTTATTTGGTGCATTTCACACAACAATGTACTTTTCCTAACCAAGATATGGTTGAGGTATTATAAGTGAATAAAGTTTTTATTTGGCCAAATTATTTGTACTCTTGAAGCCATCTCAGCTACATAATCGTTTAATGCTGCCATGGCTATTATGCCTCTTCGGTGACTTTTTTAACAAGTTCATGAGCCATTTCATGTCGCTCTTAAATGTTATTTGACAAGTTAATAAGCCACTTTGTGTTACACTTAAATGCTACATCGAGCCGCTTCATGTCGTCCAAAATGAAAGTTAATAAGCCATTTTGCGTCGTTCTTAAACGTTATATCGGGCTGCTTCATGCCATCCAAAAATGATAATTTGCGGAAAAATATTATCTCGAGAAAAATACTAGAGTCACGTTAGAAAATATGAGCTTCCGATGTGAAGATTTGCCTTTAAGTTTAATGCAAATGGGGCATTAGACTCCAACGTAAAATAAACAGACAAAAGAAAAATTCAAGATAACAAGTCAAAGTGCGCAAAAGCATTAAAAGTCGACAGGCTCCAGTTGCAAGACACTATAAATACTAAAAATTACAAGTAAGTTTGAAAGTTACAAGCTTTGCCCATAGGGCTACAAGTAAAAATCTAAGAGTCCTCATACAACTTTTCCTCAATCTCCGCCAAGGCACGATTTCAGACTTCCTTCCCTGAGTCTATCTTGGAAACATCAATGATGGGGTGGAGGAATTGAATTTGAGAAATAGCATTGTTCCAAGTGAGAGTCACCAAATGATCTAATAACTCAGATAATTTGGCCCTCCTAAACTCTAAGGCAGCTTTCCCAGTGAGCAACTCAGCCTTCTCGGCTTATAACTCCTCCACCCTCTTCTTTGAAGAAGCCAAATCATTCTGCCCTATCTCGAGAGCAAATTTCAGCTTTGCCAAGTCAGCATTTGCCTTCTCCAGCTTGGCCTTCATGACCTCAAGGGAGTAGCCCTCAAGTCCTCCTTATCTTTTGCTAACTCAGCATTATTAGCCTTCATCGATTTAAGCTCTCTTTACTTCACTGACAGAAAGTGCACTATGCTGGCGGTCTGGAGAGCATACAACTTTGTCAGATTGAACAAAGACGACCAAGTACTATTATGGTACTTCTCGATATCTCATTCGAGGACCACTTGCTGGTCAACGAAACCTTTGATATCCAAGTCTTTTGTCTAGAGTGTGGTCGGATCTCTGAGATCATTATAGTCATAGCGGTGTCGGCAACAACACCCTTGGAAGTGGTACCAACTTGGTTACATTTCAGAGAAGGCTCTCCGCTTGCACATCTCCACCGATGGCTAAATGATGGTTCAACATGTTGGCCATTGCAGCCTTTGTCGTTAAAACCACCATCAAGATTCACGACGATAACATTGGTGTCATTTGGTGGTGGCCAACACCTTCTGGAGTTGCCTGGGTACCCCTTACAGAGTGAGGAGTCTCAGTTTCCGCGTTTGTTTGGTGAACCAGCATTTCTTTTCTAGCCGCCTCCTTTCTCACTCTTATCTCAGCCACCCTTATCTCAGCCAGTTGCCTTTTTAGCTGAGCCACCTTCCTTTTATCAGCCATTATGTCCTTTGGAAAGAAAAAGAGAAATCTGTAAGGAAAAGTCATAACAATTAAATAATAGTAAAGATACCAAAACATACCAAAAATTCTCTGGCGCCTTTCATCTTTGAGTTAATAATGTCGGAATACTTGATTATTTCGATCTCGACTATTAACTTGATACCTATCTTTTCTATGTCGGCTATCTCAGTCCATTGTATCTCGTCCACATAATGTACTCTTCTATTCCAGTACAAATGGAACAAGGGTTCTCCACTGGCAGTTTGAAAGAACGGGATGGTTCCTGGAACCCCAGTCAGTTGAAAGAATCCATCCTTGAAGTCCTTATAGGACTATTCAAAGATCTCGAACACTCTCTTCCTTATTCGAGCATAGAGAAAGAGCTAACCCAGCTTTTGTCCATTCGTAGGTCTCAAGACCCCAAAGATGTCAAAAAACTCCTTTAATGACTTTGGTATCCCAAAGTAATCGCAGGTGATCTCAAACGCCCATATAAAGGCATAAAAGTTAGGGTGAAGTTGCGAATGGACGACGTTCATCCATAAAAGCATCTCTATCAAAAATGAGGTGAAGGGCAGTCAAATTTCTACATTGACAAACAAGGTCTCATACATATACATAATGTACCTCCCCTCAGTTTTTTTAGAAGCAGACCCTGTTACTCCAATGACACGAGTTGAGAAAGTACAACTTGTCGCTCCTCTTCTTGGACATTAACTCTAAATAAGCCTTGAGGTTCCTAATCGACTCCTCAGATAAGAACGACGAGGAAGTGTGTAGAACTTCCTCGTCCACCTAAATGTAGAGGTTACCCCTACTAGATATCAGTCCAATAGCTGCTTGATGAACAATGTCGGTGTGAATCCGAGATGTACCTATAGAGGCCAAAGGAGCATCAGTCTCATTGTCTAAATTACTATCAGACATTATCCTGACTAGTTTGACAATGTCCCTTTTAACCTTGTCCCTTAGTTCTCGCTCCTTCACTAGCTTTTTATCTAACTCGGCCAACTCAACTAGTTCTTGTCTCCTTCCTTACCATTCTAAAAAATCTCCCTCACCATAACCATCTTAATGAAAAATGGAATGAAAAGTTAAAGATGGGAGGGATACTTGAAGCGAAGAAAGGTAGAAACTCTGCAAATCACGAACTAGGGGATGACAAGAGTTTCAAAATCAAGGGAATACTGAAGTTTTGGAAAGCTGGTGAATCAAATAAGGAAGAAGGTGAATGAAAAACCCTTTTATAAAGCAAAGGAGGGGGAAAAATTGTTTTGACTCACTCGAAAGAGTTTGGGATAGAATGGTAAAACCTATCATTGAAAACCCCCAAAACATCATTGCATTGCATCCCTAAGACTGATACGGCATAGTAAATAGGCAAATGTATGTACTTTAGGTGACACGTGGCCACTATAGAAAATGGGCCATAACCAAATATTGATATGTCATCTCAAAACAAACATCTCATGTGTTCCCACGTTATAGTTATCCTGAGATGTTTCATCATCTAAGAATATAACGACCATCTCAGTCATTGTTACCTCGAATATCAAAAGCATGACAAAGTTAACACTTCAGCTTAATACAATAAAGAATTCGGAATCTTGCCGAAATGACAAAATCCCGACTTAGGGACAGTGTTTGGTACTAATATCATTAGACCTCAGAAGTGACCAGCCCATTAACAGGTATGAGATAAGACCATCTAGAGATAGGTCTAGTATTCAAATTAAACCTAAATGGTAAGGTTTATCTCTATTGTTAAAGAGTTATAATCCTACTAAGTTAGGGCTATCACCCTAAATCCTTGACTATATAAAGAGGGCACACCCCTCAGGTATACTCACTCAATTATAAACACTAAAGCTTGTTGAGTACTCTTCTAACTTAGTCGTCAGAGTGTCTTCTGTAGGCACCCTATTCTCTTGTTCAAGCATTTTAGTGTAAATCATTATATACCTTGGCTCGATTCTCAGGTACGATCCTCTACCTCAGATTTAGTTTGAAACAATTCCAATACCAAGAATCATTAGTTAGAACACTGGATTAACCAGTTATAACTTCTATTCAAGAAAGCCCCAAATCAAATCCTAGGTTCTAATACTGGCACTGTCAAATCGGAATAGCCATGGCAAAATCTAACCAAATATACTAAATAGGAGGTGTTGTGAGTTTTAGGATTATCTTTCGGAGCCAAGAAATTGGAAAGGAGCAAGTGGGTAGCTTAGGTCTCTTGGAAATTGTAGCTCCTACACCCAAAAATGCATTCTGACGCTCAAAATCCCACTAGAAGATGAATCAGTTGTGTTGACAACAAGGAACTGGTGGTTTGGTGGCTAGATTGTGTGGAAGAAAGGGAGGAAGAAGGGGAGAAGGGAAGATAAAGTTTATGGAATATGGGGAGAGAGTTCTGGTCGACATTCTAAAAGGAATATTCTACTTATTTACATTTCATTATTACATTTATTTATCTTAAGTTTATGCCCTCATTTATTTTACTTTCCATGCATTTCTTTATTACATTTCTTTATCTTAAGTTAATGTCTCGTTTATTTTACTCTTGATTAACTTTAAAACATAAATGTAAATAAAAAAATATCCCTTATTTTGATTCAAATAAAATATCAGAAAAATCAAAGTCCTTAAGAATCAAAAGTCAAAACTTAAGTTCTTGTTCAATTTCATAAAAAATATCAAACTTTATGAACTTTTGGCTTTCGAAATAAATGTGTTGAAAGTTCCTAAAATTTTATTAAAAATCACTCTTCAATTCTATAACATCTAAGCATTAATTACTGGGAGTTTTGGCTTCAAAAAAATACATATTTTATGTGGCCCTCTAGATAAGTGCCTATTCCAAACTTAGAAAACTTTTTGATCCCAAAATGACAAGCGATAACTAATAATGTCTAAATGGCTTCAAATATAATTTAACAGGGTGAATCAATTTTGGTGAAACTCATAACTAAAATAAAGTTTCTCACAAGGTCAATTCTAAGAATTCAAGCAACACAACAATCACTTGCCCTAGTAAATTAACCACTTATTTACTCATTGTTAACTAATTATGCAGCACCTTTAATACATTAACCACTTATCAAACTAAATTAACCACATAAGCTGTGGACTTACTAGATACTATGGGAATTTCCAACACATTTAAATTGGCGGATATTTACCCATATTATTCTTCTAATATTGTGGATAACTCGAGGATGAGTTTCTTTCAAGTGAAGGAGAGTGATGCGGGACATTTAGCAAAATAATTCCTAGAGCATTGTCGTGGTATAGGATAATTAATATTAATTTTAATTATGCTAATTTTGTGATTTATCTTTAGATATTATTTAGATAATTTAGGAATTTTATGATAATTATGTTACTTAAGGTTATCAAGATTTTTTTTTATCTTTAGGGATTTTATCTATTTTATCTTTGATTTGTCATTTGTTTTTAGGATTTAGTATTTGATTAGGATTACTACTCTTGGGTTATAAATACTATGTAGATTCTTTTGTTATTATGAAGTTTTAGAATCAAGCATGGAGTTGCTTGTTTTTCTTGAAAGCTTAGTCGAGT
Source organism: Castanospermum australe (assembly GCA_019955255.1). Classification (NCBI taxonomy): domain Eukaryota; kingdom Viridiplantae; phylum Streptophyta; class Magnoliopsida; order Fabales; family Fabaceae; genus Castanospermum; species Castanospermum australe. The sequence continues at coordinate 139,395 of NSJW01000282.1, read as the reverse complement.
GTTAGTCTTATGTCATGATAATTCTAAGAAATTAGAATTATTTCTCTTCTATATATTGTCAAAGTGCAGCTTGTTCCTCATGTAATTGGATGTTTGCTTACAATTTTTCTTAATTTTAGATGTTCTTGTATATAGTTATTGATTTGTAAGAGTTACATCTTTTAGTAGTAATCTTCTCATTTGACTGTGGTAATTATTGTAGTTAGTCACTGAGTGAAGTGCTAGGAAGCACAAATTTTGAAGTTTTATGTAGTAGACCCAGTGATTAGGCGCCAAAGACTCAATGCTTGAGCGTTAAGTAATCTTTGGAAGCAGCCCTCAAGATGGTCAACACTTAAGCTCTCTAGTGCACGAGAAACTTACGCTCAGGACATTGTGCACCTGGGCACTAAGAAACCTAATGGTTAAGCTCCGAGCACCAAAAAAAAAAAGGATCAGCAGCCTTTGCAGAGGGAAGAAAGAGAGGCGAGAGACCAAAATAAAGAAATATGAGATTTGGGAGTTGAGAAGAATGACGGCCTTCTTTCCAAATTTGGAAGTTTATGGATTGAAGAGGTTTGAAGATTGAGGAATCAACTCCATCCTTGAAGACCCATCAACTCTAGATTATGGCTTCATCTTTGGTTTTTCTTTCCTTTTTCTCTATGAGTAGCTAGACTTCTATAGTTAGGGTGATGATGTAACTTGACTTGGATGATGGTGTAGTAGATTCTTTCCTTAATCTAAGTTTTATTTCCTTTATTTGAGTGTTTATTATTACACTTAATGCTTTTATGATTTGGCGACTCATAAATTGATTTGTTGTTCATAGATTGGATTGGAAAATCTATATAAGTTTTAGCTTCTTGTGATAAACACCATAATCTTGATGATATCTAGGAATAGGTGTTGTTGATTATATGGTTGTGCTTGGAAATTCATGGCCTATTTTAAAGCCTTTAAACATTTGAATTAGATTAAGGAATTAATTAATTCTTATGGGTAAAAGAGGATTAATACACCAAAGAATTGGGTGTTAATTAATCTTGAGAATTTCTGCCATCGAAAATTGGATTTAAAACTTGGTTAAGTGAGAATTTACCTACTAATCTGAAGAGTCAAGTAAAATCAGAACCCTAATGCTTGTCTTTGATATTCTATATAGTTCTAAAATCAGATATCTAGTTGTTACGATTTTAATTTTAGCTTTCTTTACTTTCTCCTTTGCCTTTCTTAATTGAATTAATCTTGGAGCTCCCTTTGATCCCAAAATTTCATCGTCTTAATAGTGTTGATGCTAGTGAATTAGTACTTGGCATTTGCAATTCCTATGGGAATGATACTCTCTCACTATTATATTACTTTTGTGATTTGGTACACTTGCCAATTGAGCAACATGTCACACTTACTCACTGCATCAATTATGTTTGAAACCCTGCATGCTTAAAAATTTTTATTTTTCTTGAATTAGATGTTGGAGAATCTCTTAAAGGAATGTAATCTCTAAAGCCATCTTTACCATGAGGAAATAACAATGGATATAGTAAAGGAAGATAAAGTGGATACAACTCACTTATACGTTGCAAATTCTTAAATTGTGTCTCCTTGACAATGTTTCTCACACCTTCTTGATTGTCAAAATCACTAACAATGCTGTTATTTCATTGGCATTGAGAAGATTGTACGTCCTTTCATCTGTGTTCTGACTCTTAATCAATTTTAAGTTGACTTCCCTTAATTTATCATTGGAGAAACGGTCCCTTGTAACTCTATGTCCATGCAAGGACATTGAACTCATCAATCATATCCTTTAGGGAAGCAACAATGTTGGGATCTAAGTCATTAGTATTATTTTGAGGCCCAAGTAAAGGTTATTTGCTCATAATATATTTACCAACTCATATTCATTAAAATAAATATATCCTTTTTTGTTTTAGTGATTTTACAGCTAAAAAAATTAATCTATTTATACTATTGAAAGAACTCATTCCTACAAAAAAAATTTTAAGTGAAGGTTTCTAAATATAAAACTTGTTTTTTTAAAAGAAATATTTTAAAGCTTGTTCTATGCAAAAAATAAATTGAAGCATATGTAAATGAGCTCTAAGGACCTGATTGGATGAAAAATTTGAAAAATTATTCTTAAAAGAAATTAATTTAAGAAAGGATAAAATATAATTTATACTCTCAAAATTTACCCGAATACCAAATTATATCCTGAAATTTTTTTTCTTACAAAAATCCCTTAAACTTTGGTCTAACTTAAAAATGTTAATTTAGCTGTTAAATAAAACGGAACTTACCCTCATGTGCATATCACGTGACAAACATGCACATCACATAACCATTTAGTTAGAAGACTATACGAGATAAAATATACTTTACACCCATGAAGTTTACTCCCGTATCAAATTATCTCCTTGAAATGTTTTTTTTTTGTCTTACTAAACTCTCCTGAAATATAGTGTAACTTGAAACTAAATGTTAACTTCCATTTCATTTAACAAAAAAATTAATATTTTCAAGTCAGACTAAAATTCAGAGGGATTTAATAAGATAAAAAAAATTTTCAAGGAGTAATTTGATATTGTAATAAACTTTAGGGATGTAAATTATATTTTACCTTTAAAAAAATCGATGGTGAAAGAATTAATTTTTGTTTGGTGATGATATTTCAAAAGTGATTGTATAACAATTAATTAATTTTATTCAAATAATTTAAAGTAAAATCACTTTAGATATTAAATTATCAAAATTTGTGGTATATTGTAAAAAATTTAATTGCTATGTCGTAATAAATAAGAGTACTATAATAAATTATAATATATATGTGAAACATAATTGAATCGATTTTGATAAATGATGGATTAATGTTAGGACTAGTGATATTAAAACTGGACCGGACCAGTCGGTTGGTACGTGAACCGGACTCTTTTCCGATTATGGTTCAATGCCATAATCGGATTTATGGTTGGACCATTTTTGAGCTAGTCAAGATCGGTCAAAAACTGGTCATAACCGTTAAACTAGCATATTTTTGCTAAACTGGACTGGTTGTGATTTTTTTTTTCACTTTTTTTTAAACAAAACATTGCCAAACTTTTTTTTAAACTTATTATTATTATGTTGTGATTGCTATTTTGTGATTATAAGACTAAAACCTTATTGTATATTTAATTATTATTAGTAAAGTGTTATGATTTAATGACTGATGAGAAGATATGATTGATATCTTATTAATTTGATTGTGTTTATTATATATACATACATACATACACACACACACACACACACACACACACACACACACACACACACACACACACACATATATATATATATATGACATCATTCGGTCCAACTATCCGGTCTAATCGGTTGAACCTAAACCAGAAGTCTCGCCCACTCAGTGTTTAGTCCGGCTTTAACAACATTAGTTTGGACACTTTTAAAAGAATAAATTCTAGAATTCAAAATTACTTTTTTTTTAATAGGCAATACAATTGATTTTTCTTGATTCAATAATGAGTTTAATTTTGATGCATTGTCAATGTAAAAATATTTACAGTATCTTCCAATCATCAGTTGCTAAATCATTAATAAAGATTGATTAAAATAATCAATACTTAAAAGTCAAATACTAAGTAACATAACATGTGTTTGGATAATAGTATAAAAAAACTTTAAAATGATGGTAGATTAAAATTAAATCCTAAAACAAAATCAATCAAATAACATTATTTATTGTTAGAATCAATTTTGTACTATTAAAATTGATTTTAAATAGTTCAAAATCTTTTAAAAAGAAAAAGAACTTACCAAGGAGTGAGAATGAGTTGACATAGAGTATAGTGTTTTGTGTTTTTTTTTTTTTTTCCGTTTTGGTTTTTGTCGAAAGAGTGGACCATTATTGTAAATAATCTTATTAAGGGTGAGTTTGGATCCCCTGTTGTTATAGCACCATCCTGTTGAAGAGAGATAGACATAACTTTTTATGTAAAGACCCACTCAGATAGCTTGTAAAGTCTACTAATTATAATTTAAATCTAAATTTGTCTTTCTTTTTTTGCCAGGAGCCTCTCCTGTTACATGACTAGCAGCAGATGATCTAGATCCTTTAAGGGTCGCATGTTTCTTTTGAGAAGGAAGGTCTTTGGGTACTAAAATTGTCACGTTTCACAAGACACCAACATTTTAGTTATCTGAATACAACTTTTGAGAGATTTTAATGTGTTTTAGGAAGACATTTCTCTTACTTTGGCTGTTAAGATACTGTAAATGCACGAATCGTACAAGAAGTAAAATAAGATATCGTCTCTTAGGGATTTGAATTGAATATTAAACTAAAGAAATTTTAATTATCTAGATGAACAATTCAAAATTGAGCAATTTAATGAAAACTAAATAATTAATAAAAATTGAAAGCAAGAAAATAAAACCCAATGAATTAAACTTAGTGAATCAAGAATCTGTGATTCAGGTTTCACTCAATCAAATAAATATAACTATCATTAATATTTTTTTAGTTAAGGTTGATATTGCTTATGTAGGTGAATTATTCTAATTTAATTTAATTTAATTTTCTCTTTTGAGTGCAAAAGAATGTATTAAAATTAAAATAATACATACTGTCATAGTACTACATTAATTGAAACCCTTTAAGCTTTGTGATAATTTCCAAAACTTCCTCAAGGGATTTAGCCTATTTCTAAATCTTAAATTCCCAAATTCAATTTTTATGGATTCCAATATTGAGTTTCTCTTTCGATCCCTCACTCAATATCTTAGATCAATGCATATATGGGGCTCTATCATATAGAAAGCATTAAGAACACTAACAATTGAATTAAAAGTAAATATCTTTCATAAACTAAGAAAATAATTAAATTAGGTCACAATATTGTTGAATGAGCTATTTCCTTAATCCTAGAAATAAAAAGATCAGCAACTCATGGTTGTTGAGCAATCTTTGAAATACAAGAAAACAAAGAACAACATTGAATAAATTCAACTAGCAAATAAAATAGAAGGAAAACTCCATGAAAAAGGGTTTTGAATCTTTTCTTTGTTGCTCTTTGTTCCTTGAAGCTGTTCTCTCCCTTGGTTATGTGCGTTTAATTCCCTCCCCCCAAAGATCTGGATAAATCCCCCCCTTTTTTCTTAGTTTCCCTTTTATTTATTTGATCTTCTTTTCCTTTTAGGCTTTTGATTCATTTATTTTTGGGTCCATTCGTATTTTTGGGTCTATTTAGGCTTGATTAGATCCTTTTTAAGCTCAAAATCCAATATCTTCATAATTACACCAAAAAATATAAAGGAAACCAAAAAATAATAAAAATATGAATAAAGTTAATAAAAAAATAGATGAAAACCCAAAAAATTTAAATATAAAATATGTGCAATTTTGCAACACATCAAATCCTCTCAAACTTGAACATTTGCTTGTCTCAAGCAAAAAGAAAAAAAATCTAAATACAAGTGAGAGGTAAAACCCAATGAAATCACAAGAAATGCAATGCAAGCTCTTAAAGACTAATTTGCGATGACCAACATGTAAACAACTTCTCAAGGTACCCAAAAAATTTAGATCCCCATTTCATCATCCATGTATAACCAAGGACAACCCATCAATACAAATCATGATCACAGAAACCAATTCCATGAACTTACTTGCCTTTCCAAAAAAAATTAGATCCAATCAATAACTCCCCAAATTGTCTCTCACATCTTCATTAGGCAAAACTGCTATTCAATTCTCAGCTAGTTCTAGAATAACACCCACTCAAGATCATTGGGATACATTAAGCTCTTAGTACTTATTACTTCTCTTTTTCTTTTTCTTTTTCTTTTTTTGAAAATATATAGAAATATTAACTCAATTATGGTTTGAACTAATGACCATACACCTAACCACACATCACAAGATCTAACCTAAAGATTTTGGTATGTGACCATTTGCCTAACCACATATCACACTCCTTCATCTCAACCAAGCCAACCTTCCATACATTTTATTATTTGGTAATTCTCACAAAAAGATTCGGATATGTCACCATATGCCTAACTACACATCACACACCCTTATCTTAAGACATTTCATTTGTACCACCCGAAACTTATTTTCTTTTATATACTTGAGTGGTGTCACATATATTCTAAATATGACCTAAATTCGTCTCCTTAATTGAGTATTGCCTAGAATTCCTCTTTGGAAAGTATACAAGAGTTGCCACAAAAAATAGAGAGAGGCAAAAAGGGAAATTACAATATATATAAATCATCTCATAGGCTCAGAAATCCAATGGAAAGGGTTTAATGATCGCATAATTATAAAGATGAAATGTCCAAAGCAAACAGAAAAGCAATCATGGGTATCTTTCATTTATCAAAATGAATCTCATATCTTAAATGGTATTTGAAATAGAAAAGGAATTAAGGGAAGGGAACAGTTAAATGTAATAAAGAAAAAACATAAAAAGAAAATAAAAAATACTTTTGGCGACCAACACTATATACATCCCTCTATAAAGGTTTCGAATTCTAGGAGGCACTTAAGCCAACACAGTTGAACAATAACTACCAATGAAAATGAAACAGATAATAAAATAAGAAACTAAAATAAACCAAAAACAAAAGAAAAGAAAAATTGTAAAATGAAAATATGCACCCCCAAACTGAAAACTGACATTGTCCTCAATGTCTTAAAAAGAAAAAAGAAAAACTAGATGATAAAAAACATAATAGCAGTATCATATAACCATGATAGGGTCAATAAGCAGTCAAAAACAAAAGAGATATATTATTGAAAGGAGTATATCAAAATAGCTAGTCAAATAGTACAGCCTATAAAGTGATAAAATATCAACAAGGGAAAATAAGAGTAAACTAGCTAATAAAGCTGCTCAATGGTCTGGTCAATGCCATCTAACCGCTCCTTTATCTAGTGAAGGAGACGAAGGACTTTGGTCTCCATGAGATCCATACGTTGCATGAGCTGAGCTAATCTCACTCCACCATAGTTGGTTGACAGTGTGGGTACGGAGGTGTAAGGATGTCGATCCTCTGCAACTGGTGCAACCTACTCATCATCTCCTTCTGTAGAAGGCTGACCATCATCATCTATCAGTCTATAATCACTGTCAACTTTGGAGAAGGAGAATGGTGGAGAGAGAGATAGAGTAGGAAAGGGGCATATGGGAGAAGGGAAAGAGGTGGGGAAAGTGGGAAAGAAAAAATAGAGATTGGGACAGTGGAGGCAAGGGACGGCCCGTGGTTATGGAGGAAGAGAGAAAGGGAAAGAGAGAAGGAGAGAAGATGGGGATGAACGTGGGGTTTGATATGAATATTAGACAGGAATTTTTCTTTTTTTAATTTATGGGCAGCACACGATCGTGCCCTTGAGCACGACCTGGGCTTGTAACGCCCAAGAGCAATTATGAGATTTGAATCTTGCCTTCACGGCCATGTAATCTAACATGGCATAGTCGTGTCCCCCTTTTTTTAATCAAAAGCAAACACGATACTCACGCCTACACGGCTGTGCTCATGTACACGACTAAGCCGTGTACTCCACTGCTTGATACTCTTCTTTTCTTCTTTTTTTTTATAATTAATTGTTGAAGGCCTGATATGAAACGAATGCCTACATGGGCGTATAGGACAACATGGCATGGCCGTGTAATGCCCAGGGACTTTGCAAGAACATGGTCTCACCTACATGGCCGTGCCACTGTACATGGCTTCCCCGTGTACCTTACTGTCTGGGATTGAGAATTTGGTTAACTCTCTGCATGGCCATGCCACTCAACACGGGATACCTGTGTACTTCTTTGCCACAACAGTTGAAAATCTCACCAAATTGCACACAACAGTGGCCATGAACACGACCTGGCCGTGTACTCTACTGCCAAATCATGAAAAGTGGTCCTATGCTGGCCCAACACATTTCTAAATTCCAAAAATTGATCAGACACAATCTTAAGTAAAAATTATTGCTTCTGAGCATATAGATCAAATATATACAACTATCAAACATAAAATCACACATAAGAGACAGAAAGTAAAGCATTAAAAAGCATTTTGGCATGGTCTAAATCATAAGAAATTACAAGAGAGTGAAATCCTTTGAAGCGTACCTTCTTCTTGAATCGCTTGCAGTCCTTGTTGTGCTTCCTCTTCACTAGTACTCTATATGTATCAGGATTCAACTTGGGGAGTGCCTAAATAAAAGAAAAATAAAATAAAATCCGGTTGAAAGAAATTAATAGACATAAAGGAAACAAAAAGAAAAAGAAAGAGCTTGGGTTGCCTCCCAAAAAGAGCTAATTTAAGGTCATCAGCTTGATTCCCGTGGTCCATTTTTTAAGATGGTGAATGAGAGAGGGAGTATGTCACTCCACCTTTTATAGGTTCTCCCACATTGTAAGGCTTTAGTCTCTGTCCATTGACTTTAAAAGTTCCAGTTGCTTCACTCTATACCTCAACTGCTCCATGTGGAAAGACTTTCATAACTTTAAAAGGAGTAGACCATCCGGACTTAAGTTTTCCAGAAAAAAGCTTGAGACTGGAGTTAAAGAGTAACACCAATTCACCTTCATTGAACTGCTTCTTGAGAATATGTTGATCATGCCACTTCTTAGTCCTTTCTTTGTAAATTCTGGCATTTTCATATGCATTAAGCCTCAACTCTTCTAGTTCATTTATTTGAAGAAGACTTTTTGCTGCAGTGGCTTTCATGTTGAAATTAAAGGCTTTAATTTCCCAATAAGCTTTATGTTCTAGCTTAATTGGCAAATGGCAAGATTTTCCATAAATACCAATAGGAAGCTTAAAGGCAGTGCGATATGCCCAAAGTGCATTATCAAGCTTTAAGGACCAATCTTTTCTAGATCCATTCACAATCTTTTCAAGTATGCTCTTTATCTCCATGTTTGAGATTTCTACCTGTCCACTGGTTTGGGGATGATAAGGTATTGCCACCTTGTGAGTGACTCCATATTTCTTTAAAAGGTTTTGAAGCCCAAAAGGCATTCTCTTATAGGCAAAGGTGCCATAAGGACAAGTAAAGGTAGTTTTCTCTTGATCACTTAGGTGAATTGGGATTTGAAAAAATCTCGAATATCAATCTAAGTAGCATAAGAATGAGTGTTTGGCTAACTTTTTTAGCATCTGATCAATGTAGGGGAGCGGAAAATGATCCTTACAAGTTGCACTAATGAGCTTCCTATAATCAACGCACATTCTCCAACCCAACACTATCCTAGTAGGAATCAATTCATTATTTTCATTTTAAATAACAGTCATCCTACCCTTCTTAGTTACAATATGCACTAGACTAACCCAACTGCTATCCAAAATTGGATAAATAATATCAGCCTTTAGTAGTTTGAGGACTTCCTTTTTAAATACCTCTTTCATGTTTGGGTTTAGTCATCTTTGATGCTCTATGGTTGGTTTAAAATCTTCCTCCATAAGGATATGGTGCATGCAAATTAAGGGACTAATCCCTTTTAAATCATCAATGTTGTACCCAATAATTTTCCTATGTGATCTAAGCTCCCTAAGTAATTTATTTACCTCTGTATCACTAAGGCTAGCATCAATAATGATAGGATAAGTAGAGATAGGGCCAAGAAATGCATACCTTAGCTTAGGAAGGAGAGGTTTGAGTTCTACCTTTGGAGCTTCTTGCTCATCTAAAGGAGGTACAATTGATGGAACTTGTTTGATCTCCTTAATTCGCTGTCCTTAAGAATGAGAAATAGCTAGATTCGCTTCTAACAATTGGGCACAGGCAGTTATCTGAGTGTCTTTATATTTAGTATTGCACTTTGTAGAAGACAAGTCTCAAGTTGGTCCTTTGGAGGTGCCTTTGCACAAGCTTCTTGAACTAGCTCATTAATTAAATCAATCCTTAAACAAGAGTCTACAATAGATGGCTATTTGGAAGTACTGAACAAATTGAATTTAGCTTTGTCTTCTCGTACTTCCAATGTGAGCCTGCCATTCTTCACATCAATTACAGCACTAGAAGTTGTTAAGAATGGCCTTCCCAAGATAATTGGGATTTGAACATCCTCCTCTATTTCCAAGATTACAAAGTCCACTAGAATGTATAAATTGCCAATCTTCAAAGGAACATCTTCTAGTATCCCTATTGGGTATTTAATGGATCTATTAACAAGTGAGAGGTATAGTGGTTGGCGTCAACTCTCCCATGTCTAGCTTCTTGCATATAGACAAAAGCATCAAGCTCACACTGGCACCTAAATCACAAAGAGCATGATTAATGGATAAATTGCCAATTAAACAAGGGATAGAAAAACTACCCAGATCTTTTAATTTGGGAGGAAGCTTATTTTGAATTATCGCACTGCACTCTTCAATAAGTGCTACAGTCTCATAATCTTCAAGCTTCCGCTTGTTGGATAGGATTTCCTATAGGAATTTTGCATAAGTTGGCATTTGTGAGAGAGTATTAGTGAAAGGAACATTTATGTAAAGTTTCTTCAAAACCTCCAAGAATTTCCCAGATTACTTATTCAACTTTGCCTTTTGATGTTTATGAGGAAAAGGCAAAGGTGGTTTATATGGAGGTAGAGTTACATATGGCTTCTCTTGCCTTTTAACAATATCATCCATTTTCTTTCTCTTGGATCACTTCTTCCATAGGTGTTGTGGCTTCTTCTTGAGTCAGAGATTCTTTATTTGGATCATTATCATTTTTTGGACATCCAATATGTTTGCCACTTCTCAATGTGATGGCCATACAATGCTCTCTAGGATTAAGTTCAGGTTGACTAGGAAGTTTTCTCAAATCTTAATTGGAAGAGCTGGCCTCTTGAACTATATGGTTTCCAGGGATTTTATTATAAACAATTAATTGAATCATCCTTCAAATGATTTAATTAATTTAATATCCTTGTTGTTTTTGAACAACGATCATACTCTCTAATAATGCCTCTAATTTGAATTTTTGTTCTTGAGCTTGAGGCGGGAAAGATGGAGCTTGATTAGCAACTCTCTATTGAAAACCTAGTGGTGATTTATTGAAGGGTTGTCCTTGATTCTGTTTACCTACTCATGAGAAGTTGGGGTGATTCTTCTAGCCAGGACTGTAAGTTCTAGAATATGGATTACCTTAACCTCTGAAATTACTGATGGTTCAAATGCTCCATTGAAGGTTCTTGAATGAAAGAACTCAGTGGCAATATGAACCCAAATGTCCTCCACCATATAATTCACATGAAAGAGTGAAAATCTCCACAGCATTTGCACTGAGCTTGTCAATCTTCTAATTTAGAGCATCAACTTCAAATACTTGAGCCCGTTTTTTTAGAAATTGCCCTGTCACAAGACCACTGATAATTATTGGAGACCATATTTTAATCAATCTATAAGCTTCATCTGTGGTATTTTCCATGAATGTCCCACCAGTAGTTGTATCAAGTATGATTCTGATTCAATTAGGCAACCCATTATAAAATGTCTGAATAATAAGCCAATTGGGGATGCCGTGGTATCCCTTCTTTGGAGCATCTATCAAGGATCCCGCTGAATCAACATGACCTTGAGCAACCTGTCAAGAGCTTTTGCACTACGGATGGTTCATGGGATGTTCAAAACCTTCATGCTTATCTTCCCCGAGATATCTGTCTGAAGATTTTAGGTATTAAGGCTCCTTCTTCTTTGCAAGGAAATGATCTACCAGCTTGGAGTCTCTCGCACGATGGTTTGTTCTATGTAAAATTGGCTTATAATGCTGTCTCTCCTTCTATGGAGACCACTCGGTCCTCTATATTCCAGAAGATTTGGAAGTGGGCTAGACCTCAACGGTTGAAGATTCTTCTTTGGAAGGTGGCTCAAGAGATATTGCTCACTAATGTTCAACGTTCGAAGCGCCACCTTACTTAATATGATAGTTACCCTCTTTGTGGAATCAAAGCAGAAACTATTCTCCATTGTTTACGAGATTGCCAACTGATATCTTATATATGGTATTCCCTGCTTCATTCGGTCAACTGGGTTGAGTTTTTAAGTATGGACGTGGAGCACTGGCTTTCTTGCAACCTTTCACATCACTTAGGAAGAGATAAGAGTTCCATAGAGCTTGGTTTTCTCAAATACTCTGGACCTTCTCTAGAATCGTCGAAATTTATTTTTGTTTGAGAATATTTCCTTTAGTGATGATGATATTGCAAATTGTATCTGGTCCCGGGTTTCTCACTGTATGCAGGCTTTCGAGCTAGAGCATTCCCTCACTAGTTCAACTAGGGCTACAAATATTACTCACATTCGCTGGCTCCCTCCTTCTTCATGATGGTGGAAAATTAATACTGATGTGTCTTATATTAGTTCTTCGGGTTTAGCTGCTTGTGGTGGCCTTGTTCGTGATTATACGGGCTCCTTTGTCTCTGGATTTCCAATTAATCTTGGACATTGCTCTATTATGCATGCAGAGCTTTGGGGCGTGCTTCATGGTCTACGTTTGGCAAGGTCTTTACATTTTACTTAAGTTATTTTAGAATTTGATTCTCTGTCGGTAATGCACTTGATAACTCAGGGCTGTACAAGGCTTCATCCTTGTCATGCACTGGTGTGGGAGATTACTTTTCTGCTTCATTTTAATGATTGGACAATCCAATGGAATCATACTTATCGCGAAGGGAACATGTGTGCTGATGGTTTTGAGAGGTATGGCCACAATCGGAGCCCAGGGATGGTTTATTTCTAAGAAGTTCCCCCATGGATTTGTCTTCAGCTTTTAGCTTATTTATCTGGTGTTGTTTATGATTGCATAGTGTAGTTTTGGTTCTTGGTTGGGCTTTTTGCCCCATTCATCCACCAAAAAAAAAAATGCAGGGGATCATATAATGGTTGAGTGAAAATTCTATTCCCGTTTAATAACTTTTCATGCAGTTTTATTTTTTCTCAAAATTTTTCTAAAGCTATTTATTAGATTTTCATTAATTATAAATTTAATTTTATATCAATTTAATATTAGTATCTAATCATTAGTTACTATATTTTCATAAAGGTTTCTTTTATATTTTAAAATTTTAAGTTTCATATTTAATTTTATATTTAATAACTCCATATGTAACCTAATTATAGAATAAAAATAGATTTTTTTCAGTTTTTATTTATGCTTTTTTAATTTTTTAGTCAAAAAAGGGATTTTTTAAAAATTAAGTATCCTGATTTTTTTAATTACATAAATTATCTAAATTATTCACAGTTAAAATTTATTAAAACAAGAAGTATAAGAGGCATGCTATGAATTTCAAAGTCAAATTTTAATCACATGTTGTAGACCCAAACTCAAATTTTAACAATTATAAGCATTTTGTTCAGATCAAATTATAATATCATTTAATAAAGAATTGTCAGTTTATGCTAATTAGTTGTTAAGCATTTAAAAGTTGTGGTAGGAAATACAACATTTATAATTTAATTAACTTATTTTGTTTCCTAGCTAAAAATATTCTACAAATGTATTATAATATATAAAAGTAATATTCTCTTCAAAAGTTTTTTTCTCACTCATGAAAACTTTTTTCTCACTCAACAACTTTTCATGGAATATCTTTTTCCTAAAAAATATCCTAAAGTTATTTATTAGATTTTTATTAATTATAAATTTAATTTTATTTCAATTCAATGATTACGTCTAATTATTAGTTACTATATTTTTATAATAGTTTCTTTTATATTTTTTAAATTTTAAATTTCATATTTAATTCTATATTTAATAACTCGTTATCTATTATCTATTATATTATATAAAAGTAATAGTTTCTCTAAAAAAATTTTCCCGCTCAACAACTTTTGATACAATCTTCTTTTAACCGAAAGGTTTCCTAAAGTTATTTACTAGATTTTTATTAATTATAAATTTAATTTTATATCAATTCAATAATTGAATCGAATCATTAGTTACTATATTTTTATAAATGTTTCTTTTATTTTTTAAATTTTTAAATTTGATATTTAATTCTATATTTAATAACTTGAAATTAAATTTATATTTAATTCTACATTTAATAACTCCATACTCAGCCTGATCTTAGAATAGAATTAAAGTTTTTTTTAGTTTTGTATTTATAATTTTTTTAAATTTTTCATTCAAATTAGGGATTTTTTTAAAAATTTTCATAGCTTGATTTTTTTTTAATTATGTACATTAGCTAAATTAGTCAAAGATAAAAAATTTTCAGTTTTTAGTTTGATTTTTTAATTTGCACGAATAGTATGATCCTCACCATGTCTCTTTTTATCCAACAACTACCCTTTCCTCGCCTTATCATTGCTAATCCCCACAGATTCCAGCGGGTGCAATGATTTTTGTCATTCCTAATTAAAATATTTATGTTGCTATTGATGGTATTTGAAAGTTTAATGATTATCATAAAATTAAAAATTTCAATAAAAATAGAAAGTCAATCAAGAATATTATCATTTATTTTCAAGATTTATAGTACGTATTATTTTTTTTAATTTTAATTTAAATATTTTCAAACATATTTTAGGAACAAAAAGTTAAATTACACATTGTGAGATGAGCATGGTGAAAAGGTTACTTGCCACTTATTGAGAAAAAAGAAGAAGATATTACTGTATTAATAATTTAATGATATAAACTTAAGAATTATTAAGGTAATAATTTAACAATACCAATGATTTAATACTGATATAAATATTTTTCTTTCAATGATTTCTAGAGGAAATACTTGCCTCCGAAAGTTAAAAAATTCTATTTATGTCAGTAAATATTCATCCCAATGACTCTGACTTTATCTTTAATAAATTTAATTAATCTCTATTCATATTGTCATTAATTGTAATGACAGAGAATATCTTTTTATGTAGGTTCTTTGATAAAAAAATATTAGTGTGAAGAAAGATATTATAATATTGGTTCTTATTGCTTTTAGTTATAATAACTATTAGTTTAGGTTAGTCGTCTTACTAAAATAAAATCATTTACTGACTCTTTCTTTTTTATCATAGCTAGCATTTAGTTATAAATATAATTACAAATTTATATTCAATTATTTAATTAGTTTGGTAAATATTGATCAACTGTTAGTGTAAAAAATTTAACACTATTATCAAATTATATGTTGTCAAATTATTAAAAATTTTGACTATAATAGCAGCTACCTAAAAAGCTAAATACTTTTAACGATATGGGCAATTGTGATTAGATGATAATGTAAAAAACTTATACTTACAGTATATTAAAATTAAATCTTTGATTAATTATGTATTTTATGATCTTTTAATAATCATTAAAATTATAATTTTACTAATCAATAATAATAATTATACTAAAAATAATAATTATTCTTGGTGAATTATTACTCATTAATAATAATTTTATTTATTTTTTAAAATAAATTTACTGTACAGGTAGAAATCTAGTTATATATACATTAGAGGGGAGAGAAGTCAAATTACTATTGACTCTCCCCTTCTACATATATTAGTGAGGACAAATTACATCTTGGAATACGGAACATGGAATCTCATGATTCTAATAGTAATACCCGCTTCACAAAGGCTTTTAGAAAACATATTGGACGGAATCTCGTAAGCTAGTAACAACCGCTTCACAAATGGTTTTAGTATTAGAGATTGTTAGATTTGTTTTCACACACGAATTTGTGTATGCTTTTATGCTAAATATGTTCTTGTTTGGGTAAAATACACTTTACTTTTTAAAAATATAACTCTTTCTCAACTTGCTCCTAGAAATTTTTTCTTTATAACTTATCTCTCTTGATGTTTGTTTTGAACTGAAAACTTTACTATTTTCAAGTAAATCAAACAAAAATACCTTTAAAATCAAACTATAGCTGGATTATGTGATAAAAATCCAAACTTTATGTTAGTTATGTGATGAGAATTCACACTTCTAAATCCTTATGTGATAAATAAAAAACTTTACTTTTTGTAAAAGTAAAATCACGTGATGTACACGTGCCATATGTTTTGTTTAAGTTACGGGTCTAAGTAATATTTTCGATTCAACCTAAACATTGTGAGAGTTAAGTAACACAAATAAAATTCAAGGGAGTACTTAAGATCCCTATACTTCAGGGATAATGTACATTTTACACTTCTTTTTTTTTTTTTTTGGTTGAGCAATAACGTTATCTTCAACTTGACTTTTGCATCAACCAAGATTATATCCCTTATTGAAAAATTAATTCCCCTAGTCTATCATGGTTAATATGATAGGAAAAAAAATTTAATAATTGCATACTTTGTTATTTACTTTCATTTTTTAAGTTAACTGAATCACTATCCACGAGCAATACTGAGGTGGAGAGTGCTGTTGAGTAGATTGTTTTTTTCTACTAGTTGTATTATGCCGAATTGGACTTAACATTTCTTTATAAATCACTTAATTTTATTATAACATTCATATTTAATGACTTCACATTTCTATACCCAAAAAAAAATAATTAATGACTTAGAGAAATAAAATTGAACAATATATATGTAAATAGATATGTGAATGACAATGGCGTACATTATGAAATATAAATGCTTATCTAGGCAAGGCAAGACGCTTGTGAAGTTGAATAGTGCAATATCTTGCTAATACAAACATTAAATAAGTTAGGAATTGTTGCCACAAAAAAACCAAGTTGAGATGGTTGAAAACCTCAAAAGTATGGCCCTCTTGAGATAAGGCGATATTCCCCAAGGTACCTGTCGAGAAGTCTGACAACTAGTGTCATGGAAACTCAAACCAATGTGCTTTAATGAAAGAATCGAAATCTAGGCCATGATTGGACTTGCCAGTAAAGATGGAATAAGGGTTGCGAGCGAACAAAGACTTGACTTTCTCAAGTTGTTGACCAAAAGCCAATAGAAGCACCATAACATCGGAAGAGAATACAAGGGTGATCCCTTTGGCGGTTTGCACAAGCTTGTTTCAAAGTATGTTGAAAGTCATCAACCGAGGAGTAAAGTCGACTGGCTCGACAGTCAAGCCGAAATACCAAAGGTTGTTGAAAAAGGAAACCCAATGAACTCTGGCAAGGCATGCTTCGGTATATGATCATAGACTGAGTTGGCTATCCAACAAGTGCTCGACGGTTGAGGGTGCCAAGCTATCACCCCAAAATGGAATAGATACGATTGTCGAGTTAATTGCCGCATGAAATAATATGCTAGAGTAAACTTGATTGGGTCGTATTAACTAATCAGACCGATGTTGGTTAAAACCATTACCTATCCCTGCAGATCTTTTTTCAACTCAGAAGAGACCTTCTAGAAGCCACGATCCACTACACAATGTGGAAAGAGAACGTGGGGACGAACGAGGAAAGAAACTCCAACACGTGGTGGCCTAACGCCAAGTCTAGTACACATGTCCAAATTCGGGTAATCAAAACAGTTATGGGAACAACCTTATAAATTAAAAGATAGATCATCAGAAATGGGGCTTCAAACACTTGCACTCCTCACCCACGAAGGAAAGAGTTATCTGAGGCAATTTGTTATTTTGTAAGTTTTACCTTTGTTCATTTGTTTTCGTAAGTTGTAATGTCACATCTGCTTTGCATATGTAATCTTGTCAATTTACTTGATCTGATATTGTTTGCCTAGTGTCATCCTTTTGAGCCTTACAACTAACTATTCATTTGAAGAAAATTAAGGTACTGGTTAAGAGCAAACAGAGAATCTAGTATTGGGAGTTGGTTCGCCTTCCAAGATTGCATTTGAGACCAGATTCATCATCAAGTGACAAATTTCACAAGGAACAGGAATAAAACATGTGTCATGTGCCATTAGTAAGTTAAAAAATTCCATCACTACAGTGAGCCGTGATTTTTATATTTTTATTTTTGGTTTGGATGAACATTGAAATTTTTTGAATTAAATTTGATGATGATAAATATATACTTTTTTCATGAGAGATCCAAACTATAGTAGTAGCATTGTCATTTTTTGGACATCCAATCTATTTGCCACTACATAATGTGAGATGGACTTACAATGCTCTTTAGGATTGAGTTCTGGTTGACTAGGAAGTTTCCCCACGTCTTGATTGGAAGAGTTGGCCTGTTGAGTTATATGGGTTTTACGGATTTTATTATAAATAATTAATTGATCCATCCTTGAAGTGAATTGCTTAATTTAATCTCCTTTTTTGTTTTTGAACAACAATCATACCCTCCAATAATGCCTCTAATTTGGATTTTGGTTCTTGAGCTTGAGGTGGGAAAGATGGAGCTTGATTAGCAACTCTCTACTGAAAACCTAGTGGTGGTTTATTGGAGGGTTGTCCTTGATTTTGCTTACCTCCTCATGAGAAGTTGGGGTAATTCTTCCAGCCAGGGTTGTAAGTTCTAGAATATGGATTACCTTGACCTCTAAAATTATTGATGGTTCTAATGGTCTATTAAAGGTTCTTAAGTGAAAGAACTCAATAATTGAAAATCTAAACCTAAATGGGCTCCACCATATAATTCACATGAAGGAGTGGAAATCTCCATAGCATTTGTACTGACCTTGTCAATTTTCTGATTCAGAGCGTCAAACTTGACATTTATCAATCTCAAGGTATCAACTTCAAATACCTGAGCCAGTTTTTTTAGAAACAGCCCTCTCACTAGACCACTGATAATTATTGGAAACTATATTTTCAATCAATCTATGAGCTTTATCTGTGGTATTTCCCATGAATGTCCCACCAGCAGCTGTATCGAGTGTGATTCTAATTCAATTAGGCAACCCATTATAAAATGTTTGAATAATAAGCCAATTGGGGATGTCATGATAGTGACATCTTCGTTGAAAACCTTTGTATCTCTCCCATCCTTCACAGAGAGATTCATCTTTCTTAAGAATGAAAGTGGGGAAGTATGTTCTAAGCTTTCCAGCCTTGCTAGGAAGAAAATACTTTGCCAAAAACGCTTGTGACAGATTATTTCATGTAGTGAATGTACCGAAAGCCATAGAATGTGTTGTAAATATTTGTATATATATATGTGTGTGTGTGTGTGTGTGTGTGTATAATTTATGTGAAGATTCAAATTTTGAATTTATTACAATAATTAATTGAGTAGGCCATATGTCATGAAAATATTATACCACTTGTCATTATGTTGTTGAAGCATAGGTGTTTTTCTCAAAGATTGAAACTTGTCATAAGGATATTAAGAGGACCTTACTTTTATATATTATATTAATTGATATATTGATTCTGATAATTTATTGGTTGAATTTAAGATATTTGAATCTTATTAAGTATTTATGGATAAATAATGCAAGGGATCATTTATTAGTTGAATGAAACACTTTTAAGTGAAATGTCTTGTGAAACACAACTTTCACTCTCAAATCTATTCTAATATATAAAAGTAATAGTTTGTTCAAAAGTTCTTTTGCAGCTCATGCAAACTTCTTTTCCTATTTAATAACTTTTCATGCAATTTTTTTCCTCAAAAATTTTCTAAAGTTATTTATTAGATTTTTATTAATTAAAAATTTAATTTTATATCAATTCAATAATTGTGTCTAATCATTAGTTACTATGTTTTCATAAAGGCATCGTTTATAATTTTAAATTCTAAGTTTTATTTTTAATTTTATATTTAATAATTCAATACATAACATGATTATAAAATAGAATTACATTTTTTGCAGTTTTTTATTAATGTTTTTAATTTTTTGGTCAAATTAGGGATTTTTTAAAATTTACATATCTTAATTTTTTTAATTACATAAATTATCAAAATTATTCAAAGTTAAAATTTATTAGAACAAGAAGTATAAGAGGCATGTTATAAATTTCAAAGACAAAACTTAAATACAGGTTATGGAACTTAAATCTTAACAATTATAAACATTTTGTTCATATTAAATTATAATCTCATTTAATTAAGAATTGTCAATCTATGCTAATTAGTTGTTAAGCATTTATAAGTTGTGGTAAGAAATACAACACTTAAAATTTAATTAACTTATTTTGTTTCCTAGCTAAAAATATTTTGCAAATCTATTATAATATATAAAAGTAATAGTCTCTCTAAAAGTTTTTTTTCTCACTCATGAAGAATTTTTTTCTTACTGAACAAGTTTTCATGCAATCTTCCTTGTCCCTAAAAAATATTCTAAAGTTATTTACTAGATTTTTATTAATTATGAATATAATTTTATATCAATTCAATGATTGAGTCAAATTATTAGTTGCCATATTTTTATAATAGTTTCTTTTACATTTTTAATTTTTAAATTTTATATTTAATTCTATATTTAAGAACTCCTTATCTATTATCTATTATAATATATAAAAGTAATAGTTTTTCCAAAAGATTTTTTTCCATTCATAGAGACTTATTTTCTTGCTCAACAACTTTTGATATAGTTTTATTTTTCCCAAAAAATTTCCTAAAGCTATTTAATAGATTTTTATTAATTATGAATTTAATTTTATATCAATTCAATGATTGGGTTGAATAATTTGTCACCATATTTTCATAAAGGTCTCTTTTATTTTTGTTAGTTTTAAAATTTCATATTTAATTTTATATTTAATAACTTGATATTAAATTTTAAAATTTATACTTAATTCTATATTTAATAACTCCATATGCAACTTGATTTTAGAATAGAATTAGAGATTTTTTTTAGTTTTTTATTTATAATTTATAATTTTTCACTCAAATTAGGGATTTTTTTAAAATTTCCATAGCTTGATTTTTTTTAATTATGTACAATAGTTAAATTATTCAAAGATAAAATTTTTTCAGTGTTTAGCTTGACTTTTTAATTTACACACATAGTATGATCTTCACCATGTCTCTATTTATCAATCAGCTACTCTTTCCTCATCTCATCATAAGTAATCCTCACAGATTTCGACAGATGCGACGATTTTTGTCATTCTTAATTTAAATTTTTATATTGTCATTGATGGTATTAGAAAGCTTGATAGTTATGATGAAATTGAAGATTTCAATAAAGATGAAAGGTCAATCATGAATATTATCATTTATTTTCAAGATCTATAGTACGTACTGTATTTATTTTTAATTTAAATTTAAATATTTTCAAACATATTTCAAGAATAAAAAATTAAATTGAACATTATGGGGTGAATATGGTGAAAAGGTTACTTGCCACTTATTGGAAAAAAAAAAGAAGATACTGCAATATTGATAATTTAATGGTATAAACTTAAAATTAGTAACTTAGAAGTTTAACAATAACTATTCATTTTTCTTTTTGTTTGTTTTATTACTAATATAAATATTTTTTTTCAATGATTTCTACAGGAAATGCTAGCCCCAAAAGTTAACAAACTCTCTTTATGCCAGTAAATATCCATTCCAATGACTCTGGCTTTTTCTTTAATGAATTTAATTAATCTATATTTATATATCATTAATTGTAATGACAAACGATATCTTTTTATTCAGGTTCTTTGATAAAAAAATATTAGTGCGAAGAGAGATGTTGTAATATTAGTTCTTATTACTTTTAGTTACAACAACATTTAGTTTTGGTTAGTCCTTTTACTAAAACAAAATCATTTACTGACTCCTTTTTTTTTACCATAAATAACATATAACTATAACTATAATCACATATTTATGTTCAATCATTTAATTAGTTTAATGAATACCGATCAACTATCAGTATAAAAAGTTTAACATTATTATCAAATTATATGTTGTCAAATTATTAAAAAATTTGACTATAACAGTAATTACTTAAAAAGTCAAATACTTTTAATGATATGAAAAATTGTGATTAGATGATAGTATAAAAAAATTACACTTACAGGTAAATTATGTATTTTGTAATCTTTTAATAATAATTAAAATTATAATTTTACTAATCAATAATAATAATTATACTAAAAATAATAATTATTCGTGATGAACTATTACTAATTAATAATAACTTTACTTATTTCTTAAAATAAATTTACTGTATGGGTAGAAACCTAGTTATATATAGAGAAGTCAAATTACTATTGACTCTCCCCTTCTACATATATTAATGAGGACAAATTACATCTTGGAATTTGCAACATGGAATCTCATGATTCTAATAGTAATTCCTGCTTCACAAAGGCTTTTAGAAAACTAATTGGATGGAATCTCGTAAGCTAATAACCGCTTCACAAATGCGCATCTTCTATTTATATCTATCAGAGATCGAACTTCAGACATGATATTTAAGGGACCCAATCCACTTTCATTTGGACCAACGTATGTTGATTTCCATACATGAATTTATGTATGCTTTTATGCTAAATATGTCTTGTTTGGGTAAAATACTCTTTACTTTTTTGAAATATAACTCTTTCTTAACTTACTCTTTAAAATTTGTTCTTTATAACTTATCTCTCGTGATGTTTGTTTTGAACTGAAAACTTTACTATTTTCAATTAAATCAAACAAAAATACCTTTAAAATCACACTATTGTGGGATTATGTGATAAAAATTCAAACTTTATGGTGGTTATGTGATGAAAATTCACACTTCTAAATGATTATGTAATAAATAAAAAAATTTATTTTTTGTAAAGATAAAGTCACATTATATACATGTGCCATATGTTTTGTTTGAGTTACGGGTCTAAGTAATATTTTCGATTCAACCAAAATGTTGTGAGAGTTAAGTAACACAAATAAAATTTAAGGGAGTACTTAAGTTGAGAGATCCCTACACTTCAGGAATAATGTATATTTTACACTTCTTTTTTATTTTTGGTTGTGCAATAAAGTTATCTTCAACCTGACTTTCGCATCAGCCAAGATTATATCCCTTATTTGAAAAATTATTTCCCCTGGACATGGTCTATCATGGTCAATATGATAGGAAAAAAAAAATCAATACCTGCATACTTTGTTATTTACTTTCATTTTTTTAGTTAACTGGAATCACTATCCACAAGCAATACTGAGGTGGAGAGTGCTGTTGAGTAGATTGTTTTTTTTCTACGAAGAAAATTAAGGCATTGGTTAAGAGTAAACAGAGAATCTAGTATTGGGAGTTGGTTCCCCTTCCAAGATTGCATTTGGGACCAGATTCGTCATCAAGTGGCGAATCATGTGCCATTAGTAAGTTAGAAAATTCCATCACTACAATGACCTGTGATTTTTATTTTTATTTTTATTTTTGGTTTGGATGAACATTGAAATTTTTTGAATTAAATTTGATGATGATAACTATATATACTTTTTTCATGAGAGATCCAAACTATTGCAGTAGCATTTTAGCAACTAACAGAGAAGGAAGCATATATAGCAAACTCTAGAGAACAATCTTTTAAACTTTTTCAACTTAAACCCATAATAAAAATAACCTCCAAAATTTTCTCAAACTAATCTAGTAATAAGGTATAAAATAAAATAACTTATAAATATTACATATGATGAAAAAAAAACGAAATCAAATTTAATAAAATAAAATTTTTTGCCAGTTATTTTTAAATATAATCAATTGCTTTCAACTACAAGATTATTTAAAAGTTTATATTAAATAGATCATGGCCTACATACTTTGATAATTAATTTTTTTTTTTAAGTTTATTATACCAACTAGCAATACTAGGGTATGAGTAACAACAAGTGTTGAGGATAGTAATAAACAAACTACTCTCTTAGAGAAAAGATTAAAGTTCAAATCCTAGAGGAAGTACTTATTAAGAGGGCCACCTTAAAAATCTAGTCATGAAAGTGTCCAGTGCGTTAGTGTCATATCAATCCCTATGGGGGTACCTTTGTCAAAGGCCAAAATACTAAGGTACAAGGTGCTGCACACAATTTTTTTATTAAAAATAAATAAATGTTATCACAATTTGGGCTTAGTAATTTTTGTGAATCACCTTTATCATAAAACTCATATTTAATTACGTAGAGAAGCCTATTCAAAACACAGATAATGTTTCTTTGTGCAATATTGCTAATACAAAAATTAAGTATAGTAAGAATAAGCATTTATATTCATGTAGGTTTTTATATATTTAATTCACCAGAAGCCACTTCCCATGCAACATTAATAAGTTATTTTTTTGGTGATACATTAATAAGTTATTAAATTTGATTAATAATATAGAAATTTCGTCAGTGACTTTTCTTTTTGGGTGGATGACAAGTAAAATTTTGTAGATTAATTGTGCTCGTGATTAATATATGCTTTTTTACACGAGATCCAAGTGTTCAACGTTCATGTAGTAGTCAAAAAGTACCGTATATAGCAAATTCTAATTCTAAACAAAACAATGTCTCACAATTTCTCAACTTAGTCCATAAATAAGATAATCTTTGAATTCTTCTAAAGCCTCTGTAATAACAAGGTACAAGGTATGAAATAAAATAACTAAAGAAAACATCTTACTCTCAAACTATCAAAATAAGATATAGAATAAAAATAATCAAAGAAAACATAATTTCTTGAGCTAAGAGAACTATCCTAACGTAACGTAACAATTTTCTTATGTATTTGACAAAGGGTGGACTAGTGGGGATGATTGAGGGAAGTGGTTAATTTGATGGGGATGATTGAGGGAAGTGTTTTTTTTTTTCAGTCTTTGACCATGGTACATATTTATAGAGGCACTCGCTCACCACGAAGGCCAATCCTTGATGGTATTTGAAGAAAGGTCCAAGTCTTGGTCTAATAGAAAACTATCAAGATCATTAACATCTATATTATTTTGCAACGGATCATAATCTTTGTCCCATGGTGGCTCTGGAAGTGCAGGAACAAAGTATGGTGGCTGAGAGTTTGGTAGCTCTAGAAGTGTGAGAGCAGCTCTTGGTGGCTCTGAAAGAGCAGGAGGAGGGATTGGTGGCTCTAGAAGTGTAGGCTCTGTAAGTGTAAGAGCATAGTATAGTGGCTGAGAGTTCAGTAGCTCTGAAAGTGTATGAGGAGAGATTGGTGGCTCTAGAAGTGCAGGCTCTGTAAGTGCAAGAGCATAATATGGTGGCTGAGAGTTTAGTAGCTGTAGAAGTGCAGGAACATAGTATGCTGGCTGAGAGTTTGGTTACTTTGGAAGTGTAGGCTCTGTAAGGGCACAAGCATAGTTTAATGGCTGAGAGTTTGATATCTGTGCAAGTGCAGGAGCGTAGTATGGTGCTAAGAGTTTGGTAACTCTAGAAGTGCAGGCTCTGTAAACACAGGAGCATAGTTTTGTGGTTGATAGTTCGGCAGTTGTGGAAGTGCAAGAACATAGTATGGTGATTGAGAGTTCGGTAGCTCTAAAAGTGTAGGCTCTGTAAGTGCAAGTTTTGTAAAAGCATGAACATAGTTTAGTGGCTGAGAATTCGGTAGCTGTGGAAGTGCAGGAGTATCATTTGGTGGCTGAGAGTTGGTAGCTATGGACATGCAAGAGCAATTCTTGGTGGCTCTTGAAGTGCAAAAAGAGTTTGATGGCTCTGTAATGTAGGAGCAGAGTTTGGAGGAGGATTAACCGAGTTTCTTTTCTTGTCCTTTGATCCTTTACGCTCATGGTAATAAATTATACAAAGAAGGTAATCATTAAACTGCATATATTTAGCATTCTACACTCTTTTATTTTGACAAAAATAACCTTTTGTCTTTTGTACTCAAGTTAAATGACTATGTCTATTTTAGTTATTATATACCTCATAACTAACATCATAAATATAAGTTATCAAGATTCTTCTCGAGTGTGTACTCGAGCATCAACCAATTGGTGTTGACTACACCACCTTTTTTGGGCATTCCAAGGTGAAAGACCAGCCCCTTCTTATGTCCAATAATTCTGCCTCTGTTGTGTATTTTATCATCTTGTCTAGAAGCCTTTCAGAAACCAATGCCTCTACCCACCAACCGATAAGGACGATTCCCATTTAGGTATTTCTTACTTGTTTGACTGAAAAAGTTCATATGCTTCTCTCCTTTGCATTTATATTTTTCTGCATAATACAATAACAAATCAAACCACAAAGAATGGTACAAGATGGTGATGAATATATATGTATATATGCTAACAAAAAATTAATTCATTATCACTAACCACTAAGCTCTCGAGGAGAATGCTTGTCGATATCATCTTCAAGAATGAGGCCAGCAAATATGGAATCTCCATCAATTTTCTTCTTTAAATAATAATGGATCAACTCATTGTCGTGAGGACAAAATCAGTAACTAGACAGAAAGGTTGGCACGAGAACAAAACCGTTGTCACGATCTATCATACGAAGCAAAGGTTGGTGGCCCCATACAATATAGATGGATGTATCCATTTGAAAGGTTAGTTCATTCATTTATCATCTTATTGAATATATGCTTTTGTCATTTACATTTTTGCTTTGACATTATGAAAAAAATCTATTAGGTTTATGCATACTTTAAAGAAAAAGGTTACGAATGCAGCATATGTGGAAGGTTCAATTTGTAAGGCATATTTAGTGGAGAAAACTTTAACATTTGCATCATACCACTATCCACCTGATGTTCCATCTAGGTGGATAAGAGTACCATGTAACAACAATGAAGGTAAAGGTTGTTCATCCAATCTGCCACTGTCTATTTTCAATTATGCAGGATGAACTTCTGAAAAGCATATATCATGTACATTGGCTGATAGAGACATGGCAGCATCTAAATTATATGTTCTCTTAAATTGTCTTGAGGTGGAGCATTTCTTAAAGTAAGTTCTCAAACATCTAACAATAATTTCATTATATGCTCTTATACAACAATTTTGCCATGCATATATTGATTTGTTCATGTAATTTATATGTGCAGCCAATATGAAAATAAGTTGTAGGAACTTGTCCCTGACATAAATGACACAGAAAATACAAAAGTAAATTTCTACATCATTCCCAAATTGGTTTAAATAACATGTAGGTTATTAAATTCAAACTTGTGTCAACATGGACTTTTGGTTGTGTTGTTAAAATAATTAACTAAATTTGTCATATAGATGCTCAATCCAGTTAATATGATTAGAGATTCATTACTTCAAAGTTTGGCATGGAGCCACTTAGAAATGTTAACAAATGGCTAACATATTATGCTAATGGCTATAGATTCTGCACAAGAAATCAAATTTAAGGAATACATATTATAAACAATGTTATATGTGTCTGAGGGGGCGACCTTAACCAAATGAAAACGATTACCTTTAAGTGTTGACTAACATTGTTGAATTAGAATACACTACATGGCCCATAAAGAAGTTAGTTTTTTCCAAATGTGAGTGGTTTAATCCCACTCCAAATCAAGGGACAAAAATTGATAAAAATTATGGGATTGTTGAATTAAGAGAGTCTAGGAGATATATAGAAATTATGATTCTTTTATACTAGCTCGCACAACAAACCAAAAAAGTATAGTACACAAAGTATCCTGAAGGCCAGCAAGGATGGCTTAAGTGTAATCAAGACAAAAGCACGCAATGTGATTTAAACTTTAAAAGTTAAGGTCTCTAAAATAGATCAACCTTATCAAGGCGATGATATTTCTCAATTACAAATGATAATTACAAATGATGATCTTGAGGAAAGTTTAGTTGATATAATTGGTACAACTGAGGAAGTAAATAAATCTTCCTTTATCCAAGTTGGTTTGGAAGAAGAAGATGAAGATGTGGAACTTCCATTTGAAGAAAAAGAAGCATTATTCGTGGATGAAGAAGAAAACAAGAAAGAAAACTTTGATGATAGATTTTCTGATTAAGTTAATTTTGGCATGTAATATATACTAACAAAAAAATATGTTTCTTCATTTTTTTTTATTTCTGCTAGTTGCTTTAATTAAACCTTTATATTACTTGACATTATTTGATTCATTTTTGTCATTACAAGTATATATAGATGGCAGACGATAAAGATAGAAGTAAGCGTAGGGGAAAGGGTAGCGATGATAGTGCATCTGATCCTTCACTCAGCCAATCACCACTTTTAGGATCTTTTCCGAGCATTATATCTCACCCCCCACATTTTCTTCACATCCCCACACAATCCCTTCACCCAATACATCCTCATATCCCTACACAGATGCTTTACCCAACACTCTTGCTCTTGTTCCTGCACCAAGGATGCTATGGATGTATATGGATTCATCTAAGGCCAAAGTAGACATAATTATTAATAATTTTTGTAATTTTCCTATGTTTGATATATTATTATATATTATATATATGAGATTGGTTTATTTATAGGTTTGATCTAGCTATGGGACTACCGACTGCTATTACCACCAGTATAAAATCCAAGTTTTAAGGAGTTTGGAGGAATTAGAAGGAGGTGGATAATGCAATTCATAACATATGGTTTGCTAAATTTGGGATAATGTACTTTATTATATTTAATAATTACCAGTTAACATAATTTATTATTTAGATTATTATTAATATACTAATTAATTTTATTCTTGCATGCAGAGAAAATATAAGTGGTTGCCTTCTGATAACAGACAAATCAGAAAGTGCTTTGACCATAAAGGATCTAAGTCACTCAAGAATGCAAATAAGGTTCAGAGTAGGGTAGATCTTGGAAAATGGATCCCTACGGAAGTAAAGGATGATTTGGACTCTCTCTGGCAGGACCTTACTCGGCTGGAGAAGTCCAAAACAAATAGTGAAAATCAAAAATTTGATATGGGAGTGTCACTGCACACTAGGAGCTCAATTCCAGCAATAGAGCACAAGAAGATATTGGTAAGTATTTTGTATTGTATTTTAAGTTTATTCAACTTATGCTGATAATTTTATTTTAAATCTCTATTATACTTTCAGAAGCACAGAGTAACACCCCGCCTTCTGCTTTTGATGTCTTTCATCATATCCATACGTGGAAGGGGAAACTATATGAGTGGATTTCTCAAAAGCCAAAATCCATCATTGTAAGTACAAGTTTTAACATAACTAAGGAATGTTATATAATTGCATTATTTTTTAAAGTAAGCAAACTTTAACTTCTTTTTGTAAGAGGAGTACTAAAGTAGGCTAGCTGAGAGGAACTCACAAACAGCAATAGGCAAAGTGTCTAGTTGTCAATTCAACAATAGCATATACCTAGACATTATCAGAGGCATTAACAAAAAAAGACATGTGTATGACTAGGCATGGAGGCTACCTCTTTGATTCCATCTTCCTCTGCTTCTGATGAGTCTAAGACTTGTTCTACCTCAAAGATAGAGGTTTTCAAGTTCACCATTGTTAGTCTGATCTCAGAGCTACAACAAAAAGATATGTCTCTACAATTTGCAGGTGAAGGTTGACCAACAGTAGGGAATGATCCATCAACAGAAGGATATGATTCATCGCATCCTACGAAGGTTGGACTTGGACCCTAGATAGTCTATAGCTACTCTTTGACAACCTGCACCGGATTGTGCACCTGATGATCAAGACCGGGATGACGACAACCTTGATGTAGACTCCTGTTCGATCTTAGTTTATAGATTTTTCGGTATTATGTTTTATATATTTATGGACTATTTTTAATAACTTTTAAACATTTCTAGCTATACGTTTAGATATTTTATTAAATGAATGACTTCTTTTATTAATTGAACAATTGTGGATATAATAGCAGAATTTGATCTGGATATAATCGAAGAATGTTTCATTTGTTGTTGCTTGTTTATATGTAGGTGAAAACATTTAGAATGGTAGGCTAACAAAGTAGATTGATTTATTGGTCATTCTGCAATATCAGAGATGGAATTAGAGACAGAATAAACGGAATTAGACACAAAAAATTTCGTCTCTAAATATTAATGAGACACCATTCTTTAATCATATTAGACATGAAATTTTTACCACCATCTCTAAATGATAAATGGGACACGGTTTTGGTTGTCTTTCAAGAGACAGAATTTTTATTTTCAGAGATAGAATTCAAAATTCATGTCAAAGAACTTAGCAACGCCACTTTCTGTGATGTTTTACATTGTGTGTATGATTCCTTTGTTGATAATCTTAGCGACGAAATTTTAACGCTTTGGAGACAGATTTGTTCTATCTCTAAAACCAAATTTTTTCGTAACACTTTAAAAGATATGGTGATAAGCCTGTTTCAAAGCTTGCATTGATTCCTTCTATCTATCTCTTCTTTGAAACATAATCTTTACTCTAATCGGGCAAGCCAACAAGGGTGTTGCCACCATGAAAATCTTGATGTTTCCTTTTTTTATTCAAAATTATCTTTCATGAGAAGATTGGTAAGGGATTTTATATTAGGATAAAATATAATTTACACCCATAAATTTTATTCTTGTATTAAATTACTTTTTTGAATTTATTTTACCTTACTAAACCTCTTAAAGTTTGGTTTGACTAAATACTGGAGGTTAACCTCCATTTCATTTAACAAAAAAATGTATGTTTTCAAGTAAGACCAAAGTTTGAGGGGGCTTAGTAAGACAAAAAAAACTTTACAAGATAATTTGATATAGCGGTAAACTTTAGGGGTATAAATTATATTTTACCCTTTATATATAAGCCTTTATCAATTTTCAATAGCTTGGGTCTTCTTAGGACCAAGTACTCAAACTTTAGTTGTCCGTCGAATAGAGAATTTAGATTTCTCTACATAAAATTGATTATTTTGCATTATTTGTTGATAAAAATTTAAAAAACACATTCCTCAAATATTGTCTGATAATTTCTTTTCAGAATTTCATATTATAACGCCACTAAACATGGTCTAAACCAAAAACTGAATAAAATTAAAATTAATCTATTTTGTTTGGTTCTCTTTTTATGTAAACCAATTGGTTTGATTTGATTCTCAGTCTTTTTTATAAAACCAAACCAAGCCAAATCAAACCAAACTCATATAATTATACATATATTTTTATAATCATATACTTATAAATGATTAGATTTTAATTTATTAGTGTTTCTATAGAAATGTTTAGGTCAATTTGTTGTTTATAATTAGGGAAAAGTCTTAAACTTTAAAAATATACATACATGTCCTTTAACTTTCAAAAGTCTGCACTTTAGTCCAAAAGTGCAATGTCCATCCAAATCTGAATGGAAAATTGCATGTGATCAAAGCATGAGGACATTGGCTTAATATGGATTATGAAGAGTAGGCCTAACCTAGTAAGCCCATGATGGGAAGGCCCTAGGTTAAAATGTTTTGGCTAAGTCCTTTTTACGCTCACTAGTACACACAGAGTCATCACTTTCTCAATTGCCCCATTGCCTACAAGAATTAGAGACGTGAATCGCATAGGAAGACTAAGCCTTTCTCATACTTGTAAGTTAACTGATCAACCATTGTGGATATTTAGGCTTTGTAATTATGTCATCTGTAGGCCAGATTAAATATTGTGTTCTACTATCATACAATCCCTATATGTTATTTCTTACATTTGGTATCAGAGCTATATTATATGCTTTTAGGACCTATTTTTCTGATTATTGGGCATGATTATGTGTGTTAATTTTAGATTTTCATCCATGTTTCATTCACACTTCTAGCTTTAAATTGGATAAAATTTTGTAAAATTTTTCATCCAATTCGTTAGGGTATTGTAATTCTGAATGCAAAGAATCCATAGACACCGAAATTGTCATGTTCCGTTCACTATAGAGAGAGAATTTCAAGGTTCATTTTCTCAGGTCTAAAACTGTTAGGGCTTTTAAAATTGTAAAATTTCTCCATAAATCTATGGTTAATCCTAAAATTTCTTGAGAATTAATGGTAAAAATGATCAAAACGTTAAAAACCCCATGGAAATCATGTAAAAACTGGAGAAAATTTGTTCCGAAACATAAGAATTCAGTTCGTCACTGACGATACTAGTTCAGAATCAAAAATTCCAATTTTGAACCAAATTTCCAATTTTTAGGCACAATATGATGGGGATTTGATTGAAAACGATATGAGACTAATTTTTTGGTGGAAACCACGTAAAAAAAAATGCAAGTTTGGAGCTTCTTGGTCGAGTTCCACCCGCCCGTGTTTGGATCTCTAGCCTGATTTGGTTCCACTCTCACGCACACCAGTGGCAAATCGAAGCACATGAGAGCTTTTTTGGTGGTGTTCGTCACCTTCATTTCTTCCACTATGCTTCACTCTTCCTCCATGTAATTTTAGGATATTCTCCCTAATTTTTTTGATACATTAATTATTTTTGTGGAAAATATTAAATAATTTTAATTAATTTTCCAGCTTATTTTTTTTGTCTAAAACTTAACAGAAAATTATTATTTAATATTTTGGATTTAAATATGGTGTGTACTCTACCTTATTTATTTCTAAAATTTTATACTCTCACTTTGTGTATATGTAGCATTTTTTCTATGTCTGTTTGAACTGTATAAGTACAAAACTGTTTTGGAATGCTGTTAAATTTCTTCTCCCTTATCAGTGAAGCTGTTTTAATTTTGTTTTACTTCATTTCTACTGTAATGATTTTTATGGGCATTTAAATTGATTCTTATATGAGAAATTTTCATTGATTGATATGGATGATTACCACCAAAGTGGGATTACTTGCATTAATTTGTGAAATTTTTTCATAAATTAGGGAATGCTTTTAGTTAAAGCATATGATTTCTTGCCCAAAAGGGGTTATTGTGTGTTTTAATTGGAAGCCTAATTTAGATAATGTTAATGGGAAATTCATTAGCCTACGAGATCTATCTGCCCAAAAGGAATAGATTTTCATAAAGTGGTCTCAGTGATTAACTTATATGTGAGGTTTTAATTTCTAGTTACATGCTTTATCCAAAAGGAAGTGTGTGATTTTATGCTAGCTTCTTTATAAAATTATCTATGAGGTTCTAGTGTCCTTTTCCATGAACAATTGTACTGCTTCTATTAAAATATTGATTGGATCAAATTTTAAGAAATGGAAGCAAGACATAGATTTCTCCTTAGGAATTACTAGTCTTGATATGGCACTTCTAAAGGATAAGCCTGAGTTACCTGAAGAATGTGCTACTACTGAATAACGAGAGTTTTTGCCTAAGTGGGAGAGACCTAATAGACTTGGTTTGATTGCTATCAAGAGGACCATCTTTAAGCATTTGCTGAGTGGATTACCAGAGACCACTAATGCCAAAGAATTCCTTACTGCTATAGGACAGAGATACCAGGTATATAATAAT
Organism: Castanospermum australe; assembly: GCA_019955255.1. Taxonomy (NCBI): domain Eukaryota; kingdom Viridiplantae; phylum Streptophyta; class Magnoliopsida; order Fabales; family Fabaceae; genus Castanospermum; species Castanospermum australe. The sequence continues at coordinate 106,334 of NSJW01000282.1, read as the reverse complement.
GTTGAGCCCAGGTACTTAATACAAGAATTGACCTCTATAAGGTATGACAATGTCGTGGGTGTGAGAGAATTCATTCTGAAGATGGTTCACATCCAAACTAAGCTGAAAGCAATTGATATTAACCTATCTGATTCTTTTATCGTTCCACATGCATTGAATTCTTTACCTCCTAAGTTCTCACAGATCAAAACTACTTGCAATACCATTATTAAAAAATGGACACTAAATGACCTAATCACTAAATGTGTAGTTGACGAAGAAAAACTCTAGAAAGAAAAGAATGATTTGGCCTTTCTAACTTTCCATTCAAAACCCCATTCTGACAAAGGTTCTAGTTAAAAAGGTTAAACCTGCTACTCCTAGTAGAAGTTAGGAAACCAATAGGTATGGTAACAGTCAAAAATACGATGTAGGAGGTCTTAAACTCACTACCACCAATAGGAGTCCCTGGTTTTTTTTCTATAAGACGAAGGGACATAAGAGGAGTGATTGTAATAGGTTTAAGGCTTGCTTAGCAAACAATTAAAATTCTGGAGGTAAATCCTTTGCCTTTGTGTGTTTTGAAACTAACTTAGTCAATGTCCCTATTGATTCTTGGTGGCTTGATAATGGTTTCGCTACTCATGTTGTTGTCTCTTTATAGGGGTTCACAAACCTGAGGAAACCCAATATAAGGGAAAGTAAGCTAAAAGTGAGAAATGATTTGGAAGTTGTTGTTGAGTCTATTGGTGATGTCAGGCTATGTCTTGGCACAGGATTTGATATTGTCCTACATCACACTTTCTTTGTACCTTCATTTCGAAGGAATTTAGTTTTAGTTTCTTGTTTGGACAAATTTGGTTTTCAGTTTACTTTTGGCAATGAAAAAATAAATGTATTGTTGAATTCTCAAATTATTGGTTATGGTTTTTTGATGTATGGATTATATAAATTGTCTTTAACTTCTGACATCCCATTTATTTCCTATAATATTGAGAATGTTGTTGCTAAAAGGTCTAAAATTAAATAAAAATCCTCACTATTGTGGCACAAATGCTTAGGTCAAATTTCTAGGAAAAGGGTTGATCGATTAGTTCAAGAAAAAATTTTGCCACCCCTAGATTTTAATGACTTAGGAATTTGTATAGATTGCATTAGAGGTAAATTCACTAAGTCCAAAAAGAAAGGTGCAACTAAAAGTTCCAGTCTCCTTGAGATCATCCACACAAACATTAGTGGACCTTACTCTCCTACTATTTATGGCAATAAATTGTTTATCACTTTCATTGATGACTATACTCGATTTAGCTATGTTTATTTGATTAAAGAAAAATCTAAGGCCCTCGATAAATTCAAAGTTTTTAAAACTAAAGTTGAAAAACAATTAGGAAAAGTCATCAAGATAGTGAGATATGACCATAGGGGTGAGTATTGTGGTAGATATGATGTTGTTGGGTAACACATAGGACCATTTGCTAAATATTTAGAAAATTATGGAATTGTTCCACAATATACCATGCCTGGTACTCCTGAACAAAATGGTATGGCTAAAAGGTGTAATTGTATATTGAAAGACATGATGAGGGCCAAGATGAGTAGATCTAACCTGCCAGAATTTTTATAGGGTGAAACTTTAAAGATTGTTCTTTATATTCTTAACCGAGTCCCCAGCAAATTTTTTCCAAAATCACCTTTTGAGCTTTAGACTAGTAGAAAACCTGGCTTGAATCATCTCTGTGTTTGGGGTTACCCTGCAAAAGTAAGAATATAATCCCTTAGAAAAAAGGACAGACACCAAGACTAGCTGTTGTTTTTTCATTGGATATCCGGACCATGCAAAAGGATATAGGTTCTATTGTCCTAGCAAAGGTACAAAAGTTGTGGAGTCTTTCAAAGCTAAATTTCTAGAGCTTGATGTAGCTGATTTTATTGCACCTCCTGTGGAGTCAGTTACAGATGTGAACAAGACTGTTACTTTTTCCTTGCATGTATTTGATAATTGCGTTTTCTTTATCACTACTAAGAGAGTTAATGCTCCAATTGAAAATGTCATTAATCATCCTGCTCTGGTTGCTGATTCGGAACCTCCTGCTCTGGTTGTTGATTTACAACCTATAGAGCCGGTTGTGCAAATGCTAGTGAGGAGATCAATTAGACAGAGATGAGCTACCATCTCTGATGATTTCATGGTATATCTAAGCGAGGATGTGTATGACATTGAAGATGCAATTGACCAACATAATTTTCAGGATGTTGTTTCTTGTGCTCAATTAGATATGTCGATAAGTGCTGTGCGTGATGAAATAAAATTAATGGCTGAAAATAATGTATGGGAACTTGTTGAATTACCTAAAAACTGTAAACCTATTCGTTGCAAATAGATTTTCAAAACAAAGAAAGATTCTATGGGAAACATTAAGGGTTATAAAGCTAGGCTTGTGGCAAAAGATTTTTAAACAGAAAGAAGGCATTAATTTTACTGAAACTTTCTTCCCAATTTCATCTAAAGATTCTTTTAGAATAGTTATGGTTTTAGTGCTTATTTTGATATGGAGTTGCATCAAATGGATGTCAAAACGGCTTTTCTGAACAGTGTATATGAAACAACCAGAGGGTTTTCAATAAAGTGAGAGTGAACACCTGGTATGCAAATTGAATAAGTCCATTTATTGTTTAAAACAGGCCTCAAGACAGTGGTATTTGAAATTTGATGAAGTAGTGACGTCCTTGGGTTTTGAGAAAAATAAAGTTGATCAATGTATATATCTCAAGGTCAGTGGGAGTTAGATCATCTTTCTCGTTTTGTATGTCAATGATATTCTGCTTGCTTTCAATGGCCTCACCCTACTTCATGAGACTAAACAGATGTTGACAAAATTCTTTGACATGAAAGATCTTAATTAAGCTTCTTTTGTGTTGGGAATTGAAATCCACAAAGATAGATCTCGTTGTCTGCTTGGACTATCACAAAGAGCTTACATAAGTCAAGTTCTAGAGAGATTCAATATGCAAAATTGCAAAGCAAGTGATATTCTAGTTATCAAAGGTGATAAATTTAGTAAGAACAATATCCCAAACATGAATTATAAAAAAACCATATGAAAGATAAACTGTATGCTAGTGCACTGAGGAGCCTAATGTATGCACAAGTAGATTTGCACTACGCTTTATATTATTTTCATAGTTGTTGTGAGAAGTAAATCTTAATCTAACCCTGATAATGATCATTGCATGTTTATACTGGACCTGATATTGCCTATATAGTTGGTGTTTTTGGTAGACTTCTATCTAACCCAAGTAATGATCATTGGGTTACCGCTAAGAAAGTGATGAGGTATATAGGAGAGTCAACAACTAAGAGATGGTAGGGTATACTGGCTCAGACCTTGCTGGGTGCCTTGATGATAAGAAGTCAAAAGGTATGTTTTTATGTTGGCTAGTGGTGTGATTTCTTGGAAAAGTAAAAAGCAAATTCTAATTGCCTCTTTTACTATACTAGCTGAATTTGTTGCATGTTATGCTGCTGCCACTCAAGCTATATGGTTAAGAAATCTAGTGACAAGACCTCACATTATGGACTCTGTTTCTAGAACTTTGAAATTTTACTATGATAATAGCGTTGTTGTGTTTTTTCACTAAAAATAACAAGACGTCAAGTGGTTATCAACACTTGGAGTTGAAATATTTGACTATCAGAGATCTTGTGAAGAACAAAGACATTATTGTTGAGCACATTCATACAGATTTTATGCTTGTTGATCCATTAACCAAAGGTCTTCAGCCTGCTATCTTTAAGGGACATATTAAGAACATGAGCATTTTGAGTTCCTTCAATGTGCTTGGTTGGTGGGAGCTCTCCATAATTTTATTTTATTGTATTGTGCTTATCATTTCATATGGATGATGAGTATTATTTCATTTTTATGCAATTGACTATGCATTTATTTCAATTGTTATAATGTATATGCTTTTCAATTGTAAATTTTCTTGGAAACTAGGTGTTATTTGGATCTTTGTGTCTCTTGATTTACACCATTTATGAGTTTTGAGACACGATAGTTCTTCAAGAACTATGCAATTTCTCTTGCTTCAAATAGCAAGTTACGAAGATAAATTGTAAGGAATGACAATGAAATAGCATTACTTTTATTTTTGGATCATTTTGAATGCTGCTTTATTGCCACACTCCACATTAATGATTGGTCAATGAGGTCTGTAACATTTGTAACCATTGATTGGTCTTATATCAATAATGGATATATTGATTGCCATGATTCAATGTTATTTGATCTTTGATTGGACAGAGTCATACTTAGGTGTTGCATCTTGGATCATAATTTTAAAAAAAATGTAGCTACATTGGAAAATAAGTTATATTAGTCCGAGAGTCATTTTTAAATAAATGTTTTTTAAAATAAAATTAAACAATTAATTTTGCCTGAGTGGGAGAATGTTAGAATAATCTAATTATATCTCATGGGCTGAAATTAATTAATATTTCAATTTACAAAAATATGCTAATGATGTGATCCCTTTTAAGATGCATAAAGCTCAATAATTAATGATTCATATAAATGGGCTTAGAACACCTAATTGGGTTAATATGAATTATGAATTGTGAGCCTAACCTAGTAAGCCCATTATGAGAAGGCCCTAGATTAAAACATTTTGACTAGATCCCTTCTGCCCTCACTAGTGCCCACACAGTCATCACTCTCCCAGTTGCCCTATTGTCTATTGGAATCAGAGAGTAATGAGTCATAGAGGAAGACCAAGTCTTTCTCATACTTGCAGGTCAACTAATTAGCCACTAAGGATAGTCAGGCTTTAGAATCATGTCGTCTATAAGTCAGATTAAATATTGTGTTCTACTATCATACAATACCTATATGTTATTTCTTACACATTTTAGTTTAAGGACACGTACAGTTTTCCATCCATATTTAGATGAACATTACACTTTTGGACTGAAGTACACATTTTTGAAAGTTAAAAGACCAAAATGCAAATTTTTAAAGTTTAAGAACCAAAGTGCATATAAAACAAAGTTGAAAGAAGTCTTTTGGACTTTTCCCTTATATTTATTTGATTATGTTTCTATTAATATGTTTAGGAAAATTTGTTATTTATTTAGTCTTCAAAAGAAAAAAGTCAAGTTGATTTTTGTTTTAAGAAAAAAGGTTTTGGCCAAAAACCAATTCGACCAAACCAAACCAAATCAATTGAACAGTTTAGTTTAGTTCGGTTTTTCAATTAAAATAAAGCCGATCAATTCCTAATATAAGAAAATTGATAGGTTTGGTTCAAATAACTTTTTTTCTCAAAACTGAACTAAACCAAATCGTAAACCCCCTGTGTCTTTCTCTTTTTTAACTTAATGTAAAAGGAAAACGATACTTGTACATTCATAAGGAGAGAGAAAAAGAAAAGAATGATAATGATTGAATAAACATATGAAATGTGAGAAAATAGATATGTGTATATATATAACAAGGATCACTTCAATAGCCATATTTTTTTTCCTAAATACCGATACTCAAGCTGATTTGTCAAGTATTTATTAATTGTTAGTTTTACTTTTTAAACTTTAGGCATTAATTACGAAGAATAACAACCAATAAATATTTAACAAATCATCCATGTCTTAGTACCCTAAAACCAAACTAGGTAACTTAGCAGCACCCTTATATAAATTACACCGACAACATGGTACAATATATACGAATGAAGTAAGAATGTAGTCTTAACCCTAACCCAATTCGATCAAAATTTTTTTATCTCCTTTCCTCTATATTTTTGGTGTCTCAGAGATAATTAGCAGTGACACAGAGAAAAGGGATGCGAGTGATGTTTGTGTTTGTCTGTGTGGGCATAGGATTTTGATAGCTTCACTTGTTTCTTTTCAAAAGTGTCTGTTGCATAATCACATTAATGTGAGTTTCTTTCTAACAAAAAGTAGAATAAAAGAATAACGAGGAAAAAGGATACAAACAAAAAACGTGAGAAAGATGAAACGCATAGAGAAAGAAAAAGCTATGTGAGATTCTTAGTGAGAGAAAAGAGGAAAACATAATGGAATTGGTTTGGCCTTTCGGAATGGTGCAGAATTGATTCCTGCAGCAAAAATGTTACTGTTTGCATATTTTATTATTATTATTTTTATTATTATTAGTATAAAGGACGTGTAAGAAACAATTTTAGACATTTTGGCTTTTAAAATACAGCTATTAATTGGACAAATTTGATAATTTTATAGATATATCAACATCGAGTCTTTAGAGTTGAAATTTTTTTAACCGTCACAACATTAACTTATCTTTTTATTAAAATCAATTATACTCATATGAAATATAAATTTAAAATTTTATTATAATTAATAAGACACAACAAGTCTTTTGATAATATACAACTAAATGACTTTTATTTCATAAACTAATTATTTTAAAAGTTTAAGCTGTTGGATAAAAATACATGAATGATTTTATATTTATAATATTTTACACTTTTTTTGATAATTTAATATTTAAAAATAATTTTACTATACACTATCAAATTAACAAAATTATAAAATCACTTTTTTTATACAATAGTGGTACGAAGATTTGAACATATGATATCTTGCAAACTACTAGGGGTAAAAATAGCTACAAAAGGCTTTATTTAAATAGGCCTAGCCAGTTTTGTAAAATACTAAGCTCAAACCTGGCATATTACTTTATATAAGCTTTTTTCTAAAGCTCGACTTAGCCTTTTTATAAAAAGATAAAAGCTTAACCTGGCCTATAAGACTATTTAAAGGTTTTATTACTTAAAAACTTTAAATTAGATTAATAAATCTATATTTTAAAAATTTCAAATAGCCCATGTCTTTAATTAAAATTATTAAATTATATTTAAAATTAATAAATTATACATACATATAAAATGATAAGTGGTATAAATATTATAAATTTTCAATTATATATATATATAAAATAAATAAAATAGATAAATAGGCCTATTAAGCTAAATAAATATTTTGAAGAGCTTAAGCCTGACTTATTTAATTATATAGGTTTTTATAAAAGTATAAGTCTAACTTATATAGTACATAAGCCAAGTCGAATAAGGCCGAAAATAAGTTAAGCCATAGATCCATGTTAAATTACTTGGCCTATTCTCGTCCCTACAAACTATCCAATTCCATCTTCATTGATCTATTCTTAATGGCTTAAGTTATAAAATTACTTTTCATATGATACTACTAAATTAATTCTTTTACAAGTAATTATTTTATGATTAATTATTTTAACATGTTAAAAGAGCAAACTAACATGACAACAAAAACGTATCGCCCACTTCCTATAATCCGGCCTGAACCTTGGGGTAGGTTCTGCAGGATCATCAACAATAGCTGCACAGAGTACGATAGAGTTCCCCGGTACGGTCATTCGGGAAGTCCCTCCGATTACGACTCCCATACAACTCATCCCTCTGGTTTGTCCGGTACTCAACCAAAAGAGCACTTATATTTGATTGAATATAATTGATGTTTCTTGGATGATAACTACCGTTTTAAGGTGCGAAAAAAGATGAAAGGAAAGAAGAAGAAAAAATAAAGAGAGATAGAGCAACAAGAAGACAACAAGAAGGAGAACTAAAGGAGTAATAAGAGAGAAGAAAGAGAAAAAAGAAAAAGGAGAAAAGCATAATAGGTCATAGTTTTTTTTCTTCTGTTTCTTTCTTTTTTTTTCAGAAAAAATTTGAGGAGAGAAAAAGGTGTGAAAAAATATAAAAGGAAAATTAAAAAAAAAAAAAGGAAAAGAGAAGGAGCAATAAGAGAACAAGAAGGAGAAATAAAAACAGGAAGAAGAGGGAAGAAAGACAAAAAGGGAAAAAAGAGAAAAAGATATTATAAACTACATTTGACATGTCTTTATTTTTTTTTTCAATGAAAGATATGTTGTATTGAGAAAAGTTATACATGTAGGGTTTGTTTTTATAGTAAATTGAAATTAATTTTGATTAATTTAAGTCTTTTTTAGTTTTGATTTCTTAATTATTTCTTCTTAGCATACGCTTTGTTTCTTGGTGATATATTTTAGGATTTTGAGGTAATTCTTCTGAAGAAAATAGATTAGATGGGCTTGGAGTCAAGTTTTAAATGTTTAGTCTCTTGTAATCTAACCTTTGTGAAGTAATTTCATGATATCTTTAGCTATAGAGTCTAAATCATCTGATTCGAAAACTTGTTGTTATATAATACATAGGGATTCAACTTTTGTATTCAAGTTGAAGTCTAATTCTGCTTCTAGAGAGCTACACAATTAGGAGAAAAATTGTATGACCCATGCAATTAGTCAAAAAGGAATTTAAAATAGTTTTATACACTAATTGGGCCTGTACTTTTAGGGTTTTGATGCCTAAAGATACCTAATCCTAGTGAAAGAGACATGCTATATAAAAAGATTTGCTTTTAAAGAGACTGAAGAGACAATTAGGGCGCTAAGGAGAGAAGCTATCAAGCATGCAAGTAATAGGAGACTGAAGACTTGAAAATTGAAGATCTTTTCCTCTTTTCTTCTTTTACTCTTTCTTTTTGTTTTATTTTGTTCTTGATGGTAGAACTTATTTTGTTTTTAGTTATATTTTCTTTTTTCTTATTATAAACTAATTTAATTTTGTTTTCTAAGATTGCAATTCAACCTATATGTAGTTTGGATCTCTTGATTTCTTTCTTTCTTATTTCAATACTTAAGTTATTTATTTCATCTTGGTCTTAATGCTTCTAATTGCTTGATCACCAATTAGACTAACTAAGTAAATCTGAATTGAACTTGAAAAAGGAAATTTGGGTTTAAACCATAGATAAAATAACATATGTTCAAGGCATTAGGGTATCAAATAAATTGATTTATTTATAAGATAAAAATATACTTACAAACTATATGTAACCATGATTAGGACTAATTTTTAATGCTTTCTTCTTATATTTGTTCTCACAAGAATATAAGGAATATAATAAGAAGGATAGTTTCATATGACTATCGAAAGATGTATAGAAAAGACTTAAATCTCTATATTAACAACTCATGATCATTAAATAAGTTAAGAAAGAATTAAGGAATTTCGAATGAAGTGTTAGAGGAACTTGTAATCCTAAGCTTATTTACATTGATTTCTTAGTTTTAATTGTATTCTTGTTATTTTTCTTGTATTTAGTTTTCTTTTTATTTATTTAGTTATTTGGTTTGTTTAGATAAAATTAGGTTGGGATAATTTTATTACTTAGCATTAATAGATATAATTTTCTATGAGAACGATATTTATTTATTACTTTATTACTTGTTGTGATACATGTATTTATGTGGTTGAATCCGACAACAAGAAAAAAGTTGAAATCTTTTTTTTTTGGAAAAAAGTCTAGAAGGAGGGAAGTTATTTCCTTTCAAGACATAGGCAAGCCATAAGTTTCAAAAAAGATTTGAAGTGAATACTTATAAATCATTAACCAATGAGAGATTTTAGCAAAAATCAAATTCAAGATTTTTAAGAATACTTAATTCAATTTTGAGCCAATACTTGTTAGTAGAAAGTTAAAACACTCCTATATTTGTCCCAAGTGCTCATATAGCGTCCACGTTATTTTTTCAATCACCATAGAAAGTTGAAACCTTTCCATTCCCCTTTTCTTTAGTGCTCTTATTGTGTCCCCATTCAATCAAAGGGGGAAATTAAAATTGTGCACTGTGTCTATTACCAAATATATTTGTGCTTCACGATTTTCTTCTTGCCGGGCATTTCACTGTAGTTAAAGTTATTATTCCATGTTAAGAATCCTTACCCAAGCGAAATTTCATAAAGACATTTTGATCCCAAATTTCACAAACTTTAATTTCTTGTTTCTTTTCACACTTTTTTTATTCTTACGAGAGGTATCTTCGTACCCAAAAGGAGTGAGGTTAATTCCCACTTAGTGTACTGAGGGTGCCCCTCCTCACAAAGTGCACTCTAACGGGATCAACTTCAGACATTGGAGGTAAAAATATTGAGGTTACTTTTTATTTACTTCTAAGCCACACCTTTGGAGGTATTTCTCTTTTCACACTTATTCTTAAATTTTTTTTTTTGCAATAGTGACATATAAGTTTGAACATATAATCTTTTACAAATTAGTCAAATTTCTCACTACTAGCCCACTCATAATTGCTTAAAAAATGAAGTTACTAAACTATATGTTTTAAGTGGAGTTATTTTATGTCAATATGTCTTTAGAAATGTAATTATAGTGTATCCATATTATATTGTAGAACCTATAAGCTAGTTTTATGGAATATATTGAAACTAAAAATATACGGACTTGTTTTTTTTATTTTCCTTTTATATGATAAAAGAATAAGAAAAAAAAAATTTGAGTAATGTTATACAGACAATTTTTTATAAAATTCAGTCAGATTTAAGTAGAATTGTTAAATAAAATTAAGTGATAAAAATCACTCATCTATCTAAGAGTTAATAAATATACTAAATCATTCTATCAAAAATTATGAAAAAAATTTTAATTATGCAATATTTTCTAAAAAAATTTACATGCCCGTGTAATCTATGCAAACTAAATTTGAGCCGTACTAATACCCAAAAAAAATTGAGCCGTACAAGTACGACGTGCATGGACCACAAGTATAAGTGTATAACTCAGATTTGAGCTGCACCGCACGTGCCCGTGTTCTAGAAGTAAGAATTTTTCGAAAAGCATATATGGGTTTTGTTCATATGATATAAAATACGATAATATATACCTGTACACCCCTTTGAACAAATCTGTCAATTTCTTGCAACTTTCAGTATTGGACACTTTGGATATGTGCAATGTTCTGCAAACATAGCATCACTCACATTGACTTCTCAGGTTCACAATCTTCGGCCCCACTCACGCGTGAAATGTTTGAATGGTTTCTCATTGGATTTCATCAATTCGGACCACCTATGAACTAAATTCCTGCCACATTTTGTTGAAATCTGATGGTGTTTGGTACGGTTATAATAAGGGTCTCACAGAAGTAACGTGGTTAGTTACTAAACCGATGTGTCAAGCCAACGTGGCAATACATAACATGCCAGTACAATTCCAAATCAGCTTGGAAAGAATCTTGGTGATAAGGATAAGTCCTAATCCCTTTAAGAAAGGACCTAAGTAACCTAACACTCCTAAGAGATTCAAATACTAACATGTGTAAGATGGGCTACCAAAGTATGATTCATGCATCAATACTATACACTTGTTAGTACTCACTCTAACTCGAGAACATTAAGTTTTCAAGCATCTCGACTAAATTCTAAGTATCCTCACATCCTTGAATTTAGTCCATCCGGTTCCTGAACCAAATTTTGAATTTTTTTTTCTTACTTTAGACCATTTTTTTGGTTCAGTGCCTTCATTAATTGAATGCTAGTTAACTAGATATATCACTCGAGGATATTATGATTCTTTCGTGGCCAAGTTATCTTCCTCATTTTTGATTATTCGTTGCAGTCACAATGTTTGAAACAAACAGCATATTTTACAGGCTACAGCCATGACTTCTTTTCATTAATTTCTCTATGCTGAGGTCAGTGACGCTGTGATTGCATCTGTTCAACTCGATCTTTCTGCAAGTAATAAATTCTGTTGGTTGTTTGGATTTGGAGCATGAGTTTTGTCGAATAAACATTTGGTCCACAGTAGACTATGTTCAAACTAATGGAATGTTCCAAAATCTCTATAATCAAATGGATGCTTGGCTAAACAGGCGACACAGATGGACTCTAACTTTGATATCATGTTAAATTTAAGTTTAAAATCAATTTAAGTAAAGTTACCTAACAGATATATAAATCGCACCATGAAAATTGAGACAGACAATGTATCACTTTAACAATTGCCACTGAGAAACTAACATTTACTGGGATAGATATGCTACACAAGGGCATCTTTGTGTAAAAAAACAAGCATAGCACAAGGCCAAATTAAAAAAAGTGAGTTTTGGAAGTACCTCAACGCATGGAAACACAATAATGGAGATGAAAAAGTCTTCAAATTTTGTGTAACATTCTAACTAAACAACGTGGAGGGAAGGGGAAAAGGAGGGGGCGAGTTCTAGCAATTGTTAATGCACAGGTGCTTGAGCAATGTGGATGCCCAATAAGACCACAAAGTTATCAGATTTAACTGCTAGGATTTCTATTAATATTTTTTTTTTTGTCGTGGATGGAAAGTAGTGTGAATCCTTGTTTATTCTGAATGTAAGCATTGTGATAACTTTCTTTATGCTTCAAAAGATTCATTTCCTTAAATTTTTTTAAGTTGTTAAACCATCTTATGGGCATGGAAAGCCAGACCTTGGATTAATTAAGGCTTTATCATGAACAAAATAGCTAGTGGCGTGCATTATCCTTTACCTAACACACTTAATGAAAACGAGCATCTTCAACTCGGGTAATATAATTATCATGATTTTCAATTACTGTTACGGTTACGGTTACATTGCATTTTTAAAAACTGCGGACAATTACAAAAAAGTACAGTTGATATGACCGCAATTACAATTGCGTTGTGGTTGCAGAACTCCCGCGACAATACTATTGCGATAGCAATTGCGTTGCAGACCGCAATTTAAAACCAAGATAATCATGATCTGTGCTTGACGGAGTCACTCTTAATTGACACTTGTCAAATAATCATCCTGTCCTGCTTCTCTGCTCCTCCATTGCAAACACAACCACAGAGACAATAAACCACAGTTTACATCTTTTATTTTCCTTCTCCAAATTTGGCCAATCTCATTTAGCTTGGCTTTGATCCTGTTTGAATTAAATCCCAAGTGGCCTCAAGAGAATTGCTTAACAAGCCGAGAAAAAATTCTTATACCCTGTAGTTTATCTGCTTGAAATGATACTGTGTTTATGGAGAATTATATTTTGTCCTTATCTATGTACAACTTCAAAGTGATCTAGTGTGGATAATGCACTATGCCGAAGTAGACTGTGACGCGGATCTTTTAGGTGTCATTTCTTAATTACATGAAGAATCAACCTGATTTCATTGGTCTTCTATGTACTTAGAAAACATGGCCATCCCACCCACTTTCTAACAACAATTATTATAGTCTGACTCTTTATTATGTGCATTAACTAAGATTAATCTTCATTATTATTAGGCTTCTACTCCTTCCATCATCTCAACATCATTGGATTGATGAATTCCACGTGGTTGGCTCAATTTTAATGGATGTGCTTCAAAGCTTCCTAGAAGCACTATACCTTCAAGTTCAAAAAATTGAATAAAACTGTTGGATAGTTTGCTTTCAACTAGAAAAATCTCCTTGTCATGCCACTATTGTCTTTTGGAAAATTCTTCTGAAAACTGCCCTCTGCTGTGTAATTATGGAGGGAGATATGAAACAAAAAATCTCATGATCCACAAATTGGGTTCCTTGGATAAAGGGTACTGAACCTTAACGTCTGGTCTCTTTGACCTTTTCTGCAGATAAAAATGCATTTGTTCTTTTAATTCCTTCTTATCATGTGGCATATCGCTTGTGCTCAGGAACTAGAAATTTATTTAAGTACAACTTAGGATTAGCATTTTCTAAAATTGCCAAAAAAAAAAAAAAGAAAAGTCTGACACATCCAACTCAGAGAGAGAGTTGATCAAAATTTCATTACATGATTCCTATCAAAAGTATAATATTCTAGTATTATACCTCAGTTGAGTTAGGTTTTCTCTTTCAAGTTCTCGTGCTGTGTATAGGAACTCTGCCATAATTTAGCTCTACCTCACTCTATGTAGTGCTAAATAAGCAACTAGTCGATAACCCACCAACATCAGTGCCATAATGAACACGTCAACCCACATATGATTGAAACCCATTGATTTGACAGGAGGAAAATCTCCAACCCTGCACAAGACCCCCTTTGAGCACTCATAATAATCATCTTCATTGTACTGGACACCAAGAAGAAGCTTGTAACAGTAGTAGCTATAGCTCAAGTACTTGAGCCACACTATGAAGGGAGGGATCTGTTGTATATAGTATCCTCCGGCAATGAGGAACACAAGGGTTGTCACAGATGCTAAAGTGGTGGCCTGTTTGACCTCCATCAAAAGAGCACCAAATGCTAAGCCAAGACTCTGAGAGACAAGAACACTGTAAAGAACCACAAGAAGAGTAAGGATGAAAGTTGCAGGGTTAGGTTTGAGCCCTCCCATCCAATATATTATGAAGACAAATGCAGTTGGCAGTGCAAGCTCCAGTGGCAAGTCTCCTATTGTTCTAGCTAGAAAGTATGAAGAGAGGCGGTACATTCCTGAAGATCGTTCCTTGATAAGCATTCTTCTCTCTTGAGGAAATGTGAAAACTGCATTGTAGAGAGGGTAGAATCCCCAGAAAACAGAAAAGAAAAAGAGCAGGGCAATCTGCATTACAAATACAATCCCATATTAGTCCCTCTTTAGGTTACAAATAAAAACTCTGGCCAAGCAATACTAAGTACCGTTTGGTACGAAAGAAATGAAAGGAATGGAATGAAAATGAGAAGTTTTTTATGCTTTGATCTTGGAAATTTTGTATATTTTATTTCATTCCATTCTTTTTTTTTTCATCATACCAAATGTACCCCAATCATATTTTAGATTTCACATGACAGAAATTTTTTTTTTTTCGTCTACTATAGACTAACCAAATCCCTCCTACTAGTCCAACTCTAGTGGCTTCACAGGACATGAACTCTGGAATGGTGTGATTTTGACGTGTGAAAAGGAAAAGAAATACAGTTAAATTAAAGGACTAATTATATTAACCGACCCTTTCAGTTAGTTGATGTTCTTATTAATCATCATTAGGACATCAACTAGAAACAATAAACTTGAAGCAAACGCTTACCCGGTCTTCAATGTGCGATTCTGGTGTATGCCACCACAAGAGTCCACCAAGAAAAGCGACACTTATGACTTGGAATATTCTCAACCTGTTGAAGGCTTCGTACCTTCGCTCCCTCAGCCCCCTCTGTAGCAGCACCTTGAACTGATGCCACCAGCTTGTGCTCCATTGCTCTGGTTTTATGTGATTTCCTGCATCAGTTTAGCAATAAAGGATTTTCACACCTGTATGTAAGACTTGTTAAAACAAAAGCGTAACATTTGAAGGAAATGCCTGTGATTGCTTTCCACTATGGGTAGAAGACTCACTTGCGGAAGCATCTTTTGTAATATTGTAGTTGATGGCATCCAAGCTGCAATGCTCAGCTTTCAGCCTTGTAGCTATGTTCTTGTCATAAGCAGAGATGAGAGCTTCTCTCACCTGCTTCCTTTCTGGTTCCAGGCTCTCACTTTGTTCAGTTGCGTTCTTGGAGTCCGGGGCAATCCCTGCAATTTTTCATTATTGTCATGACATTGTTAGTACTGCGTTCTTGAGGTTGTTAATTGTCCCAAACTATAATACTCTGAGATCCTGTCTGTGCCTATATAGGAAAATGTATAATAATTAATGAGATACAGATAACCGTATGAATTAGCCATGAGATCCCACTAGAGTTTACCATAGTAAATTTCAGGGAACTTTTGAGAATTGGGAGTGGGTCTCATTACAATTCATTTGAGTAAATAAACATTTAGAGCACTAACTTACAGTAGGCCAGACCACGTCTCCATCTCATGGAAACAAAAATATAATTAAAATTTTATTCATGTAATAAATAGAAAAAGTGTGTGCCCAGCTTCCACTTTAAGTCTTTCGGTTTATGCTATCATTAGACTAAAATGAAAATTGAATAAGAAAAAGAAAAACTTTCTATTACCATTGGCAAGATCAAGCAACAGATCAGCTGGATTGACAGTCATGGATGTGGAAAAACCAACTGAGGAAAAGTACTCCATGGCAGTTGAAGCAGGACCATAGTAGATGGGGCACCCGTCAGAGAGCAACACCACCTTATCAAACATGTGGTAGAGGCGACTAGAGGGTTGATGAATGGTGGTGACAACAGTTCTACCCCCACTGGCCAAGCGTTTGATTGTGTTTAGGATCCTTTGAGCTGTTGTGGAGTCCAAACCTGAAGTGGGTTCATCCAGGAGCAGGAGGCTTGGATTGATGAGCATTTCCTGGCCTATGCTGACCCTCTTCTTCTCCCCACCTGATATTCCTCTGAAGAGTGGGCCTCCAATCATGCTGCTCCTGCACCGAGTCAGTCCCAGCTCAGTGATAACTCGCTCCGCGTGCTGAACTTTCTCATCCCGGGTCAAGCTGTTGGGCAGCCTCAGAAGTGCAGTGAAGACAAGAGTTTCAGTGACAGTGAGATGAGGGTACAGCACATCATCCTGAGCCACAAAACCTGTTCTTCTTTTTATGGCACCTGAGAAAGGCTGGCCGTTGTATGTGATCTTTCCAGACAATTTGCCACTGAGACGGCCTCCAAGAGCTGTGAGCAGTGTGGTTTTGCCACTGCCAGATGGCCCCAGCATAGCCAGTATTTCTCCTGGGCAAACGATGCCTGTGATCCCGTTCAGTATGGTCTTCTCTTTGGAAGTCCAAGTGCTGCCCCAACACATACCTTTCTGCTCCAATTTGACTTTGTACACCAGTTCCTCAAACTGCAAATGAAAACAGAACAGAAGCCAAAAAATTAGTGAAATATATACCAAATGAATATATATGATGCTGTGATAGAATCAATGTAAGTATGGCATATACTACTATTGAAACTTTTGTTTTGTGAAAGGGAATGAATGACCTTCAGAGTTATGGGGTACATAGAGAGTTTTGGCACAGATTGTTCATTGGTTCGTATGGGGTAGGCAAGGGCAGCTGAGTTATGGGGCTCTGTCATCTCTGGTGGTCCTTCCACAGGGTGATTATTGCAGTATTCTGGTTTCGGTGCTATGCAGTTTTGTGGCATGGCTAAAGAAGGTGGGAGAGATTTGCAGTCTTTTATGGTGGTGATGGAGATGACGATTGGGGAGTGAGAGAAGTTAAGAAGTTCCTTTTAACTTGGCTTCCCAATGTGTAGTGGGAAGGAGCACATAAATATATACAGAGCAAGATGTTCACTGTGTGCTGAGGCTCTATTCAGGCCTCTTTCTTGATTGGATTGTGGGATCCCACCTTCTTTTTATCTCAAATTATTCTAATAGAACCATGCTCGCCCAAAAACTTTAGAAATTCTGAACCATTGCTTAAGATCTCCTTCTAGTATACCTTTTGGTTTTTCTTTTTCTTTTTTGAGAGGAAAGGGAGTGCTGCTGTAGCAAAATCTTTTTTCTCAGTTCACCTTTATTAACATCACTTTTTTCTCTCAATCAACTTTCCCTCTTAACCAAGGGTGCTTAAATATTTCTGAAGTTGATTTAAAATATAAAATTAAGACAGGACACTCAAAAGTCAAAAATAGTAAAATTGGCATGTTATGCTCCATTGATAGAAAGAACACCATTTATATGTACAGTGCTACATGCAGAGGAAACAAACAGTAATTTAAAGAGGCAACACAAACCTCCACTTTTATCATAGATCTTCAATTTTTTCTTCTTGGGTTTGCCACCAGATATTTTAGAAGAGGTCTTGTTTTGGCCTTCTAGTGATATTGGATGGATTTTTGGCAAAATAGTGATATGACCGTTATATCCATAGGTTTGTGCATGTACATTTGATGTGCAAAACCAAAAAAAGAAAATGCTAGTAACCCCTGTCGTGACAATGATAATGTTCTGCAGCATTTCTGCCTATACACAGGCTCTTGAAGCAAGTGGGTCTCTTTAATGCTTAGTGGTATGACCTTGAGATTTTGAGCAATCTGTTAGATTTGCTTTGTCTATTTCACGTTTTCATTCTTTTCCTTTTAACAGATATGGCTTGCATGAATGCACTATGTGCATACTATGTTGTGGGCATGTGAAAATGGAGGCATTGAATATTTGAATACTGCATGCTGCAGAGTGCAGAGTGACCATGATGGCCCTTCCACCATTTCAACAATGGGACAAAAATTTCACCGAAATAAAAACAATGGCACAACACAAGCATGTAAACCATGGCGAATCTCAGTGCCTTTACATGTCTAACATTTATGGCATTTCCCTTTGTTTTTGAAGTTTTGGAAGCTGACATACCCATATCCCCTTGTCTCCAAACTAAAGCTAGAAAGCTCAGTGCTAGAGACACTTATTTAGCATTGTTATGAGGCATAGTTGACCTGGGTCTTTAAGATTTTTGTAAAGTTGAGTCTAAACAAATCTAATGTCTAATGTCTCTCGACGAGAAAGTGTTTTGTTTGAGCCTCTTCAGAGCTGTAATCTGCAAAATCTTTCTGCGAATCTGATTACTGATATGATCCTCTCTGGGTGAAAACCAATATAGGCAAGTAATTATGCTGAAATTTCCTTTGATTTCCTTCATAATTGTCCTATCTGTGAACACCAGAACTTATCAAATTTTGGTTAATGATATCTCTCTGCATGCATTTTCGTTTCTTATTTAGTTATTTTTATTTCTTACCCTTTTTAATTCTGTGCAGGGACGAACTAAGATGCAAAAAGGATAGCACATTATTATATATTGCAGCTTGAATTTTAATGGAGAGGAAATCTCTTTCTGGACACTTACATCTGTGCTTGGTTTGTCATTTTCCACTGCAGTCTACAGGTATGCTATTTGGATATAAATAGTAATGGAATTCAACATCTTTTTCAACATGAAAGGATAAGAAATTTGGTTTTTCATTTTTCACATACATTAATAATAATAATAGTAATAATAATAATAATAATGATGATGATGATATTATTATTCTTATTATTATTCGGTATGATTTGGAGACACGATTTTGCCTCTCCCATGTGCTTTGGGATTAGTATGGTCAAGCAGTGAGTAAAAGAACCCTCCAAAATCAAACCAAAAGCATTATATTCTCTTCCTTCTATTTACTCTGCATGTGGTAGCCATCCATTGTAAAGGAAAGGAAAAGAAAATAGAGAAACAAGAAAACCAGACACTTTCCATATCGTCAATTCCTCATTCCTATGACACCTCTCTCTGCCTTTGTCCTGCAAGTTTGGCTGAACAGTTGCCATCCTTCTGATGTAAGAGAAGTACATAAACTTCATGCCTCACTGCGAAAACTTTACATCCCTAGAAGTATAAGCAGCAAGAATAAATTCAAAACTCAAAAGGATGAAGAACACAGAGGTGTTTGGGGTTTGATTTTTTTTTTTTTTTAGAAAAAAAGTTATCCGAATCAAACTAATTAGCTTTCTAATATTGGAAAACAATAAGTTTGATTCTATTTGAAAAAAAAACGAATTCGGTTTAGTCCAATCGATTTTTTATAAATATTTTTTTCTTTAAAACAAATTCACATCTAACTAACTCCATTTGTTTCTTTCCATGACCCAATTAATAACATATTTATCTAAAAATATTAATAAAAACATCATTAAATAGATATCAATAACAAATTAGCCTAAACATTTTTATAGAAAAATTATAAATTAAGATTTAATCATCTATAAGTATGTAAATTATATAAAAAAAAGATTCATATAATTATATGAGTTCAGTTTGATTTGGATTGATTTAATTTTATAAATAAAAATCGAAAACCAAATCAAAACGATAAATTTTCATAAAAAAATAACTAAATAATTTTAATTTTGTTTAGTTTTTTGTTTTTCTATTCGATTTTTTCGTTTTAAATCGATTTGATTTAGTTATAAACACCCTTATAAGAACAAAGAAAAAGGTACGTGGAGATATACCAAAGAGAGATATAGTGATTAAACTTGTCTTTGTTTCTTTTTTCTTTTTTAATGTAGTAAATGGAAAGGTGAAATTAATGTTGCTTTCCTTCGTAAGGCTAAATGATTCTTATATTCCTTGTAGTGACATGCTATTGATTATAGCACTATTGTTTTCAACATTCGTATCACCGAAATTCGATATGACGCATGTTCAGTTAAAAGGCAAGGGAAGTAAGATGCTAAGCAATGTGTTACTGTTTGGCGTTTACCATTCTTTGATTCTTTTTCTCCCCTTTCCTTTTTTAATGTAATAGTTTCTATTTAAGCTGAATGAGAGGGGAATGATTAAAGGCAGAACTCATCAATCAGATTCCAATTTCTGTCCATGAAAATAATTTATTTCTTCTTTTGGGAGAGCACTGAGATAAAGGGTATTTTATAATGCGTCCAGTAGTAGGAGGAGTCCTACCTTTTCAGTGGGGAAGAAGAAGACTTGGGACTATTGGCTTCTTTGATGCTAAGTGCGCATGTGTGTTTTCTATCATCAACTTGTATTATATATATATATATATATATATATATATATATATATATATATATATATATATATATATATATATATTGTAGCTACACAAGCATGGATTCTCTTGTGTTTTTCTTCTGGGTATATATATATATATATATAGATGCATTAGGACCCCTTACTTTTTCACATATTCTCATTCATTCCCTCTTGCTTTCATATTTATATCTTAATTATAGCTACACAAGCATGGATTCTCTCGTGTTTTTCTTCTGGGTATATATGAATATCTATCTACCCTAGCCTAACCTATCTAGCATAAACCACACGAGCCATCAATCTGAACCTTCCTTGAACCCACGTTTTGAGAACCATGTAATGTGGAATGTGGACGAATTTCCTTGGGGGAATGTCCTCCTTTTACATTAAGAAACTAAGAGGGGGTTACATTACTGATAAGATTCATAAGACAAGTGTCATTTGCACCTTTTTTCTGGAATGGGGGAAGAGGGTTGGCGTTTAAAATGTATAATATTCTCTTATCTTGTTGGATAAATTGGTTCACTCCTTTTGCCATTTGACTAGGCTTATTCCATCACTTTGATTAAGACTACTGTGGTCGACATATATATTTCTCATAAATTTTTATGAGAAAAAAATTCAAATTTCAAATGACTATCGTAACATATATATTTAGTCATATGATTAATTTTGCTTTCCAATCTAGAAAAGCACATTATAAATAAATTTACTAAACGGCATGTCGCCAATGAAAGTCGTTTCAATTGATAGGATTAAATTTGTATATTTTTAAAAGTCTTGAGTTCAAATTCTGTTAAAGCCAAAAAAAAAAAAAAAGTTTTATGCTTATTCATAATCGTTCGTCATGAATGCTTCTTCTTAGATGAGAAGGACATGCAATTCAGCATGATGATTCTGATTAACTCAAAGGTCATCATTTTTAGTTTGTAAAGCGGATCCTCTGGACGGCTAATTAATCACTATGAAAAGTTTGTACTTTGATTGGAATACGTAAAAGTTTAGTACACACATAACTTACATATCTCTTGAATGGTTATGATTTTTAGAGTTTTCTTGACCATTTCAAGTTCACCAGTTTTCGAATAAACCTGATACACCAATATGATATTTAAAAACGTGGAGTTTTTAGTTCGATTCCCCCTTACCAATGTATTAGGGTTCATTGCAATAACTCTATTTGATTGAAAAGGGCATGAAGTAGAATAGGGTGAGTTTCTTTCTTACCAACATAATGCATTAAGGTTCATTTGTAACTCTATTTGATTGAAAAGGGCATGAAGTAGAGAAGGTTGAGTTTCCTTCTTACCAATACAATGCATTAAGGTTCATTTTTAACTCTATTTGATTAAAAAGGGCATGAAGTAGAATAGGGTGAGTTTCTTTCTTACCAATATAATGCATTAAGGTTCATTTGTAACTCTATTTGATTGAAAAAGGCACGAAGTAGAATAGGGTGACTTTCTTTCTTACCAATGCATCAAGGTTCGTTGTAACTCTATTTGATTGATTGAAGAGAGCATAAAGTAGAATAGGGTGACTTATTTTGCGCCTAGCTAGTACCAAAATGGAATTTCTCTTTTAAGGGCTTTTATATATCACGTACGTTTTGAAAGATTAAAATAATAAAATATAAATGTAACAAGAATCATACGAATATAAATGCCTCAATATATCTTGATCATCCATAATATTATATTGTATCCCTCGTCAAGTTTGAAACCTCACTTAAATAAAAGGGACGTGGGAGCAATGTAGGGTTGAATAAAATTATCATCCGATTATGTTTAAAATTAATTATCTCTCTTGTCCAAACTATGGAGACAAGTCTATGATAGAAGGAGTGGAGAGTCAAGCGTTGGGAATTACAATCTTGAAGGGGTCAAAAGAACTATATTGGTTCTTTCACAAGATAATATATACACCCACAATAGTGTTAGTGTAACCCAAAAAAAATAATTTTTCAACTATCTAAAATCCAGAGTGAACTTAATGTGTATCTAATGGTAAAAAAGCCCAATTTCTTAAAAGCTTCACCTATATAAATTGTCCTCATTAAAAAAATATACAATTAGGGTGTCGGAGTCATTATGTAGTGCCTTTTCTTTTTAATTTTCAACTATATAAAATCCAGAGATTGTTCATTTTTGTTAAAACTTTCAGTTATTGATACCTATATTAGGAATTAATTGATAGATTTTGCTGTACTACAAAATTAATTTTAAAATGAGACTCGGTAATTTTTTGAAGACTCTTACAAAAATACTACAAAACCAATTTTGACAAGTGTAACCAAATAATTTTCTAAATATATCCCAGTAGTTATATTTTGAGATTAACATGCATGTTTTATAATATTTTAACAAATTAAAAATTTTAAAATTAGTTCTTTTAACATTAATTTATTTTATAATTTAACCCAAACAATCTATATTAGATTAATATAGTACGCATGAATAAAGTTATATTTGTTGCTACTTTATAATTTTGATACTAATTGATTTTTTTTTTTTTTTTTGCCATGGATTGTCGAGGTAGATATGTCTAGATGAGATGAATCGGTGTAGTTGAGGTGTGCTTGTTGCTAAGATGGATTCTCATGGTTAGGTACCTACAAAAGGAAAGACATGAGCGATAAGCTCCTTTAGTCCACTCCAATGCCCAAGTCAAAAGATTGAGTAAAAGAACAAATAAGAAAGGTAAGAAGCATTAATAAAGAGTGTACCATACAATTAAAGAGAGTGAAATTGATTTTTGTTCCTATCTCAACCTCTGTAGGTGGTGTTTCAGGCTTCAAATCATCATCGGAGAGCTCCAACCTTGGTCATCTATGGCAGTGAACGATACCTGCAAAAGTATTCTAATGATCCAATGAGTGTAGAATTTGAGAGTAAATACTCTAAAGGATAGAGAGAGAAAAGTTACCCCTTTTCTTCTTAGTTTTTCCTTTCTATAGAATGATAGGGAGGATATAGCGGTGCCTCAACGTGATCATTGCATCTCATTCTTTCTGTTATTGAGTTGAGCAATCCTTGAGTGACATGTGTTCCTATATCATAACATAATAATTCTCATGGGAAGATATGTTATTTCATAATTTTTGGTATGAGTCAGTCGGGTCTTCCATAGGTCTATGACTGACCCGTTTCAATCTAAGTTTGGGCCTAATGGGTTATATGGCTTTAATAGACCTAAATCATTATTAGTAAGGTTCAATATTTATAAGTTTAAATTATTTAGGTGAATTTATATAAATAGTTTTATATTAAATATGACTTCTCACGTAAGAACTTTATAGTGAGAGCAATAAAAATTAAATTTTTAATTATTTGATTATAAAGATTTTAATATCATGTCATAAACTAACTATTTTTAAAAACTTAAACTGTTGAATGAAATTACATACATAATTATATATCTAATAAAATTATTATTTTTGAAAAATATTGTTTTCTAATATTTTGATTAAATTTTATTTTAAAAATATAAAATAAGCCAACCTAAAGAATGAATTAGTTGACCAAGGTAGCTTGAGTTATAAATTATAATCCCTCACGATAGCTGTTGTTTTCCTTCAAGTTCCATTCCCATCCTTCAATCCTAGCCAGGTTCCAAAGTTTGTAACAGTGAAAAAGAAAAAATCACTTCTAGAATTAGCTTTCGAAAACCTTTGAAACGACTCCCATCACAAGCATTGTTACTTGTCTTTCAAGCCAAAATTCAAAATAGCTTTGCATCCTGTCGTGCAACTTGAATAGAGGCATATTCCCCTCTTAATTATTATAATATGATAATTTTGTGATATAGGCCATTTTTTATCACTAGATTTAAATTATATTAAAAAAATTAAATATTCAATTTAATTCTTAAAAATATAAGTGACATTAATATGATTTTTTAAAAATAAGTTAACATAAATTTAGTTTTTGTTTAGATAGGAAAGAAATAAAAAGAGAGAAAAGAAAAGGACAGAAATAAAATGGGTGTTACTTCTCTTTATTTAGATGTTTAAGTAAATAAATATACCAAAAAAATATGTTTAAGTAAATAAATGAGAAAAAATAAAAAAGAATAAAGGTTATTTCTTCTAACTTAATTTAAAATTAAATATTTTTTTTGCTTTTCTCCTTTCTTATTTCTAAATTCGTGTAAAAAGTTATATTTTCATCTAATTAGTTGTGTTGATCAATTATTAAAAATTTAATTTTAAGTAATTATTATTAAATAATTTAAGAAAATAAAAATTTTATATTAAAAATTAATATAGTTTTTATATTTTTTTCTAAAAAAACTTTTCTTTTGGTATTTAAAAAAGAAAAACTTTTGATAGGTAACAAACAATTGGCATTTTAGTTACGTTATCAATAAAAAATAACTATCATCAGAGTGAAAACGAAACGACGAACGCATAAACTGTGGAGGATGGGGGTGGATTATGTCGTTTAGCGAGTTAGTAAAATGGAGTTAGGAAGCTGACACGTAGCACCCACTTCCCCTTTCTATTGGAGCAAAGCTTGGTGTCGTTTTCTGATATTAGGTCTCGACATTCCCACGCGCATCTACCCCACAAATCATTTGGTGGCGCGTGGGACCACTCGCGGGTCCCTTCGCTCAATTTGTTATATGCTGTCGCAGACAAAAATTATAAAAATAATTTTAAGTTTTCGTAATCCTTAATAAAAAAATAAAAATAGAGAGATGTTAAAAAGTAGACAAAATAATTAAAATAAATGGATCTCCTCCCAAGTTCTATCTTTTCTTTTTCGCCATTAAAAAATTGGAAGGTTGTCTTTTTCTTTATGGTTAGGTCCTATGGCTTTCCATCTTTAATCATTTTCAAGTTATGATCTCGCATATAAAAAATAATTTGCATAATTCACATGAAATTACTATTTTTTATTTTATATTTTGTTATTCATCAATATTAATAATGAGTGGAATATAATTAATATATGTACAAAATTTATGTGCAAAAATCATTTTCTTTAATCTTTAATATTGATAATAATTGCTGCTTTTGGTGTTGGAGTTGAACCCTTTCAACTTGTAGGACATTACTAAATACTAACAAACTAAATTTTTGGAAAAGGGAAGTAGGATTATTTTTTGTATTGAAGAAATTAATGACAACTAATGTGATTTTTTTTAGGATGTCAGTACTTTTTATGAAATATGAAATATTTATTAATTTTTAATATATTTTTGAAATTTATAAAATATTACTTTTAATTAATAAATAATTTAACAATTTATCAAAATATCCATTTTAAAATTATTGAAATAATCCTTCATATTTATTATGATAATGGATTACATTTTAATTAAAAGAACAAAAGTTCATTTGATTCTTGAAAGATACAATTAATTTTATATTAATTTTTTATTTATAAACGATATCAAAATAATATTAAAAATAATTTTATTCATTAAAATAATCTAAAATAAAATATTAAATAGTGTGATGTTAGAACATAACATTTTGAACTATATTGGCAAATAAAATTGTCATTCAAAAACTTTTTTAATATATTTATAAATAAATAACTAATAGTGTCACTTATATATTTTGAAGAAGAATTTATACGTTTACAAATAACAAATTGCTGATATATAAAAACTTCGAATTATAAAATCTTTCGCCAAAACAAGTGGCTGACTTTCTATTTCAATCTCATCATTGGTACGAACATATCTTTGATGTATCAATCTCCTTGATAAGCTCATCTGTATTCACTAATTTGTATACTATAATATCTTTTGCGATAACACGTTGATTCTGATGTGACGCAACAAGTGATCCAATTTCACTAATATGTAAAATATAATATCATTTGCAGTGCCACAATAATTCTGATGTGACCTAACAAGTGATCCTACTTATTAAGTCCTTTCGTAACTTATACTGAATATCTTAATCATATTCATTTTTTTGTGGTTCTTCTTTATTGTAATTAATTACTAATTAGTGAATAAGTTTATTTGCTAGAACAAGAAATTCATAAGACAATTTCTTGTCACTTTACCCTAATAAATTGATAGAGTTGGAATATGGACCGCGCGAGTCTCTTAAACCTGAGTTCACTTATATTGGCTCAGTCTTATTCAACAAGGTTTAATATGATAATTCGATCTGACTAATCTAAGTCTATACCTTAATTTGAATTCTCAAAAATCTCACATTTGATGATGAATCTCCTCTTATCATGCTCATCAACTAGGTCTTTTACCCAAGTATTTTTAATACATTGTTCACTCTATTCAAGCACAAATTAAGTATCTCTCTAGGTATGTTTATTTTATATTTAAATACTTCATTTACCTTATTTACATTCCGACTTCAATGTCAAAGTATCTTTTGTAGATACTCTTCCATTATTCTTAGAAGCTCTTTGGGATGACTAGGTGCAGCAACCTGACCCCACAGGCAAGGAAAGAACGAAATTAGAACTTATAATTAATCATGTTTCTAATTACACATCATATGCTCATATATACTATATTTAATTCAATCACTTGATATTTATTTTATTTTTTGTCATCTAAAAATAGAAAATAGATTTCACCCTTTTATCCTACCGAAAAAAATGATTTAATCTTTTTATATCTTTTTCATTCTTTTTTAAAATTGAATATCATCTTGCATTAAATATTTATTAATTACTGTAGAGAGAAAATATACAACAAAAATCATGTCTTATTTCATTACGTTGAGTTAGTTACATGAATCAAAAGATGTCATTAGATTCTATAAATTTAAAGTGAATTTTTTTTAAATGGTTTCTTCTAAATTTTTTTTTTTAATATTCTTCTATTTGATCTTTTTTTTTTTTTACTAGAAATGATCGGCTTCTCCTCATATGACTAAAACACATTAGGTCTAAATCACATTAGGTGGGTTTTTGTCATTTTTCTATCTTGATTCATCAACTATAATTATATATCTTTAAAATGCTAGGTTGGTGATGAATCATTAACCCCAATCTAGTTGAAAGAATATTAAGTTCGAACATCTAACAAACTCTTGGAATATACAACATATAGAGCTGGAACTTTTTTTTTTTGGTGAAAATCAAAAAATTTTATAGGATTCAATCTATTTAAACTGCTCATTACATGTTTTAACCTTAAAATGGAGCAAACACCTCACTTCTAAAACTTAAGAAAGAAAAAAAAATTAATCCACAAAAAAATATCCTTATGCAATCAAAGCAGTGTAAAAAATAACATAAAAAAGAAAGTACGAAAGAATCATATAGTATCTTACATTTTAACCTTATCTTGGCAAAGATGCTTCTTAATGGTATTACATCATTACGGAAAAGCTATCATATCATTCTTCCCCCACCCCCCCTCCCCATCTCTTATCCCCAATTTAATTTGCGTGCTCTCTTTCGGTTTGCTTTCCTTATTTTATAAATGGAGATTATGCATGGGATATATTCTTTCTATAAGTGATACTTTACTACTTAGTAGAAAAATAATGATAAATAAAACAATAAAAAACTATTTGACATCTTTAGTGAGCAATTGATCCCAGTATCTTAGTAATCAAACTCTTCTGTGTATAATTAATTTTATATTAGTTAAGATCACTTCTCTGCAGATGATAAATTAGTTTAATAATTGCAAGGGAATAATTTTCTAGTGGGAGGAAAATAATTCAAAATTCTTTACCAAAATAATAATAATAATAATAATTCAAAGTTCAAACATATCCTTCATGCCTATGAAATTGAATTCCTTCCATGCCTTTTCCATGATAATTTCATAGAATCTACTTACTAGTTCCATCATATATAGTAAATTTATCGATAAAATTCCCATCACATAAATTCAACGCAATATAGACCATAACAATTTATGGGATTCAAATATTCTTTTATCTCTTTTTGTCTTCAATTATATTCTAAATGCTAAAAACTTAATAAAAAACATATTCTAATTAAGAAAAAAAATTTAAATACTTTCATAGCATTATACTCAGTGATATAGATTTTATCTAAAATTTATTAAGTAATATTATAAATTTAATCTGATAGCATGTATCTATATGATGTGCCATCCGTCATGTTTTTATAAGTTTAGTGAAAGTACTATAAGAGTTCACAAAAATTTCTCTTAATTAAGAATGAAATTATTGTTAATTAAGATAGATGTTTATTTTTGTTAGCATTTAGTAATTAGAAGGATATGATTAAATACAGAAAAAAAGTAAAAAACATAATTAAATTATAGTAGTTTGATTGGGCAAAACAAGACCAAGTTGGTGTTTCTCGAAGGCCTTGGTTAGATTTGAAATGCATGTCCAATTGTCCATGTTTCTTTGTTATATAAAAGCTCACAAGCATGAAAAATGGGTCAAATTAAAATAACGATCTTTCTTTTTTTTCTTTATGGGGTTACATCCATATGATAGGTTTCGTGGAGATCTCAGTCGTATATATGCAGTGGTTAAAGAACACCACTTTCTTTAATAATGCAGATGAAGGGGCCAGCTGAGGCTGATGGCAGCACCTGCACTACAATTTTGTCTCTCTTCTCTGCGTAACTAACATTAATTACATTATCTCTATCCCAACTCTGTTCCTTTCTTGTCCAGAAAGCAGATGAGAATTATTATTAAACAATGATGATGATCAGAGTAAAAACTTTGTGAGGACTTTGGATCATTAATTGACTTACTTGATTGTGATGCTTTTGTAATATTGCATGTTATAATAGAAGAGGAAAAGAAAGAAAAAGCAGAACATATGCAAGTAGAAAGTCTAATTAGGTGTTTGGAAAGCAGCATTAACTGAAAAAAGATGCGATTTGGTTGTTATGATGGATGATTAATTATGGGTTGTACACTTGTACTTGAAAATTATTTTTACAAGGTTCCCACTTGTAAGTATTAATACAAAAGAAAAGGGACATGAAAAAAATGGGGTGTTGATCATTAGAGGCCAATCAATCAATTTGGTGAAATGGGTTTGCAGTTTGTTGTTATTTGTGGGTGTGCCTTGACTTGTCTGCAAGACATTAAAAGGGTTGGAGATCATGCCATGAATTTAGCAGAGTTAAAAGCAATGGATGCCTCAGAACTCAATAAGTGAGTTGTGGGTGATACCCATGTTAGTTAAAGGTGACCTCTGTAGAAAGGAAATCACGATTGTATATAATATAGAATGGCCAGGTTATACATGGCGGTGGAGCACTACAGAGCTTGATATCCTCTGAAGAGTCTCCGTAACTGTAATACAATTGTAATTGTGACCACGTCAATTATAATTATTTGTAATTTTTACAATCGTTAAGTAAATATAACTGTAATTACAATCGTAATTTAAAACTATGATTGGAGGAGTAGAGATCCCTCGTATGCTTGACTAAATTCTTTGTCCTCTTCTCAATGTGATTGGGTTTTGTAGTACACATGTTTAGCACACCTTGCATTAGCCCATGTGGTAGATCACATTAGATTCCAAATCATGCGTCTGCCACTCATAAATCCACCAGCAGAGAGAAGGGA
Source organism: Castanospermum australe (assembly GCA_019955255.1). Classification (NCBI taxonomy): domain Eukaryota; kingdom Viridiplantae; phylum Streptophyta; class Magnoliopsida; order Fabales; family Fabaceae; genus Castanospermum; species Castanospermum australe. The sequence goes on along the minus strand of NSJW01000282.1, from coordinate 76,535 downwards.
GGCGGGCATGCATCATGCATCAAAGTGGGGATATGACGTGGAATGAGGGAATGAACTGAGGGGGGCAAATCCCAGGTGTCACTGCAAGATTTTCAGACGCGTGTGCCTCTTTTTAATTTGTTTCTTACCTTTCCCCTTCTGATATCATTTTCCTTTCGCTTCCTTTTCCCTTTTCCTTTCTTTCTTTTTTTTTTTTCCTGCGTGAGGTGATTTTAGTCGTACTCCTCCTCCACTCACATCAAAATCATTTGGGTAAAGAGAATGTTTTTAGCCATGATTGCTGAAATGATACATAATATTCACAGATCTAGGGGATATATATTGATGCCCTGCTGATAAACTTGATGGGGTACATATTGGTGCGCGTCATTGCGTGAGAGAGTTTTGAGGAAAAGAGAGATTAAAAAAAAAAAGCAAATTTGAACGTAGATTCTTAGGTTTGTTGTAAGTGGGTAGGCACATGATAACTGGAATTATTGTGTGGCTTGAATATCTGAATAAAGAAATCCATTTCAGCCTCCACCCTCAAAGCTATATGGATTGATACACTCAGAAAGCATGCGCGGAAAGATATATATCTCCTATTCATTTTCACGTTAGCATTGAACCTGCATTCACACGTAGCCCCAACTTTGTCCTAATTTGCCCTACTAATACTATAGTAATATAGGTCACAGCAAGGGAATCATATTCTTCAACTTGTGCTTTTGCTTCTAGGTTATCACATAGATTTATTAATCTGTGCTTTGAAGTTCAAATTCTTTAATTTTTAGGATAACGACACAAAATTATTACAGAGCAAGTCATACTACGAAAGCAATCATCTTATATAATGTTATAGCATTTCTTTTTGTTATTCTTTCTTTTCATAACTCTTTTTGGTGTTGAAAAGAGTGGGAAGAAGTTCTCATTTTTTTGGTTAGAGCACGTAAAAGTTAAAATCTTTCTTTTAAGTACTGACTTTAGAATTTAAAATTTGTTCGTGTTTTGAATATCGTGGTGCACTAACCACTGTCACGAATCACTTACAAGTTTTTTTTTAATAATTATTTTCATATACATGTGATGGAGAAGAATGAATAAAAAAGATAGGAATGGAAGAATTAATGGTCAATTAGTTTTCCTTATTTAGTGTGATAAGCAGAGAATGAGAAAAAAAGGGAAGAATGCAATTAACCCTTCAAGTCTTTTTACAACCTTACTCTTTTTTATTTTCTAAGATTGAGAGGTTTTGAAAAATAATTTTCTTTTTCCATCCCTCCTTATGACAAATTTAAATTAGGAAAGGAAATTAATTTCTTTCTTTCTTTCTGTTCTTTTTATTAATCATAGAAATATTATTACATAACATTTGGTACATGAAACAATAATTTTATATAATCAGAATAGAATGGGAAGGGAATAACCATTCCTAATCCATAGTTTTTATAGCTTTTGGAATAAAATACTTTTCTAAAACACTCTATTATTTGGTACATAAGAATAAATGTGGAATGGAATCAAAATTAATATAAATAACATAAATACCCCTTATGAGAAAAAAAAATCTTTTATATAATGTTTAAGTTTAATTTTTTTTTATAATTTGATTAGAATAAATGTTATCATCTTTTAAAAGAATAATATTATTACGTCAAGTAAATACTTCACATTTATTTTTTTATATAAATAAGTTTTTAAATCAAATACATACTATTTATGTCAAGACTAAAAATTATATTAATAAACTAATACCATCAAGATTAATAAGTAATCAAATACATAAAAATTTATCCCTATGAAAAGTTCTCTAATGTTTTAGGTTTAAGAAAGATAATTAGTATAATTTTTAAAAAAATTTAATGGTATTTTAGGAACAAAATTTTAATCCCATTTCATATAGCATTGAATCTCAATCCCACATCTTTCAGGAAAAATAGATTTCATACTTCATTCCATCATTTCATGATTTTTTTTATTTTACAAATAAACATAGGATTTCCCATTTCCTATTATTCCATTCCTTTTTACTAAATGTAACGTTTGTTCTTTCTTTACTTTCAAATTCTCAAATAAAACCTTAAAGAACTAAAAAAAAAAAAAAGAAGAAATCCCGTATACAGGATCAAACTTTCAAGTCTGAAATAGCTATATTTGTATTAGGAACTTTTTTCCCTTAAATATTTCTAAACCAATAAAGTCATGTCTTATTTAACTAACAAATGAAGACAAACGAGAATTAAGAGTTAACATTTGATGCATTATCAACTTACAAAAATGCTTGCCTTAATTATATAAAAAAATTTACTTAAGCCAAATGAAAGAACAAATATAATAACCATTTCAATATGTGATATATAAAATAATTATAAGTATAAATCCTGAGGTCCTGAAATCATCTTGTAAATAATAATATGAAAAGTCATAAATTTAAGGTAGATCGTATTATTCAACAATTCAATTTAAAAAAAGAGATGATACATTTTACTATTAACATCACAAATACAATTAACATATTCATATAAAATATTACATGTAGGTTTCATAAATTATTTTTAATAAGATATTTAAGTTCAAATTTTGATGGTAAAACTAAGGCACTAAACTATACAACAGTGTATCAAACATTAATTTCATAATTACTCCTATTCGAAAGACAAATGAATTCCACTAATGAATCTTTAATAAGAAATGCTCATATAGTTTCTTTTTTTTTTTTATTTAATCACGAGTGTCAACCAATTGATGAAACATTTATGGAGAATACATGCATTGCCTTTACTTTTTTCTTGGTCTATGTTAACCTCCAATTATTCATATTCGCATTCTCAAAATCCCTATATTCTTTCTCTATTTTCGTCTAAGAATATATTTATCTCAATTGGACATTAGTTTATTGATCATATAATTCATTAATCGAACATTCTCATTGGTATCCTTTTTTTTGTTTTTTTTTACTCACTCATCGGTATTCTTTTATTAAAGAAAATTGGCAAAAGGAAAGTGCAAGCTTGAACAATGTTATAATGGTACCAAATTTGAGAAAGAAACATTTATTTATCATAAACTATGGTGTGATACTATTTTGTGGATACTAGCTAGGGAGGCACTAATGTCCGTACGATCTTTGTCTATATTGCTCAGTGTTCTGAAAACCAGACTGGACCGGCCGGTTCAACCGGTCGGACCGAGAATCGGTTTCATCACCGGTTTGGTCGACTCCCAAAATCGGTGAATTCAAAAACCGATCAAAAACCGGTGAACCGGTTCCAAACCGGTCAAATCGGTTAATCCGATACCGGTCCGTACGGGTTGCCAGCTCTTATCTCTTTTTTTTTTTTAGCCGATTAATTGAAACGACGTCGTTTCGTTCCATAGTTTACAAAAAAAGAATTATTCGACGACGTCGTACTGGAAGCGGTTGAAATTTGAAAACCCTCGGCAACAGCTTTCATTCCACATCGTAGTCTCCGGCTCTCAGCATCGCAGCCAACGAGCACCACAGCTAGCACCGCAGTCAGCTCTGCCTCCCCACCGCAGCTTCGGCGTACCCTAGCCAGTAGTGCTAGCGTCCGCCTCCACACCGCAGCTCCCACATTGTTCCAGGTAGAGACTTTAATCACTTTATTGATTCTTGCATATGTTTTGTATTTAGTCTAAAATAGAAACTACTTTCACGGGATGTATTGCTGTATTACACGTCGTCCTTAGTCTTTCTGGCTTCTGGTTTCTTGGATTTTCATTTTTTTAATTTTTGGGTATTTGTTGTATACTTGTATGTTGTTTAACAGTTTAAGTGTTCGTACGTGGTGACTGTGGTCCAAGGATTCATCTTTTATAGTTGATCATGAGTACATTTCTGAGCATTCTTTCATGAGGTTGACTAATAGATATCAGTTCAGACTTTAGATACCATTAGCCATAGTACATTATCAGGTTAGGGCCAGTAATTAGAAAAGATGCTAAATGTATTTTATCCAAAATACTGAAAAGCTTATTACATATTAATGTAGCAAATAACAGATTGAAGAGACAGAAATTTAATTTCTAAAGTAACAGATCAAAGAGTGTTAAACTGTTAATAGCCATTATTTGCAGAAACTGAAGCTCAAATAATGCACTGCATTATGATAATAAGCTCAAATAATGCACTAACCTATAAGACCTCCAATGAACACATCTGTAGAGCAGCAAGACCAGGCAGAGTTTGGCAATATGGCCCCTTCTATCAAACACTCTGACTTGTCCTAATAATATTTTTATGGCAATCATATGAAGAAGATATCTAACAAAAAGTTGGATTTGCAACAAGCCACTTTTACAGCTTCCAGATCACCAGTGAGTTTTTGCATTTTTCATATGTAAGTTTAGTTACTTCTTCAGCCAGGTTTATGAGTTCAACTGCTGCAATTGCTACAGTTCAACTGCAGTTGCAGTTTCTGAAAGTTTCTGGCTTCGAATTTCAAGCCCATCTTCTTTCTCTTCAAAAGAACCTAGGTATTTGTCCTCATAATTATCTGTTATGCTGAATACAATTTTAGTTTATTAAGTTCCTTCTGCAGAAGGTGCCACAGAGAGAGAAAGAGGGAGAATTAACCTGCATAAGAATTTTGTACCATACCTGAATTCTGGGATCTGCAATCTCTGAATTCTGCATAATGATAGCAATTAGCAAATATAAGAAATTGCAAAATATCTGAGCATCCCTTAGCATATGCCATTTTGATGTGACAACAGTTTCTGAATCTCTGTCGGAATTTGAATACTGGGAAAGCCTTTCCATTCTCAAAATCCTACATGCTTCACTTTCATCTTGCATAGGTTCTTCTTGTTGCACCAACAAGACCCTGAGTTTATCATAGGCACGTTGAAATATTATCTTGCATGAATAATGTTTTAAGGCAGAAAAGAAGAGAAGTGGTAAAAGTTTTCGTTGGTGCTTGCATGTGTAGTGTAGGCTGTAGGCTGTACCAATGAAAAACCAAGAAAAAGATGGAATAGACAACAGAAAAAGGGGGAGACCTAGTTAGAACGAAAATGACAATTTAGAAAAAGATAGTGGAAACTAAAAAACTGGACGAGAAAATCTACATGATGAAAAATTTTGATTTGATGACTTCTGTTTTGTACCTATGACTGCATATGGCTGTCTATAGCTCTTTGATTTTGTAATTTTACTTTTTTCAGATATGGATAATTCTAATAATCAGACAGTAGAGAGCAACACTGTTAATCAGCAATCCTCCTCAAGTTCTAGTCGTGAAAAAAGTGATCCAGCATGGAAACATGTTAGTTTAGCTTACGAAAATGGGAGGCCAGTGTACACATGTTTGTTTTGTTTGATACGATATAAAGAAGGAGGGATTAATAGGATGAAGCAGCATCTTGCAGGAAAACAAGGACAAATAGCTTCGTACAAAAAAGTTCCTCATGATGTTTAAGTGCCAAAATGTTAGCACATTTGGAACAAACAAAAAAAAATAAGGATGATAAAGTGAGCTTTGGTGATGATTATAATGAAGCAGAGGAACAAGAAGAGCAAGAGATTACTCCTCCACCTCCACCAACTAAGATGCGACGTATTGGAGACAAAGGCAAAAGAAAAGCAAGTGCTTCCCAACCAATTGGTAACTATTTTGCACCAATGACAACTCCAAGAGCCCAACTAAGTTTAAAAAGTATTTTTGCTAGCAAAGAGGCCATACATAAGGCTAAATTAGGAATAACCAGATGGATGATTGATGCAGGCATTCCATTTAATACAATTCAAATCACTTTATATTTTCAAGCTGCATTGGATGGTATTGCTGCTATTAGACCTGGTTTTAAAGGTCCATCTTACGATGAAATGAGGGTTCACTTGTTGGGAGATGTTAAGAATGAGTGTCAGCTACTTGTTGATAGTTATCGGAGTTCATGGAAAGAAACTGGTTGTACACTTATGGCTGATGGTTGGACTGATTAAGGACAACGAACTCTAATCAATTTTTTAGTGTATTGTCCTGCTGGTATGTCCTTTCTGAAATCTGTTGATACTTCAGACATGGTGAAAAATGCACAATATTATTTAACTTGTTTGTTGATGTGATTGAATGGGTTGGACCCAGTAATATTGTGCATGTGGTAACTGACAATGCAGCCAATTATGTGACAACTGGTAGACTTATTCATGATAAGTATGAACATATTTTTTGGTCTCCTTGTGCTGCCCATTGCATGAATCTCATTTTGAAAGATATTGGCAGCATGCCTCATATAGCTAACCTTGCATCCCGTATTTCAAAGATAACTATATTTGTTTACAACCATATGGTGTTTTTGTCTTGGCTTAGAAAAAGGCCAAGTTGAAAGGAAGTTGTTCGTCCAAGAGCTACTCGTTTTGCTACTGTTTTTATTACTTTAAAAAGTATTTATGAACACAAGGAAAACTTACAATCTTTGGTTGCAGACAAGCATTTCACTGGACACAAGCTAGGAAGAAGTGTTAGTGGGAAAGCTGTTAGTGATATTATCTTGGATAATAAGTTTTGGGATGATTGCTTTACTGTGGTGAAGATTGTAGGCCCTTTAATTAGATTGTTGAGGATTGTAGATGCTGATGAAAAGCCTTTATTGGGATATGTATATGAAGGTATGCAAAGGGCTAAAAATGCTATCAAGCATATGTTTAAGAATAGGAAAAAACTTGTACAAGCCTTATACAGAAATCATTAAGGCTCGATGGGATAAGCACTTGCATCAGAATCTCCATGCAGCATCTTACTTTTTAAATCCTGCTTTCTTTTATAATGAGAAATTCATTGAGAAGCACAGAGTTATGCAAGTTTTACTTAACTTGTTTGATATAAAAAGCCTTTGTAGTGATCCAATTAAAGCATTGAAGGAGCTACAGGTGTATCGGGAGCGCAAGAAAAGTTTTGAAAGGCCAACTGCTTTGAAAGCAGCCAAGGATCTTCAACCGAGTAAGCAATTTTATTTTTATATGCTGATTTATTTTAATATTTTGAAAACCTATAATATATAATTGATGGTTGATGTTGAGAATTATATTCATTTCTATGTAGATCAATGGTGGATATTGTTTGGTACTAGTACTCCATATTTGAAAAAGATAGCATATTGTGTCTTTAGTCAAACAACTTCTTCCTCAGGATGCGAGCGAAATTATAGTCTTTTTGAACAAATCCATACTAAAAAGAGGAATAGGTTACAGCATCAAAGACTCAATGATCTTGTATATATGTTGCTTATAACTTTGCGTCTTAAATCCAGGTATATTAATAATTTAAGTATTTAATACTTTTATATTAATGGCGCTATTTATTATGTTTAAAACTTCAGGTTAGTAAACTAAAAAATTATTATAATACTTTATTTATTTGTTTTAGGTTGCATCGAAAGAAAAGGACATATGATCCAATTGATTATGAAAGTATTGATATAATGTTGAACTTTTGGGTGATGGAAGAAGAATCCCGAGCTAACCAGAGTTTGATAATGAAGAGATTGAAAATTTAATCTCTCAAGACAATGTCATTCCTTCTTATAATATTGGTGAAGTCTTATTCTTATAGTTCTATATAGAAGTAACTGGCATTATGTATTAACAGTATTATTATTAACTAAGTTTTTTATTTTGTTTGAAGGCGAAGATATTGATATTGAATTTGGAATGTCCTAAAGCAACAAATTTGCAGTATTCATTTGATGATGATCATGATGGTAGAGATGAACAAGAAGATGATTTTTTTTGATGAAGATATTCAACGAATTAATGCTGATTATAATGAATTTTGTGTAATTTGTGAATTTTTTTATGACTACTTTTAATGAAACATATTATTAAACTTGTGTTGTTTATATGAATATAATATTTTTTTTACTTTATGACATTATTTTATTGTGTTTCTTATATGAATGTAACATTATTTTGCTTTATGACATTATTTTTTTTATGTTTCAAATAATTTTATTATTGATTTATATTATATTTTTATAATTTTTATTTATTTTATTAGTATATAAATAATTATATATATATTTAATTATATTCCGGTTCGACTACGGTTCAACCACGGTTCGACCATTGACCCTTGAATCAGTACCTCGACCGATTCAGTGACCGATCTGATTTTCAGAATCTTGATATTGCTTTCTTCTACATAATCTATTGATCAGATGTTTTTTTTCATGCATGCCTCATGTGCATGTGTTTATATGTAGTATTATTTTGTCCATCACATAATGGTTGAGCCAAATACTATTCATTGCTATTAATCTATTTTTTATTATGATTTGATGAAAGTCATCATTTAAATTAAAATCAAAATATTCATATGAAAAAAAAATTATGATAACATTACCTCAAGAAACTTATCATTAACGATGTTACAATAATAAGATAAAAGAAAACATTCGATCTTATATTTATGATATCACATGATCACTTTCAATCTTGGCTATTAACATTAAATTTCATGATCAAAATTCAATCTTCTTATCTCTCATAATAAGATATTGCTCTCACTTAATTATTACAATTTTTTGTTGTTATGTTAATTTAAAATTTGAAATTTCCAAAGAAACTAAATTAATATTGTCATATTAATATATACACAAAATCTTATTCTCTTCCCTTTTTCTCTTTTTTTTTTTTTTGGGGGTGGGGGGGGGGGGGTGGGGAGCGATAGGGTTTGGGCGCTTTCAATCTTTAGCATCCATATGAAAAATGTTGGGTTGCAGAAATGTAAAGGGCTCATGATGGCCCAATCTAACTTGGGCTATTATCCTTTACCAAGCATAGTTCGTTGTAGGGGTTGGATTTCGCTCTGGGAAGCTGTTCTTATCTTAATGCATTCTGATGCTGATTGTTTTTGGGACAAACATTGACTTGAGCTCGGTTTTCTGTGCTCAGTAGTGAGATCTATTAGCATGAGTAGCCCCATGTTGAGCTTCGTTCACCACAAGAAAAGATTTAAAATGAAATAGCAGTGTCAGTGTGGAAACATGCCTAATTAATCCCATTTTTTTTAATCTAAGAAAGCATGCATCGGAAACATACTATACATATGCAGGAAGGATCAAAGTAATGCTTATTTCGTGCATTGGAATAGCTTATTGGGTTTTAGAAACAATGTCACTAATAAACGTTTGGTACAATGAAAGGAAATGAAATTAAATGAAATAAAGTATATAAAATCTTTAAGATCAAAATATAAAAAATAAATCATTCCCATTCCATTCCTTTCCAATCTTTCGTACCAAACGAGTATTAATTTATTAGAAAAATGAGAATGGAGTTTAGGAAATGACTGATATGTTTGATTTCTAGAATCAAAACTTAACTAAGAAGCTGTATGGTAAGGTTCTTCATTCGCTACGTTGTGAGCATGTCAAACCAGCTAGATATGTCTATTATGTCTCCAAAAGGTTCTTATTAAGAATGTTGTTTAATAATTAATAGAGTTTTTGTGCTTGTAGCGGGTCATTTGGCTGAGCCTGAAATAATTAAAAGGAGTCAAGGCAGTTCCACGGTAGCAAGTATGTTAGAGCTGATTATGGTTTGTGATCAGGAGGTTCAATTCCTGTGTTTTAGTCTGAGATGTTGGTTTCTAGCTTTCTAAGTTTCTTTAGTAGTGCAGCTCGAATGACATTAGTTCCTGAGGGATGCTTCGTTCAGCACACTGACGTGGTTAGGATTTTGAATTTTGCGTCACTCCATATCAAATTTACCATTGAACTCATCTTAGATCTTCTACATCTTTTGATAAAGTTTAGGTTTCATACAATGATTTAAATCTCAGTCCGCATTAAATAATGCCGCGATATTTCGGTTGCGGTATCATCCTTCATCCTGCAATTATGGACCGCATCAACCCTCAACACCACAAAGTGACCATGACTACAATTGCAATTTAAAACTCTGATTTTATATTTAGACAGGATAGCAAGGGTCTTGAACAGTTGTAATGCTAGCATAGGTGACATCATCTGTACTAAAGAGAGGCTCAAACAAGAGCTTTAAACCACTACACAAAGACAAGATTGTGACATGTTTCCTACGTGACTATTAGCTCTTTTCTGAACAGGTTTGAGTTATTGTTTGATGTCTTACTACTATTGAACCGTAGCTTTGTAAATTGAAATAAGAGATGCTTAAATTATGTTCATGCTTAAGATTAATCGTTGATCATATGTTGATAAATGCACTTAGAAATGAAGAGCTGAACGAAAATTTTTTCAAGGCACTTTCTCATGTCCAAGAGATTCATGCCATCATGTAATCTTCTTGTCCTCTCTCTCTCTGTCTCTCCCCTCTCATCCCATTTTCACTCTTGTCAACTGTGTGTAGAATCTTACACATGATGTCTAAAGTCTAAACCCAAAATACTTATGAGATTATGAGTTTAATTTGAAATATTATGCACTCTTTAAGGCAATATTTTATAGCCTTGCAATAAGTGGCTGTGTTGTCAAATGGCAGCCATGTCGGAAGGTGGTGACTGGTGTCAGGTTTGGAGAAAACTATCACCAAATTAATTTCATGGCCTAGTGGCTTTGTCATGGCAGCCGCTATAGCCATACGCTTGGTGTTGGGGCGCTATGGCACTGCTTGAAGTAAAATGGCAAAGGGAAAAATGAGAAATCCAATTTATATCACCCTTTAGAGGATAAATTTGAAATTTTAAATTGTCTATGCAAGAAGGATTGGAGAAATCCCTCATTTGATCAGTGGGTCTGCAACATATCTTCATGTTCCTGCGATTGCATCTCCACCGGCCTCAATCTTTAAAACTAGAGTGTAATAACATTGAAAATTCAATTCTCTCAGAGGCAGCTCTTCCCCTTCCCTACTTAGGTGTTTGAACTTCTTATTAAAAAAAAAAAAATTTAAATCCATAAATAAGGAGTGTTGCTACTTTATTATTTTTTTTTCTAAGATACCAATACCCAATATGTTTGTTAAACATTTATTAGCTGTTATTTTTTACAATAAGTGCTTCATGTCTAAAATATAAAAAAATTTAAAACTAATAAATATATGACAAATCAACTTAAGTGTCAGTACTTAAAAAAAATATGAATTCCAGAGTAATAATAAATAATCCTGTTAAATAACATATACATGCTCTAAAAATTTTAAAAACATCCGCCAAGGGATTAGGCATTCGTTTTCACCTACATTTTGGTTGATAAGGGCATGGTCACTTACTAATGTCGTGTAATCTTCAAAACTACTGCCAGCCAAAAATATGCAGTTGAAATTTGATGGCCTCCACTCTGTTAAGGTGAGCCAACTGATCCATCTCCAAACATCCTCAACTAAATTTTACCAAACACTTAAAACCCCTCCATTTCTTTTTTTTTTTTTTTTTGACTTGAAAACAGCTCCAAATTCGCTCAGCTATATATACCCATTTAAGATTTGCTCTCTTTCAACTCACAAAACAATAGCCCTAGGTTCTTCAACTAGTTAAAGCAACTCACCCCTCATCTTTCTAAAATGGCAGCTTCTAAGCATTCTATCCTCCTTTGTATGCTATTGGCAATTTTGTTGTCAAGTCCCAGAATGAGCCTAGCATCTCGTCACCTCCTGCAGACACCAGTGGCTCCACCCCCACCTTTAACACTTCCTACCATCCCACCCCTGCCCAAGGCCATCTTGCCCCCTTTGCCATCTCAGTCAAGTTTCCCTCAACCCACACTTCCACCACTGCCTAACACACCATTGCCAGCTCTGCAATCTCAACCAAGTCTACCAAAACCCACATTGCCACCGTTACCAAGCACCCAAATTCCCCCTAAGCCAACATTGCCCACTACCCAACCAACCCTGCCACAGACCACGTTGCCACCTTTGGCTTCAACCCTGCCAACACTTCCAACTCAAGCGACGCAGCCAAAACCCATATTGCCACCACTGCCAAGCACCCAAATCCCATCTCAGTTGCCTAAAGCCACATTGCCACCGTTGCCCACCATCCCTTTACCAAGTCTACCAAACACAGTGCCCCCATTTCCAAGCACTTTGCCAAGTCCAACTGTGCCAACAGTACCCAAGGTGACACTTCCTCCTCTGCCAACCATGCCAAAAGTTCCTTTTCTCACCCCACCCCCATCAAATTGAGCAGCCTGTCATGCAGTAGCTTGATTGCCTTCGACAACTGTTCACCAAGCGTTCTTGGATATTTTGGCTAGGTGTTGTATGGTGTTTATTGGATTGTTGTGTTTGTGCATTGGTCCATAATTAGGGAGCCTGCTTTGGCCCTGTTGAAGTGTCCTTAGTGATTCCATTCAGAAAATTCATTATTTTTTATTGTATTTCTTGTTGAGTCATTCTTTGATGATCATACATGTGTGTCTCATATTGATGGCTGGCGTTTGTGTATTTATTTCTTTTTAGCAATACGAGTAGTATGATTGTTAGTATTGATCGAGAGTTGATTTGCACATTTATTATGCGAATTAGAACATATAAACGTACAAGTGCACATGAAGGCCAAAAATAAACGGAAAAAACATATATATTTGGCAAAGCCATGTAGAGAATCTGCTTCCAATACCTATATCGGATGCAAAACTCACACATGAAGAGGAAAACTGCTGATTAAGAAGATAATTATGAGATCATTTTCCTGGACAACACTGAAACAAGAAGATTTTCCTTTTTTTTTTTTCTTTGTTTTGATAGGCCAAGATTAACCTCTTTATCAAAAGGAAAATTAGGTGGGGCCTTAACCTGAAGATAGCTTTAAAGTTTAAACCAAATAATAATAATAATAATAATAATAATAATAATAATAATAATAATATTGTTGTTGTTCTTGAATATTATTAATTAAATAGAAAAACCAATAAACCAAGAGAAATTCTTAAATATGTATGTGTTTAATTAGACATTTTATTTAACAGTTAATATGTGTTATCAACTTTTTAAAAAGTATTATGTATTTATAACATGACCCATCTAATTTTATACATATTAATTGTTAAATAAAGTGCCTAAGTAAGTACATGCCTACCTAAGAATTTTTCGTTTGTCCAGTGATGGAAAGTATAAAATTATATTTTCCAAAGACAGAGTTAGACTAATCTAGTTATTAGGAGAGACAAAGGAAAAGTTTTCAATTTTAGGGCCAAAACAAAAAAAAAATTATATTAACAATAAAAAATAAAAAGTTCTTATGGTCGGGGTTGGCTGGAGCCTCTCCTATGCATGTGGTAGAGAGGCTTTGTAAGAGATAATTCAATGAATTAGAAACTATTTTGTTTCGAGATAGCTTATAAGGTGAAGAAGTTGTGGATGTCTCGAGGACGAAGGAGCGTGTTACGACTAGTACTCAAGCAACTAGTAAACCAATCCAAGTAATCTTCCTTGTTCAACCCAAGGAGAATTCCGAGATCAATAATTGATTTTTTTTTTCATATAAATCACTTATTTAATCTCTCAATCAATATATTTAACCATATTTATACTAATAGTTAACTACTTTTTAACTATTAACAAAACAATGTAAACTAACTATCTCCTTAAACAATTCGTATCAGAGTGCCTAACCCAAATTGGCGCCAAGTATCTTCCAAGGATTAAGTTGGTGATTAAAATATATAGGGGCTACTCTAAATGGAGAGTTGAATTATCATAGCCCATAAAGGAGAGATCTACTAGTTGTACCACATATAGCTAAGGGTGAGCATGTGCACTTCAGATTTTGTAATTTCAATTAAATGTACTGATTTTAATTAAGTTGAAATGTATACTGTTTCATAGTTTAACTGTGACCCACTCAATTTCTTTTCTTGTATGTGTTGAATTTCATTAATATTCTTGTTAAAAAATGATTGAATAATTAACCAACTATGACTTATTTCAATTTTTTTTAGTACAATTGTGATGTAGACATTTAAATTTATGACCTACAGCAAACTACTCAATGTCCTTATTACTAACCCATTCCTAATGACTTGACATATTTAAATTCTTGCATAAATGTAAAACTTTAAAATATAAAATTATACCACCAAAAGTTAGTAAAAAGAAGCTAAAAAAAGAAAACACTTATTTTAGGTGAATGAATTTTTCTCTCTCACACACATGCATCATGCTGTCAACATGTTCTTATTTTAGCTACTCCATTTGCCACAAAATATTAACTTAGCACAACATCAACATCTTCTCTAATCACAATCTATATTTTTCTATGTCAATCTTATGTTACTCAAGTTATTATTTGTTCACCAAATTTAAAGAGCTTCAAAGGAATTAGGCAACAAATATTAGAATTGACGGAATTTCATTAACTTATTGGTTATTTTATTATTTATTTGAATTGTATTTTTGTTTTTTTAAATTTCAATTGTGTTTGCCTATTTCTTATTTCTTTTGATTAAGGATGAATAAATTTCTTTAAAAAACTAATTTTAAGTAACAATTTTGCTTAGAATCTAATAAAAGTAAATGATGTGCAAAATTATTTAAAGAACAATTAAATTGAGATAAATTAAGGGTATTGTTCGATACTTATATCATTGAGCCTTGTAAATGACCAGCCCATTATGAGATAAAGCCATCAAGAGATAGGGGTAACATTCAAATTAAACCTAAATGATAAAGTTTATCTCTATCGTTAAGGAGTCATAATCCTACTTAGTTAGGGAATAGCCCTTTGCCTTTATAAGGGAGCCATACCCCTCAGGTATGATCACTCAATCCCAAGCTTAAATCTATTGAGCACTTTGTTAACTTGATTGTCGGAGTGTCTTCTGTAGATACCCCCCACCATTCTCCTATTCCAGTATCTTGCTGCAAACCTTTAACACCTCGGCACGATCCTAGGTACAGTCCACCATCTCGTATTTAGTCTGAAACATTGGCGCCGTCTGTGGGAAGAGGTAAATTCCTATTCCCACCTACATTGCCATGGCTAACACCAGAAGGCAGGCTCAAAATTCAAATCGGAATCACTAGGGAGCGGAAATCTCTACCAATCAACTAGCACAAACCATTCCACCTCCAGCAACAGCACTCGGAGACCCTGCCCACGACCAAAATCTAATAACAGATTAACCAGTCCTCCGAGAAGGACGTGCTGACGACCACCCACACAAGCCAGACCTGCTCCCAGATATGGCTACCCTTCTCACTATAATCGCTGACCAAAATTAGCGACTAGAGGAGCACAATTGGCGTGTTGACGAAATCCACTGCATACTTTTGGATCGTGATCGCACAGCAGAAAGGATATACTAACACCCCTTCTCAAATTTCATAATAAGGGTAGAATTCCCCAACCACTTTCAAGTACCAAGAAATGTGAAGTTTTACGATGGTACTACAGGCCCAGAAGAACACTTACAGACATACCATAAGTCAATGCTTGCTACCAAAGTCGGTTCTGCTGATGCCATATTATGTCAGGTCTTCTTGACTATCTTGAAAAAAGTAGCCCTGAAGTGATTATGCTCTTTGGCACCTTGCTCTGTCCACAAGTTTTTCGAGTTGGCTACCCAATTTCTTAGCAATTTCACGATGAGCAAGAACAAACCCAAATCTTCAACTGCTCTATTAAACCTTAAGCAAAATCATAAAGAACCTCTCCATGATTATATTGCATGATTCACTAAAGAGGCAATGCAAGTTGGAGATTTGAATAAGACTTCAACAATGGAGTACTTTCTCCTCGAGCTTAAGTCGGGTCCTTTTGCATCCTCATTGGCTAAAAGAGAACCCACCAATTTTGATGACTTGCTAGCATGATCTAGGAAGTCCATAAAGATAGAGGAGACCTTGAAGCCGAAAAAAGATTGTGACCCTAGGAGAAAGCTCGAAAAAGAAGGAGGGACCTACAAAGCCATTGTGAGACAATACCAAGAAAATGGTTTCTCGTGGAGGATACAGTGAATACATTCCATTAAGCACCAGTTGAGAAAAGATATTGTAGGAAGTCTATCACACTGAGTTTGGAAAACTCCCGAAATCTCGACCGATGGCATATCGAAAGTTTGTCAACAAGTCTAAGAGGTGCAATTACCATAAAGACTATGGACATGATACCGAGGAATGCCTCTGCCTCCAAGACGCTATCAAGACCCTTGTCCAATAGGGTAAACTGTAAAAATACATACAGAAGTCCATAGCTAGTGAAGAAAATTAGTCGGTAAAAATCCAAGGTTTCGAGAAGGTCCTCCAGACTGAGATCTCGCAGCAAGGAATCTAGACGATGCCAATCGAGAGGATATTCGCCTAGACGAGATGCGAATAAGGGGCATCCTAAGACTATTGCAACAATATCAAGAGGATTCGCTAGAGGCGGACAGTCGAAATCATCTTGCAGAAGACACCTAAAAGCCATCCTAAATATGGCTCATAATCCTATAACCAAGAAAGGCCAGAAGCAGACTCTTGCTATTTCATTTACTGATGAAGACTTTGATGGAATAGTCCCAAGCCATGATGACCAGCTAATTATTTTGGTAGTTATTGCCAATTCAAAGGTGAAGAGGATCCTAATTGATCAAAAAAGCTCGACAGATGTACTATACTATAACGTCTTACAACAACTCAATTTACTCACTTCTAACTTGTACCTTTTCCCAGGAAACCTAATTCGTTTTGATAGTAGTCAAGTCAAGATTGAGGTTTATGTGGAAGTATACCTTTCTTTGGGGACAAAGATGACCTGTTCAACGAAGAAAGTCAAATTTTTGGTAGTAGATTGCCCTTAGCATACAACGCAATTCTGGGTAGGCCGACATTGAATTTATTTGGGGTAGTTGTCTCCACCCTCCATCTTACTATAAAGTTCGTTAACGAAGATATCCAAGTGGCAATTGCTAAGGAAGATTAAGTCCTAACTAGACAATGCTTCAACAGCAGCCTTTCTAGGCTTAAGTAGCTAACTCAGGACGTCTTAAAGCCAAATCCTGCTACAGATTCTCAAGTGTTGCAACCTAATGGCCATTTACTTGATATTCAAATCGGGAGAACCCTTTAGAAGATGACTAAAGTCGAGGCACAACTAGCCTCACAGCTGCTCGAAGAAATCATCAAGTCTCTCCGTGACTACTCGAAACTATTTGCCTGGACATTGGTAGACATATTCAGAATTGATCTTGACTTCATATGTCACAAATTAGCCATCTTCCTAGGAGCTAAATTAATCTCTCAAAAAAAGAGAAGAATGGGCTCAGAAAGACAAGCCAAAATAGAAAAACAAGTGAAGGAAAAGTTAGATGCTGTCTTTATAAGGGAGATTGACGTGAACTGTCAAACTCACTCAAATTAACCAGGCTTATAAATAAATTTGTAATATAGGACAACCTGAATCATCTCCCAAGAAATTTTGCATAGGACTAAATCACTCAATTAAAAAATAGAACAATAAACAGGGGGGGTTTTAATTCGATTGAAATTAAAACAAGATATAAAACGAAATTAGAGCAAAAGATAAAATGAAATTAACAAATTAAAAGCAATCAACCTAGAATTGAGGGTTCAAGGACATCCGTCACTGGACAAAGAATTACTGAATTTCGTAGTTAGCCCTAAACAAATCGGAATCCCTACATTCATATAGGAACCCTCTCTACTAGACAATTACCTAGCATTTAATCAAATACTTGGCTCGTTCACTCATGCCATCGCACAGTGTTCACTTCAACCTGTTTTGATTTTAAATCCCTTGGGTTAAACCAACCTAAATATTAAATCTAACATTTAATCCCTTCCACTGGATAATCAAAATACAAAAATCATAGACAAACCTCATCCGCTCAGATTCAACTTACACAATCGTGTTACTCAATTCGAGTAAAAGGGAAGAGAAACGGATCCAGTTCATGGAGAGCGCGGGTCCTCTGGATTCAACAACAGAATCCTCAATTCATGGGTTGATTCAACGGAAAGTTAGCCTACCATGGCTGTGCACAAACAGAAAATGAAAAAGAAAGAAAAAGAAGAACAAGATGAACAGAAGAGAAAAAAGAAGAGAGGTGTTAGATCCGAAAATTTCACCAACAATGTAAAAGCTGCTGTTTGTGTTACCCTAATCTGCTATTTAAACCTAAAACTAGACCGAGTTAGGGGCTCTAAAATTGGCCCAAATTAAAACATAACTAATAGCTTTGGTCCAAGGTAATTTGGACTCCTAATTACAAAGTTAAGCCCAATTAACTAAACATAGCTCAAGAATTTCGTGACTGATTTTGGCTCCAATTTTCACTACCTTCTTGTCCGAATTTAGCCTTCAGCCTCTAATATCATTTATAGCTCTTTGAGTTATCTGCAAAACGAAATAAGAATGAGGTCAATCGGATACCTAGAACAAAAGTTATGATCAAAATACTGGAACAATGTAAATCTGAAAATTAGCACGAAAATGAATTAAATCCAATTAAAATCCCAAAGTCTAATTTAGATCAAAAACCATTAATTACATACTAAACAGCCCTAAAAAATCATTAATCAAATGCAATAATTAAATGTGATAAAATTCAATTATCAGAGATATTGTACACTACTTGGCTCTCAAACATTGTCCTAGTCAAAAAAGCCAATGAAAAGTGGCGAATATGCGTTAACTATACTGACCTAAATAAGGCATGCCCTAAAGATCCATATCCGTTTCCCAGCATTGACAAACAAGTTGATGGCGGGTCAGGGTATCAACTCTTTAGTTTCATAAATGCCTACTCGGGGTATAACTAGATCCCCATTTATCCCCCAGATAAGGAAAAAAAAGACATTTATCACTGAGAAGGCTATTTATTGCTACAAGATGATGTCTTTCAGTTTGAAAAATGCTGGAGCAACATATCAAAGGCTCATGAATAAAGTTTTCTTTTACCAAATTGGTCATAACATTGAAGTATATGTCAACGACATGTTGGTTAAAAGCATTACTCCGGAAGACCATGTCTGAGATCTCGAAGAGATATTTACTGAGTTGAAGAAGCACAACATGAGGCTCAATCACAAAAAGTGCACTTTTGGAGTGCAGGTCAGAAAATTCCTTAGTTTATTCTCACAAATCAGGGAATTGAAATGAACTGGAAAAGTGTCAGGCCGTTATATGAATGAAAAGCCATAGAATTGTCAAAGAGGTCCAGCAATTGACCAGACGCATTGCGGCCCTTACAAGGTTCATGGTCAAGTCGGCTTATAAATCACTCCCTTTCTTCAAAGTCTTGCGGAAGGGTAAAGATTTTCACTGGAATAAAGAATGTGAAAAAATTTTCCAACAATTGAAGGCCTTCTTAGCATCCCCACCTTTTCTCGGGCGCCTCTCCTCGGGAGAGATTTTTTACCTATATCTCTCGATAAATGATAAGGTTGTTAGTTCAATCCTAATGAAAGAAACCCTGGAAGGTCAGCAGCCGATACACTTCACTAGCAAAGCATTGCAAGGCCCCGAGTTGAGATACCAAAAAAATTGAAAAAGTTGCCTTTGCACTTCTCATCTCGGCAAGAAGGCTAAGGCAATATTTCCAAAGCCATCGAATTATAGTTTGAACTAACCAGCCAATCCAACAGGTGCTACATAAACCTGAGTTAGCTGGGATAATGATAGCTTGGTCTATCAAGCTATCAGAGTTCGACATTACATTTGAATCTCAGAATGCAATGAAAAAACATATCTTAGCAGACTTTGTTTTCGAGATGATAAAGCCATAAAAACCTAATTATGCATGGAGGATATTTGTCAACGGAGCCTCAAATCCTATAGGTAGCAGAGCAGGAATGATTCATGAAAAAGAAGGCAATATCTCTATTGAATACTCTCTCAAATTTGATTTCCCCTCCTCTAATAACTAAGCCGAATATGAAGCCTTGATTGCAGGTTTTTAAATGGTAAAAGACCTCGAAGCCATTGAGGCCATCGTCTGTAGCGACTCACAACTCGGGACAAGCCAAATTCTCAGAACGTATCAAACTAAGGATCTTTTACTTTCTAAGTATCTGGAAAAGGTCAAAGACATCATGGCTACATTTGAAAACATACAAGTCGAGCATATTCCGCGTGAGCAGAACGTCAGAGCTGATGTATTGGCCAAACTAGCTAGCACAAAGGACCTAAGGAAAAATAGGTTGGCAGTGCAACAAACCTTAACCGTTCCTAATATCTCGGAAGCCATAGAAACTATACAAATTTTGGACGAATCGATTTGGACTACTCCTACTCAGAAGAAGGACCGGTCGCAAGTCGGGTGCACTTTTGAGTAGTTCCCCTCCCTTCCGACACCTCTCCTTCTTCGAGTGAATGTTGGCTCTGGATGTTAGCTTCCTGAATTGACTAGGTCCACCACCTCAAGGTTGGTGTTACTTGGAGGTGTTTGAGTACCTTCTTTAGAATAAGGGATCTCAGTCCCTAATGTATGCTGCTCGACCCGATTCTTACCTCGAGCCACCTCTTTTTTCACCCTCATTTTAGCTAGCTGCCTCTTCAGTTGGGCCACTTTCTTCTTGTCTAGTATTATGTCCTCTGAAAAAGGGTAAAGAAATGTCAGGCAAAGTCGTGACAACAAACATTATTAAGAAAATCTCACCAATGGCATACCAAAAATCTTTCGAAGCCCTTCGTCGTCTGAGTTGATAATGTCGGAACACTTGATCATTCTAATCTCGACTATAAGCTCAATTGCTAGTTTCTCCACACGAAATGAACCTCTCTATTCCAATACAGATGGAATAGAGGTTCCCTGCTAGCAGTAAGAAAGAAGGAAACGGTATCGGGTGCTCCAATCAGTTGGAAGAAACCGTCTTTGAAGTCCTTGTATGACTGTTCAAAGATCTAGAACACCTTTTTTTCCATGAGAGCCTGAAGTGAAACCCAACCTGGCTTTTGTCACTAGCCAGTCTCAAAACTCCAAAGAAGTAAAAAAAACACTTTGATTGACTTCGGCATTCCAAAGAAATCACAAGTGATCTCGAATGCCCTCATAAAAGCCCACGAGCTGGGATAAAGCTAAGATGGGGCAACGTTGATTTTCAATAACGTCTTGATTTGAAATGAGGTGATGGGCAACCAGACTCACAGCTTGACAAACAAAGTCTGGTACATATATATGAAATGCTTCCCCTTGGTCATTTGGAAGCAAACTGTATCATTACTGTGACATTGGTTCAAGAAATAAGATTTGTCACTTCTTTTCTTCGGTGTCAATTCCAAATAAGTGTCAAGATCTCTAGTTGACTTCTTGATCAAAAATAACGATGGGGTGCATGGAACTTACTCGTCCACCCAGTTCTAGAGGCCAGCCCCGCTAGATATCTGCCCAGTAGGGGCCCGACGAGCCATGTCATTTTTAAACTGAGATGTACCTACAAAGGCCAAAGGAACATCAGTCTCATCCTCCGAACTACTCCAGTTAGACATTATCCTGACTAGCTTGGCTATATCCCTCTTAACTTTATCCTTCTATTTTCGCTATTCTTTCAACTTTTTATCCAAATCGGCCAACTTGACTCGAAGCTCGGAGGGCGACGGTGGCCTCTGTTCCTCATTAGAACGACTAGCAGAGGCACCCATTCGCCAGAAAGGCGAACGGATGGACATCAAAGCCTCTCCCTCCTCACCATTTGAAAAAATCTCCCTCACCATGACCATCGCAATGAAAAAGGAAAAAGTAAAAGAAGGGAGCCATACTTGTAAGTGCAGAATAGGCTGACACTTCACAAACCGCTGAATCACAAATAGGAAAGAGACGGGAAGGCCAGGAAAGAAGTTTTGAAAAAGGGAATAACGACACTGAGGAAATGATGAAGGTTTACTGAACATTTGAAGAAGCAAATGGAGAAAGAGGTAAACAAGTATAAAGGAAAGTCCTTTATAAAAGAGAAAAGCTATAACCACTTTGTTTTTCCTAAGGGATATGAGGGCAATATAGTAAATACTGCCCTTGAAAATCCCAGAGTGCAATCATCATTACACTATATCCTAAAAACTGATACGGCACATGCATCCTGAAAACTGACACGTGGCCACTATAGAATGCGTAGGGCAACCGTTTGCCATTATATTACCTCAGAGTAAAGTCTCGCATGTTATGATTATTCTGAGACATTACACCACATCAAAATATCACGATTAGCTCAATAACTACCTTGGACATCAAAGGTTTAAGCCTACACCTAGGCCCAACACTATAAAGAACTCAGAATCTCACCGAAACGATGAAACACTGACTTGGGGGCAATGTTCGGTACTAATATCATTAGGCCTTGTAAATGACCAGCCTATTAATGAGTATGGGATAAAGCCATCAAGAGATAGGTCTAACATTCAAATTAAACCTAAAATGATAAAGTTTATCTCTATCGTTAAAGAGTCATAATCCTATTTAGTTAGGGTTATCACCCTAACCCTTTACCTATATAAGGGGGGCACACCCCTTAGGTATGATCACTCAATCCCAACGCTTAAATCTGTTGAGCACTCATCTAACTTAATCGTCAGAGTGTCTTCTGCAGGTATCTTCTAGCATATACGTTCTTTTTCTAATCAATTATAAATTGTAATTTTTTAATTTACAATAGTTGTAAATACTTTTTACCTATTACAATGTAATTAATAAGTTAATGTTATGCTATTTTATGCATATTATTTTTTATCTTGTTTAGAAAAATCATTAATAGATATTCTTTTTTAATTATGTCTAAAAAATTTTCTCATACAAGGAACTATAACTAGTTAACAGAAGCACCCATTAGTTAAGGAGTTTTGGCTCTGCCACTATACATAACCATCTCCTCTTGTATAGAGGTAATCTCTTGGTAAGATTGATAAGGATTGGGTTCTGATAAGAATTGATATTGATAAGGTCTTCTAATAAGGACAAAAAGTTGGTTTGAGTTCACAAGTTGGCTTTATTGACTATTAGTATCCATAGTTCATACAGTACACTTATCTCCCGATTCGATATTCAATTAGTAGAGTTATTTGGCATGTCAAATGTCAAGATGCATATGTAATTTACACATACCCCATTTATTTTTAGGATTGCACTTGTGAACCTTTCTGAAGTGAAGTTGTTTTGGTTATCATACTTGTAGAAACTTATCACCATTTAAAATTTAAAATTGGCTCTTCTAAAGTGAGGGGTTCACTTTAGAGAGTAAAGTAAAGAGTATTAACAGATGAAAGTTAGAGGTTATTTAGTTAGAATTAAGATAAGTTTGGTCTGTTTGTTTTCTTCTTTTTTTTTTCTTAATAATTTGAGGAGTTGAGATATTTTTAGAGAAATCTTGTTTCCTCTCTCTCTCTTCTCTGTCTATATACTTGTAATGCTTTTTCTGTTGAAATATATGAAAAAACACTACACTCTTCTCTGTACTTTCTATATGGTATCAGAGCTCTATGACTGACTGAAGCCATGATAAAGTCAGCCATGACAGAAGCCAACCGTGGCCCAATTTCTTCTGGAGAGACAATGGACAGTGCTTCCACCACTCCAGTAGCCAGAGTCGATTTTTTATGCTCTACAGGATCTAATCTCATTTAATTTAGTATTCATATATTGAATGGTAAAAATTATCTAGAGTGAGCACAAACTGTGAACTTGTAATTGATGAAAAAGGCAAGCTTGGACATCTTAATGGCACTAGAAGAGAATGACCCCGATTTTAAGGCATGGAGATCAAAAAACTCCATGATAATTGCATAACTGATTAACTCTATGGAACTTGCAATAGGAAAGCCTTTCCTATTCCTACTGACAGCCAAGGAAGTGTGGGACTATGTCAAAAATACCTACTCAGACGTGGAGAATTAATCTTAGATCTTTGCACTTAAAACCCAGCTATGGCACAACAAATAGGGAGATCGAGACCTAACCATATACTACAATAAGATGTTGACATTATGGCAAGAGCTTGATCTCTTTTATGAGGACAAATGGGATTGCCCTAAAGACAGTGCAGGACATTTGAAGAAGAAAGAAAATGATAGAGTCTACATGTTTCTTGCAGGTGTAAACACAGAGTTAGATAAGGTGAAGAGACGAATTTTCGACTGTAAACCCCTTCCCAATATGAGGGAAGTCTTCTCAGAAGTCAGAAGAGAGGAGGCACGATGCAACATTATGATAAAGAAATAAGATACTGTTTCTCATCAAGGGATGGAGAGCTCAGCCCTTGTATCTAGAGGACCAGAACCTGATAGGGATAAGAAGAACTCAAAAAAACCATGGTGTGATCACTAAATAAAATCATGGTATACTCGTGAGACTTGTTGGAGTCTGCATTGTAAGCCACTAAATTGGAAGAAGAAGATAAGGGAAAGTAGAGCATTTCAAGTCTCAAACGAAGTTTAAGGCCAGCAATCTTCTTCTAGAGAGCTTCCATTCACAAAGGAACAGACACCGTAGTCAAACTTCTACAGCCCTCAAATTCATCTATAAAAAATCTTATCCTTCTTGCTCTTTAGCCCAATCAGGTAACTATCTACATGGTGTCCTTATTAGTGTCAATTCCTCTAGTTCCTGGATTATAGATTCTGGTGCTACAGACCACATGACTGGGTCTGCAAACCTATTTGGTTCATATAGTCCCTGTGCAGGAAATATAAAAATTTAAATAGTAAATGGTTCTCTTTCTATTATTGCAGGGAAAGGTTTTATTTTCCTATCTCTTTCCACTACTCTTCATGATGTTCTTCATGTCCCAAATCTATCTTGTAATCTCTTATCCGTAAGTAAGTTGGTTCATGATCATAATTGCCAAGTTCATTTCTTCTCATCTTATTGTGAGTTTCAGGACTTAGCCTCAAGGAGGATGATTGGTAGTGCTAAACAACAAGGTAGCCTTTATTTTTTCGAAGATGGATCCGACTTAGAGGGACAAGCTCCAAGCACTTGTTTCAATTATATTTCTACTTCTAATAATAGTGATGTCATGCAATGGCATTTGAGGCTAGGACATCCAAGTTTTCATTATTTAAAAGTTATGTTTCCATGTGTGTTCATCAATAAAAATCCATCTTTATTTGAATGTGAAACTTGTGAACTAGGAAAACATCATCGTACATCTTTTTCTATGCAACCGTTTAAACCTTTTCAACCTTTTTCTTTAGTTCACAGTGACATTAGGGGGGCTTCGGGAATCACTACTTTATCTGAAAAAAGATGGTTTGTAACATTTATTGATGATTACACAAGATTCACATGGGTATATCTGTTAATAGAAAAATCTAAAGTTGAACAAGGTTTCATAAATTTCCATAACATGATAAAAACTCAATTTAAAACACCAATTAGAGTTTTTAGAACTAATAATGGGAAGGAATATGTCAATAGAATCCTAGGGAATTATTTTTTTAAAAAAATGGCATTATTCATCAAAGTTTTTGTGTCAACACACCTTAACAAAATAGAGTGGCTGAAAGGAAGAATAGACAATCTTTTGAAATAGCTAGAGCCTAGCTATTTACAGTAAAAGCACCTAAATATTTGTGGGGTGAAGTTGTTCTTACAACAACTTTTTTAATTAACAAAATGCCATCTCGAATCTTAAATTTTCAAATACCAATAAATGTTTTCAAAAACGATTTCCCAAAATCTCGGCTGGTGACTGACATTCCATTAAAGATATTTAGTTGTACTGCATTTGTTCATAATCACAACAATAATCATGGGAAACTTGAATCAAGAGCTAGGAAATGTGTTTTTGAGTTGGTGACTCACGAACTCAAAAGTGGTACAAGTGTTTTGATGCAATTTCAAAAAAAAAAAAACTTATTACTATGGATGTAAACTTTTTTGAAACACAAACATATTTTGGACTTCATGTTCAAGGGGAGACTGAGAAAGGAGATGAAGAATTTAAAAGTACTCTTAAGATTGAGCTTTCAATTTTGGATTTTATTCCAACTCAGTAAGTGATTCCTAATGATCAAGATGATGTTGAAAAATCATTCTTAGAACCTATAATAATTATAGATTTGGAAACAAACACTACTGAAGTAGAAAACTTGTATAATGTTCCCTCAATGACATTACAAGATAGATTTGAAACAAAAACAAAGATGTGCGTGAAACCAAGTGAAAAAGAAGAGAAGCAATGTGTCTTCACAAGGGAGAAATATTTTCCAGAAAAAAGGCCTCTCGCTAGATCTTTCGATTGTCTATAGGAAAGTTGTCTGAACTTGTACTAGCCATCCTATTTCCAAATATATGTCATATGAAAAATTGTCACCCTCATTTCATTCCTTCACCTCACATCTATCTAGTGTGGAAATTCCAAAAACATATAGGATGCCTTAAATGTTCCAGAATGGAAGGAAGATGTCCTTAAGGAGATGAGGGCCCTAGACAAGAATAAGACTTGGGATATAGTTGACTTGCCTAAAGGAAAAAGAATTGTGGGATGCCCATGAGTGTTTACAGTTAAGTGTAATTCAGATAGGACCTTAGAAAGATATAAAGCATGATTGGTAGCAAAAGGGTTTACTCAAACATATGGCATATATTATTTTGAAACATTTGCTCCCCTGGCCAAGCTCAATACTGTAAGAGTTCTTTTATTAGTAGCTGCAAACTTAGATTGGCTATTACAACAATTAGATGTCAAGAATGCTTTCTTAAATGAAGACGTAGAAGAAGAAGTGTACATGGAATCTCCACCTAGCTTTGATAAGAGGTATGGTTCCAAGGTATGCAAACTGAAAAAAAATCCTTGTATGGGCTCACACAGTTACCTAGAGCATGGTTTGATAAATTTACTCAATCTGTAAAGAAACAAAGATATTCTCAAGGGCAAACTGATCATACTTTGTTTATGAAGTTCTCACCTACAAGAAGAGTTGCTGTCTTGATAGTTTATATAGATGACATTATACTTATAGGAGATGATGTTGATGAGATGAAGAGATTGAAGAAATGCTTAGCACCAGAATTTGAAATCAAAGATTTGGGACCTTTGAGATATTTCCTTGGCATGGACGTGGCTCGAACAAGGAAGGGAATTATGGTCTCACAAAGGAAATATATACTTGACCTCTTGAAGAAGACAAAGATGAGTGGCTGCAGACCTATTGAAACACCAATGGGGGCAAATCAAAGACTTAGAGATGGTGAAAAGAGGGTTCTAGTTGACACTACATTGTAGTAGAAATTAGTTGGTAAGCTGATTTATCTTTCTCATGCTCGACCAGACATAGCATTTGCAGTTAGTGTGGTTAGTCAATTCATGCATTCTCCTTATGAGGAACACCTTGAAGCTGTCCATCGAATCTTGAGGTATTTGAAAAGTACTCCGAGGAAAGGTTTATTCTTCAAGAAAAATAAACAAAGAGGGATTGAAGTATATACTGATGCTAACGAGGCAGGATCCGTAACTGATAGGAAAATCAACCTCTGATTATTATACTTATATTTGGGGTAATCTTGTTACTTGGAGAAGCAAAAAACAGAATGTAGTAGCAAGAAGTAGTGCAGAGGCAGAATTCCAAGCAATGGCACATGGAATTTGTGAAGTATTATGACTAAAACGAGTAATGGAAGAAATAAAAAGGGCAATTGAAGGACCTATGAAGCTATATTGTGATAACAAAGTTGCAATGAACATTGCTCATAATCCAGTACAACATGATTGAACTAAGCATGTAGAAATTGACAGACATTTCATAAAAGAAAAGTTAGAAGCAGGAGTGTTTTGCATGCCTTTCATTCCTACAGCTCAACAAACTACTAATATCCTAACTAAAGGACTCTCAAGACCACACTTTGAATTTTATATTAACAAGTTGGGCATGATTGATATCTATGCATCTGCTTGAGGGGGAGTGATGATAGTTAGAGATTATTTAGTTAGGATTAGGACAAGTTTGTTTTGTTTTGTTATCTATTTTTTCTGTTTTCTTTACTAATCTTAAGAGTTGAGATATTTTTGAAGGAATCTTATCTCCTCTTTCTCTCTTTTCTATCTATATATTTGTAATCATTTTTCTACTAAAATATATGAAAAAATATTATGCTCTTCTTCCTACTTTCTATATTAACCATTGATGAGAAAATTAATGAAATGAATTTTAACAACATCATAGTTTATTATATATGTGCATGTATTTTATCATGATTTTAACTATTAATTTTCTTATCAACAATTAATATTTCTCACTATATCCTCTAAAGTGAACATTTATTTTAGAGGAGCAAAATCCTATAATTTACTAGCTCGCAAGTACATGAATAGTACTAGTAGAATCTCACAAATACGACATTGATTCCATATATTCTTAAAGTTAAATTTAATCAAGGAAAGATTTATCTAATCTAGTCACACAAAAGTAATCCAAATTATAAAATTAAAGATGTAAAATTGAAATAAAAATTAAAACAACTATAATTAAAATTCACAAGAATTCAACACTCAAATTTAATTACCAAGCCTAATTAATGCAACAAAAAAATTGAGAGTTTATTAAATGCAATCAAAATTCTCAAAAATTGATTTTAATATCAACTATATCAAAGTCTATCCAAATAATTTATGTCATAAACATCTAATGACAAAACATATATTAACAAAAAACTCTATAAATGAAACTTTAAAAACAATCAATTATATGTTTTATTTTTCTGGTGTAACAATAATTTATTAAATCATTAATATTATTTTTACCTAAAACTTATAATTGCTATTCATTAATAACAGTCAACATCTAGATGGTAGATATAAATTCAAAACATAAGAAAAAATATGATTGAACATTTAAAAATTTATTTATACTCCTCATAGATAAATAAAAACAATAAACACTAAGAATCTAAAACTGGATAATAATTCAACATAATTTATCCTAAAATTAATCAAGATTTCATCATTCTATTAATATAAAATTTTAACTAAACATAATGGATTTCATTTATAAGAAAAACATCTCAATAAATTGTTGCCCCATTCGTTGTTTCTACTCTTCCTATGCGCCTCTATTCCTTCTGCCAATTTCTGTTCTATTTTGCTCTATATATATTGTGGTGCTCTTTTTTTTTTTCGGTTGGGGTTACGGGGAGTGGGATTTGTTCCCATCTAAAATCAATCTCTGATGTGGCTGATATCAAAACAAATAACACGCCATTAGACCAACGTTTTTTTTTTGGTCTGGGAGGTAGAAGGATTTATCCCATCATCAAGCATGGAACTTTGGTACGGTAATTTTAAGGCCGCTGCTTCGGCCATTTGTATCAAGTCTGAACCGTAGACCAACGTTTGAACTGCATATTGTGGTGCTTCATTTAGGTTTTCTTTTCATGATTTGCACCGCTTCCTTCACACGTGTCCAACTCCTTTTGGCTTTTCTTCCAATGATTTGGGCCCCACTTGTCTCTTGTTTTTTATAGTAGCCAACTTCTCAAAGTGCACCCCTGATCCTCTGACATTGCAAGCTTCCCTCATTCAGACTTTGTGCCGCAAACCTTGTGCATAGAAGCTAATTTGCAAATAAGAAACTTCACTTCTCAATTAAGAAACCCCTCATTGCACCCTTTTTCAAATAATAATGGCTTGTTCCCATAGATTTCTTCACATGGGTCAAGACGCATCCATCTTTCTAGGAATTGAGAAAATGACTGTGTCCAAATATGATATGAGAAGTCCAAGTAAGTGACTAGTGCCAACCCAAGGGTAAGGCTAGGGTAAGGCTAGTGAAGCATGTGCTTTAGCTTCATACTATTTCAATGTTATCCTATATTGTTAATTATTTTTATGTAATTTTAAAAAATTGATATATATTTTTTTAAAGGTAAAAATATGATTTATTTATATAATTACTTATAATAAGAATTATTAACATTAATAAAAGGCTACATATGGAGCCTTTTTGTATTAGCATTTGAGAGGCTACAAACCTGCTTCGAAGCTCAAATTTTTTGCTTTGAGAAATAGTGAATCCCGGTAGCATATGTATATTAATCTACAACAAACACAGCAAATTTGAAGTCTGTTTTAGTTAGCTTAAGCTTTATTTTGCTTGTATTACAAAAAAGGTCCAAGACTTGTATGGGGAAGGGAAGATAGACTATCATTCAAGTAAAGTAGGTTGAATGTGATTGGAGCCTGTA
Organism: Castanospermum australe; assembly: GCA_019955255.1. Classification (NCBI taxonomy): domain Eukaryota; kingdom Viridiplantae; phylum Streptophyta; class Magnoliopsida; order Fabales; family Fabaceae; genus Castanospermum; species Castanospermum australe. The sequence continues at coordinate 46,502 of NSJW01000282.1, read as the reverse complement.
ATCAACCAGCCTTTAAAAAGACTTGATAACACTTGAGCTACAACTCGTGTAAATCTATGCTATACTATATTGTATTTGTATTTAGTAGTGTGCTCTATTTTCGTTCCTTTACTTGTTTAATTGCTGCAACTATCCTCTCATGCTTAACCCACTTTCCTTCAAGTGGAAATAGTTCAGGTTGGTGTGCGCAAGAAATGCTTCAAGGTTCAAAAACTTGCCATGTGAGCTTTTTGAATTGTAACTCCATTCAACCACATTCTCAATCCACCATCGAGTATCGACACAAATAGAATTGAACATGCCATTATCATCTCTCTTGAGATCTCAAAAAAGCAAGGAGTAAGCATTTCGAAGACTGAAATTGACTTCTTTTTCCTCCATCCCATGCCAACTGGTCACGTCCATTATCAAGCGAAGGATCGATGAAGATGAGCACAATACTTGAGTAAAACCTCTTTCGCGGGGAGAAATTATTATATGCTCGTGGAACACTATTAAGATTATATTCTTATATAATTATATTTTGATATTTCAACTTTAAATTATTAAAAAACATATTTATCAATGTAATATTAATAATTTTCACTTTAGAGTATTTTTTTTCATAAACATATTTTCTAATCATTTAATATTGAAATATCAATATATAATTAGATAAAGTATAATTCTAGTTACATTCCAGGAGCATTCGAAATTTTTTCTGAGCAGTTGTTGAATTATGTGACAGTTTTACATGAGGGGAGCATGCACAAATTTATCCTAATACTTAATAAATTAAGTATTAAATAAAAAAATAAATTATTTAATATCTTAAAAATAAAAAAGCATTCAATACTTATTTTATTTAATAATTAAAAAATTATTAAGATAATAAGTTAAGAGAATATAAAATTATTTTTTTAAAAAAACAATCACTAATTCAAGCATTTAGCTCACAGCCCTATTTATGAAAGCGCAGAAATGCTTTTAGATTTATTTTGTTTCAGCTACATAAATGCTTTAGATTATAAGACCTCGTTGTTTTTTTCAATGTGTTATACCCTTTAATCGAAAATAATTAATAGACTTCATATTTAAAAAAGAAAAAAAAAACAACGTAGACTTGATGGGTTTTTATGTTTTTTTCTCATCGATCCCTGAATAAATAAAAATTTCAATTACCTATTGTATCCTCATTTCTACTGCGTAATCAATCCCCAGTTGATGCCAATATACAAGGAACTTAAATGGGTAAAAAAAATTTCCAAAATCAAATCAACTATTTTAAATAGAGTTTAATTATGATTCATTTTTAGTATATAAAATTTATATTATTATTTAATTAAGTATTGATATATTATTAAAAGAATTTAATTTTTTAAATAATTATTATTATAATTAAATTTTATTTAATTATATAACAATATATAATTAGGTAATAATATAAAAAAATTTTACTTTAATAATAAATTAAAATTAAATTCCTTTAGAAATATATCATAAAGCCTCTAAAATCAACAACCAAAGTAATATTCTTCAATATTTTTTTGTTGTCTTTTATCAAGCATTACAACACAAATCTCAGGATATAATTAATAATGTGTATTTAGTCTATTCTGTAAAAAATACTCATTCAAAACTAAAAATATTTCAAAAGAGTTATTGAAAAATATTACATCATTTTTGTGAACATAATTTTGATGTAATAAACAAGTGTGCTCTTTATCACTAAAAAGATTACATCACAATAGGACATTATCTGATATGTATTTAATATTTATTTAGATTTCCCCTAAATTTTAGTTGAATAGATTAATATATAAATAAAATATTTATCTGATAAATTATAAAAACTACATGGTCAAACAAGCTGTTCAATATGTGAGCATAGAAGCCGGGTTGAACTACCCGAACCCGAATCTAAACCGGGACCAACACTTGTTTTTTTTTCGTGTTTTTACTTTTTAAAGGACATGATTTGAAGAAAAAATGAGGGCATGATTTCTTTCTAACTTCTTAAGATTTTTTAATAATATTCTGAATACTTAATAAAAAGTATTAAAAATTTAAAATTTTAAAATATATTTATTTTTTTCTTATTGAATAATTAAAAAAATTATTGAATAATTAAAAAAATTATCAAATTAATTTTTTAAAAAAATAAAAAATTATTTTTTTAATATCACATTCTTTTCTAAAATGTATTTAATTTTTTATTTAATAATTAAAATAATTATTAAGCTTATCCTTGAAAGATACCAAATTATTCTTTTTTTAATAGCATTATATCCATCATTTAATTCTTTTTTTTCAATTTTTTCTCTCTCTCAATCTTTTCTTTTTCTTCTTTTGCCGGCATCTGTTTAGATTTTTTGTTTTTTTATTGGGGTTAGATTTTGATATTAAGCAGAGAGCACGGGCAAGCACGGAACGGCATAGAGATTGGAGCTCTTCAGGGTTTTTCTCATCAACTTCAGTCTTCCATTGAAACAGAGCATCAGAATTTTGTGATGCATTTGGTGGTTTGGGGAAGCACCACTTTTGTTTCATTGGTTTCAAGTTTCAACGAACCAACCAATCCCATTTTGCTTTTCTCTCTCTCTCTCTCTCTCTCTCTCTCTCTCTCTCTCTCTCTCCCTCTCTCTTTCTTGCCGTGTTAGAGAGCACCAGAGAGGGCTCTAATGGCAGCAGTTTCAGGATCAGTTGCAGGGGGAGACATACGGGAGGCCCATTTGGCCATGGCGGCGGTGCAGCTATTCAATGGAGGCTATCATGTCATCACCAAGTTGGCCCTTAATGTTGGGGTCAACCAAATTGTCTTCTGCGTCTTCCGCGATCTCCTTGCCCTTGCTATTCTTGCTCCCTTCGCTTATATTCGTGAAAAGTATACTTTTTTTTCCTTTCTCCTGTTCTTTCAAACATTACCATTCTGCTATATCGACACCCATTGATTTTTTTTTTTTGTATTAATTTGATGCAATTGAAAGATATGGTTGACCATGGAAAGGGTTTGTCTTTGGCACATTGCCTTCAATTTTTACAGTATTTTCCTTGGTTACCCTTTAAAAAAGTTTGGATTTTGTGGGGGGTTTTTTCGCTGTAAATGTTCAATTTCCCCTTGGTTTGGATGCTTGAAAAACTTTTTTCATGTTTCCCAATTCACAATTTGGAGGGGGGCCTGGCTTCTTTCGTTTGTGATGTTTTGCAATACCCTGACTGCTCATACGTGCATGCTACTCCGAAGGGGAAGAGGGTTAATCTATGTTTATGTGAGTCAACGGCTATATTGATATATACGATTGGTTGTGTATGTGTTATACTGATGCATGCACCCTTTCTGCTTCGATCAATTCTGACATACTCTAGGAGTATTACTCCCTACTGGCTTCTTAAAGTTAATCTAACAGTTCATATTTAACAGCTTTGACGTGTGTGGGAGTAATACTCTTGGAGTATATTAGAATCTCCCGTTTCTGTGACCTTCATTTTTCTGACCATTGGAGTCTTGGTACAGGTAGGGGTGGCAGTTGAATCCATTAATCCATGACCTATCAAATCCATTCATATCTAAATCCAATCTAATCCATCCAATTATAGTAATAGATTTAATGGATTTGGATGGATTGCATTAGTTTTAGTTAATGGACCAACTAAACTATTTATGGGATCCAATGGATATATATATGGTTTGGAGAATATAATGTATTTGGATATAGGATAAGTCTAGATTCATCTAGTTGAGAATGGATGGATTGGATGGTTTTAATAATTTTTTAATAGATCATAAATAGATTATTAGTTTATTTTTTTATCCATCCATTAATGATCCAATCCAAAATCCATCCAATCCATCCATTTGCCACCTCTAGTTGTAGGGTATGCCTGATTGTTTGAAATTATACACTTATTATTGATTTCTGGAGCTTTCTTACTTCTAATTTGGAGCATATTCAATATATAATTAATAGCAAATGGCTTGTTCTTTTTGCGCATTAGTTTGATGTGATTAATTAATACGTCCAATCTAGTTCTAGAAATGCTGTACTTATGGTTAATTGTCTATAGTTCCAGTATTTTCATATATGAAGATGACTGCTAATTTTATTTGCTCATTTAACTGTTCTACACATTCAAACTTTAGAAGTGAAATTTAACCTACAACTTCTTTCTTTACCCTTCTTCACTTTATATCTAATGCATGAGTATCATAATCATACCATGTTTTGTGTAGACGGACGCGACCACCCATAACCAAGTGCCTCCTGATGTCATTCTTCTTTCTTGGATTAACTGGGTAAGGTTCTTGATATAGTCACATATATCTTATTTTTGTTATATATGAATGATACAGTGTTTTATTGATGCATATGGTATTTTTGCTTCTTGATTCTTGCTCAGGATATTTGGCAACCATCTTTTGTTTCTTATTGGTTTAAGCTATACTAATCCAACTTATGCTGCTGCAATACAGCCATCCATTCCAGTCTTTACATTTCTGTTGGCTGTAATGATGGGGTCAGTTTCACTCTTAGCAATCAACTTGAGTAATTTATGTTATATATATCTATATTTTATTAATTCATCTTTTTCTAGAACCCATACACACAACTGCACACTCTTAATTGTTACCCAGAAATGTGTACATTAAATAAAATTCAGATACACCAGGACATACAGTAATGTGTACCTTAATAAACTTATTCATGCAGTACAGAAAGAGTGAACTTGCTAAGGTATGAAGGTCTGGCCAAGGTTGGAGGAACTCTTATCTGTGTTTCGGGTGCCATATTGATGGTTTTGTATCGCGGTCCAGCATTGATAGGATATGCAGAAATGGACCTTGTAGCACAAAGTGAAATAAGTGCCAGAGGTCAACCAGAGCCTGTTGGATGGTTAATTGCTGTTTTACTGGATCTTGGATTAGACTATTTTCATCTTGGGATTCTGTGTTTCATAGGGAACTGCATGTGCATGGCTGCTTTTCTAGCCATCCAGGTACATATCTTTTTGATATATCCTTGGAATGATTGTTAATTATTAAGTTATAACATTAAGAAAAAAAAGTTGTGAACAATATCACTTCTTGTCTCTATTACCCATTTACTAAGCCCCAATCCCTATGTATTATACAGCTGGGATGAGTATGACTTTAATTCATTGGAATTTTTCCTTTTCACAGACATCTTTTTGGCACTTAAGTTCTTTTCACCTCTATTGATCCAGCCAACTTGCCAACTGTGATGCTAAAGGTCTTAAATAGTCAGCATGATAAAAAAATAACTAGTTTTTGGTCTTTGGGACTGTTAGTAACAAGCTGCTTGGGATTTTGTAAACTGAACGTCTTAATGTTTGATTTTTGCTATGAATGGTATGCTTGATTAGTTAATTTATATGGAAAATTAATGAAAATAGCAAATATTTTATTGTTTTCTTCTTTTTCTAAATGTTAACACCTTTCTCTAATTAGGCATGTGCTTTTTGGCACCTCTCCCTCAAGGTGTTAAAAGCCCCTAGTGCCTTTTGGGCGCCTTTCAGCTTTGACTACCTTGGGCCTACCAAGGTTTGGTCTTATAATTTTTTCTTTGTGTTTTCAGAATTTTGGAAAGCATAGTTGCATGTTCTTCACAATCCCTTTGTGTGGAATACAAGGAAATTTGAAATGAGTTATTTGAAGATTTTGGTGAGGAATTGATCTGCCCATAAATTGTTGTATTGAGGAGATCTGTTCTGTTTTCTTTCTGAAGAATTTGAAATAAATGTAAAATTCTTTAGCGTTGAACTTAATTTGCAGTGTCATATTATCTTTGGTTGAAAGGAATGACTGCAATCATCAAAAATTAGTTCTTCGCACTTTACTTGCTTTATGACAGTGTTGTTGATATGGTGCTTTGGTGGTGTATTGCTGTGGGGGCTTTCTCTAATGGATTTTCAAGGGGATTGAAGAGCTCTATTACACAGATGACGTTTCTCTTCTCATATGGGGAAAAGAATAGTAATGATAGATGGGATTAGAGTGTTATGACTAAGGAAGCATGGAAACTTCAAAATGGTTGCCGTATTGGTGTTTGTCACGTATCCATGTCGAATACTCCTCAGACACCTTAGGATACTTCTAATTTGTATCATACAATATTTTTTAACTTTATTTTTTTGAATTTGTGCCAGTATAGGTTTGATATCATAAAAATTAGATAAATTATAATCTTCTATTGTGTTTATAATGACTAAAGTTGACTTTTTGTTTTTTTAATTTTGTCTATAAGATTTGTATTAGGAATGATTATGTTGTACTGTTTACATTTTAAATGCAGATGCTTTTATTAGGATTTTTGTTTCTATCTTACATATATTTCTAATATTTATGTTTTTATGTTAATCTTATATTTTGCATCCTAGTTGTGTATTGTCTTATAATTTTTAGAATTTGCTGTATCCCCTTACCCGTGTTGTCTCTTATCCTAGTCCCATGTTGTGTCTCATGTCGTATCCATGCTTCCTCGTTATGACTGTGTGTTTGGTTAGTTTTCCTGAACCTCTTTTTATTGCTTAATTTTCTTTGTAAGACTTAGGAACAGTCCTGTTTCTTCTCTTGAAATATCCATAATCTGCAACTAATAGTCTGTAAAATGGAGAATTTTATTTTATCCCCAATTCTCCTGATGGCTGTTGGTGAAAAATGCAAGTACTTCTTCTTAAATACAATTATTTGTTAAACTGAGATCCTTCTTGACTTGACTAGAAACAGGGATAAAATGTGATTTCTTTGGCTTTTTTTTTTTAATTTTTTTTTTCCTTTCTGAAGATCACAATAGAGCTTGAATCATGTAAGCAACTGGAAGTGTAGTTGACTGGCAGGTGGTTTTGTAGGTTTAAAAACCTTTGGATAAGTTAACTTGTCTCAGTTGTCTGATAACTGGTATATCTTCTTATTGTCATCTAACTCGAATGTGTTGATATGGTATTCTTGTGGGTTGTTTGGGAGTTCAAAGGGAAGGGAAGGAGAGGTTTTGATGATGACTTTCTCTTCCCTTGTCAAGATGTTTAGAGATATTTGTCCTCCAATTTGTCCTCAAATTCACACACTTTGATATTGGATGACTTCCCAAAGCTGTCATGCTTGTTATCACATTGAATGACTTATTACCAGCAGCCGCACTCTTAAAATTAACTCATTCCAAATTTCTTCATTGATCAGATTAGTTGTGGTTACTCCTCAACTTTTATGAACCATTTTATGGTGATATTAGGTTCTTTTATATGTGAAATGTTTGGTATGTTTAATTTATTGCCATGAATTATTTTCAGGCCCCATTATTAAAAAAGTATCCTGCAAACCTATCTGTCACGGCGTATTCATACTTCTTTGGAGCTGTACTGATGGTGACAACATCTTTCTTCATGACTAATGAGTCAACTGACTGGAGTTTGACGCAGTCTGAAACAATTGCCGTTATTTATGCTGTGAGTCACTAGAATTTTAAATCAACCTTCAGTCTCATGAGCCCTTATTAGTTATTGCTGATCATTTTGGTCCATTTTACTTCATGGAATTATTTTAGTTGCCTTCTAAACATTAGCCCATATTCATTGTTTGCATTGTTTTTTTCTTGAGCACATCAGATGTCAATCATTCTGTTTTTTTGGAAAGAAAACCATTCTCACTTAAGGAAGTATGTAGGAGTCAATGTTGTGGCCATGCAGTGGTCCTTCTTACTTCGTCAAGGTGCTCCAAGTTTTGGGGCACTGCTGTTATAGAAGTGAGGAAAACGGAAACAAAAGGTCGTTCTTGCATATGGTTTTACAAGTTTTCCATACTTTTGGCTTTTAACTTTGGATTTAATTTTGATTTACTGTTAGTGTAAAGAGTTTTACATTGTTTGTAAACCATATGGTGCCACCTGCTAAGAAACTGTGAAAAGGTTTTATTAGAAGTGAAAAACATTAGTTACTGAAATGATATAGGACTCTAGTGTTTTTTTGATACTGTAAAGACTTTTACATTGATGGTTGATCAAATTCAAACTCTTTAACTTTTGATTCTATTTTCAATAGTGAATCTTTTTGTTTTAGTAACGTATACTAGACCTTCAAAATATAGTTCTCAAGCTTATTCTAAAACCTAGTTGCATTTAATTATTGACAAGAATGTTTAAACAAATTACTATTACCCCTAATTTTTTTTTTAATAACTTTCACTATTTGTTAAAACTGTTTGAATATGTGTTCATTTTATATTTTAGTAATTCATATCATAACCCTTAGTTCATCTGCAGTTTGACAATGTCTCTGATATAATACGTCACAAGTGTGATGGCATCAGTCAAATAAACTTATAATAATACTTTATGCTATTTTGTATATGTGATCTGAATTTGAAATTTTGTTCTTGTGTTTGTGTTGATTCATTAACATGTAGGTATTAATAAAATAAGAAAAGCAAAGAACAAAGCAATCATGATTAGATGAAACCAAATGTTTGTGTTGCATATGGTGACTAGAGCTTTGTTTTGCAAATGATTGTTTAGCCATTGTCATGCCTGGCAATTTTTTAAAAAAAAACTATTAAGGTATGTTCAAGTTTAATACTAGCCGACCAAGCAGTGTGGCTCATCTCATTTGTATGACTATGAACCATAGCCCACTATTTCTTCATGGGAGAAGCAATAGTTGAGAATAAGATGGGATTTCCCTGGTATGGGTTAGTGGTTTGTTTCTGTTTGATGAAGCAAGAGCAGGGATAAATGACTTACACAGAAGTCAAAGAAGCAACAAATGGTGTGTTTGATTTAGTTTTTGGAATCTCAAAACCATGATTTGGGCAAAAGTTATGGTTTGGGAAAAAGCTACAAGAGACAAGTTTTTGCCCAAACCATAGTTTGGAGATTTTCAAAAGCTAAATTGTATTTTGATGTATGCCCTAAGGAATGAAAGCTGCTGGTGTAACGTGATAATGATGGTTTGAACAAGAAAGGAATGCAAGTCTCCTATTTTCTTGCATTTTAGAACAGTAATTCAGCGGACTATATATCGATTTTCAACAATTTTTTTTGGAGAAATTTTAACACGTAGATTCTTACAAATATTTTCCATATTTGTTCAGGGAATTATTGCATCCGCCCTTAATTATGGACTCATTACATGGTGCAACAAGATCTTGGGTCCAGCTATGGTTGCCCTTTATAATCCACTTCAACCTGGGGCATCTGCCCTCCTCTCCAGAATTTTCCTTGGAAGTCCAATTTACTTGGGAAGGTACAGATCCTATTACTCCCCAGTTTTTGATACATTCTGAATTGACCTTTTGGCTATAAGCTTACTCACCAACTGCTAACACAAAAAGCTCAATCCAGTTCTTCATTTTTCAAAACACAAAAAGTTGTTAGGACTTAAAAGAAAATGTCTTATCTAGTTGAACTTACTGAATTTCCACCTCTATTTCTATAGAACATAGAGGTGGCATTCTAAAATAATTTTTTTTTTAATTTTCTTATTATTCTAAATTTTTTTATCCATGACAACAGTATCATAGGGGGATCTCTGATCATTACTGGTCTATATGCGGTTACTTGGGCATCTTATAGAGAAAGAAAAGCAGCTGTTGGAGTTGTTCCTCATGGTTCCTGGGTCTCTGAATCACTTGTCCATGACAAGAGTTCATACCTGAGAGGTCACATTTTTCTAGGGCCCTCCAACGTATCCCCAAAGTCTTCGGATTGAAGGAATGAATTATGGAATGCTTGTAAAAAGTTGTCTCAAATTTCTTTATTCCCTTATTGCTGCCATTTACGTGGATGCTTACAATATTTTTTCTGAAAAATTTAATTTTGAAAGAATTGAGTTAAAAAAAAAGTGATGGTGAAAGAATTTATTTACTAAGTTGACAATGTTCTCTCAAAAATGATATCATAGGAATTGTTTTGATAATGTAAATCAGCTTTGCTTGATAAAATGCCGAAAAGGTATAAAAGTGACTGTGTGTGTGTGTGTTTTATTTTCTTTTTTGTGTATAAGTTTTAGAAAATTTTGGACTATATAATTTGAAATCAGCATGAGTTAATGAAAAAGTTGATAATTCAATTCATATTTTGATTCAATTTAGCTCAAATTTCAAATTTTGAATTGGACGAATTTGTTAGATTTTCTTTGGACAGTTGAGCCTTTTGGGACAATTTTAAAATAATATGGAATTTAGTCGAGAAAAAGATTTTACAAGGGTCTTAACTTTACAATGGTAATTAATTAAGAATTTTAATTTTAAAACTTATTAATTAAGGGATTAAACTCAATAAAAGAATATTTTGATAATATATATCAATCAGAAAAAAGTTTTTAGGTCATATATAATTTGGCATTTTGTTCATTTTCTAAATTATTTTGATATGCAAAGATTATTTTTGTCTTTTTAGCATTTTCCACTCAAAAGAAAGATTTTTTCGTGAAGTTGAGTGCTGTAATGCAAGTGCATGAATCTTATATATAGCTAATAAAGATCATTCCTTTATCGATTATATGAATACTAAATTATAATACTTTTAATTATTTAGATTTCGAATTCGATTAAGAATTTAAAAAGAGATATTATTACTAAAAATAACAAATAAAAAGCAATTAAACAACAAATTCACAAATATCAATAACAAAAGACTCTCAGATAAGGGGTTCACTACATCCAATTGTAATGGAATATTAAGATTTTCTTTATTATAGTTGATTAAGTTATTTAAGGTGAATTATCTTAATTTATTATTTATCCTCTCTTAAGATTTAAAGGAGTATTTTAATCAAATTAATCTCATTCTCATGACCATTAATTCAATTAAAACTTATTAAATTCTTTGATAATTTATTGTTCATCGTAAGATTAATTTTATCTTTAGACATTAATTCATAAGTTCAGTTAATAGAGTTATGACATTTGGCTTTATCTTTCTATCTTCACTCAAATGCCCTAAATCATGTATACACAAGTACTAACATGTAACAAGCATTAAGATCAAGAAACATCAATTTATTATTGATAAATAGAAGAATCAAATCAATCCATAACAAAATAGAAGAGTAACATCCCTATCCTAGAAGAAAGAATTTCAGCTTCTCATGATCTTAATACAATCCAAATTAATCAAATAAAGAAGGGAAAATATAAAATCTAATCTAAAACAATAAGATGTTGGAGAATTTAGATAAGCTCTTGTATAGAAAATTTTCTGAATTTCCCTCTTGAATCTTCAATCTAATTTCTCAAGCTTTTGCTTTTGAATCCTCCTGGTTCTTGTATTTGACGGCTATCCTCTTATATTTTCTAGGCCTCGACCTTTTATAATTCTTTCAAAATTTGTCTTTTGGGCCTTCAAATTCATTTTACCCGTTTAAAATTCTAATTTAAAACATAATTTGCGCATAAAGAAAATTAGAAGTACATTGCCATGTTGGCTACACAGCCTCGGCCATATCTTTTTATTTTGCAAAATTCAAATATGTAAACGCTCCAATTTGACACGATTGTGTATCCAGCATGGGCATAGGCCTTGTAATGCTCTATTTTATCATTTTCTTCAGTTTCTCATACAAACAAGTTATGTGATATATTAAAAACTCCAAATACTCAATCTAAGTTATTAAAATTGCATCAAAACACAAAGAAAAACAACAAAACGTAAGAGGAAGATTTACATTAAAAATCTCAAGAAAAGGCATTGATAAAACTGAAAAACCAAACCAAAAACCAATTAAAACAAACCTAAGATGTCTGTAATTTATTCACACATCATTGAGTTTCTTAATTGGTAATAGTAAAAGTTCAATTTTTTAATTAAGTTATCATAAAAAGTTTAGATTTTCAAATGATTCTTCCTTCAAATATAATCAACCATTTGAAAACATTGCTCTTGCATATGGGAATTGGTATCATCATGATTTTAAATTACAATTGTGATTGTTGTGATTGTGGGTATTGCAGTTGCTACAATGCTGATTGCGGCTGCCGCAGTGTAAATTTTCTTTTTATATTTGCATAATATGTGAAAAAAAAATTTTATAATCATTGTAACTTCTAATATATCTTTATTTATAATTGTGTATAAGACCTATAGGTTTTTACTCATTTTATAAGATTTTGTATTACCTTAATAAATAATTTAAACTAGATTTATAATAAAAAATAACATAATTGTTGTGATGATAGTTATAAATAAGTCTTTTAAAATCTATTAATTGTCTGCACATATAAGTGTAACATTAGGATAAAAAAATTTGATAGTATATAAATTTAAACAAAATTTCTAACAAATTTGATAAAATTGTGTCATATTTTTTAAATTGATAAAAAAGTATCGGATTCACATAGAAGAATACAAACAGTTATAATATTGATCAAGTAATTAGTCATCCAGAGTAAATTAATAACTTTAATATAAGCTACTAATTAGTAACTATTAATTTTTTTATCTAAAAATATTAGTTTTATTTTATTTATTAAGTATAAACAATTAATTAATTATTTTAATTCTTAAAACATATTACTTTAGAAATCAATTAATAATTAATTTAAATTTAATTTCTAAAATTTTCTATTTTTTTATTTCCAAAAAACTCATATTACATTGCAAATTAAAATTACAAAAAGAAAATTAATCTTCTAATCTTCTAATTTTGTTCTTTTCTTAATTATCTCAAAATTTTTATTTTTTCCTCGCAGTCTAATTTCTCAAGCCCTGTTCAAAATTTTGCCTTTCCTCTTTTCTCAATTGTCCCCTTCCTCAAATTTGCCCTCTTAATGCCACTCACGCTCCAATTTCCCCAAATATTTCTTTTTTTTTTAAAAAAAAAAAAACCGAGTTCCATCACAAACCCACCTACCCATCCCTTTCCCCTTCCTTTTTGTCTGTGTAAACCAGCCCCTATTTTCGGTTTCTTCTCCCTCTGCCCCTCTTTCTCATTTCTCCCTCTCTCTCCTCTTTCCTTCTTCGATCCCTCGCCCTCCTCCGTAGTCCACACACATGCACGGCCTCATGGCCACGCCACCATCCCCTTCTTCCTCTCTTCCTCACAGCCACAAATGTGGAGATGCTAATCTGGTGTGGGCGTGTGGCTGAGATGCTAAATCGACTTGTGGATGTGGTTGAGTTGCTGATACGGCTTTCTGACGCGACTGAGAGGTGCGGATTTGCTATGTGATAGAATGAAGTTTTTTATTTTTATAATAAAAAAAGAGCAAAACGGTGTTGTAGCCTGTTGCGGCCTGTTTTGTTACTGCCATTGTAGCTGCAACAACGTTTCATTGCGGAGCAACAGGGTGATTTTAAATGGGTTGCGGCAATATTGCATATGCAGCAAGCGATTTGTTCCACATTTTAGAATCATGGTATTCATTATTGACCATTACTATCAAAGTTACCTAATTTAATCATTTTATGGATTCATAATTTGTGATCGGTGTGGGTTATACAACAGCTAAATCTAGACCCTTATTGATGATAGCTGAGTTTGATATTAATTTTTTTTTGTACTCACAATAAAAAACCATCAATTGTAGTAAGATTTCCTTGGAAAAATTGAAAAAAACTTCTGAAATAATGAAAGTTTGTATAATCAAAATAAAAATGTTATCTCTTAGAAAATCTTGAATTCTTTCATAAAATCTTGAAATCTTTCATAGTAAAATTTATTTTAGCTTCTTTAAAAGTATTTTTTTTCTTGTGAAATAAAATACTTTGTCATGTAATAAAAGTTTAGGGCGTGTCTCTTTGGTTTTGCACCACCCAAATATATTTTTGGAGACTCAAATACATTTTTGTTCATTTCTTTTATTTTGTTTATTTTGATATTTATATCATTTTTTAAATATAATTTTAACTTCAAAAATCTTTTTACTTTGAGGCAAGTATTTCTTGTATTGAACGGTATTTTTTTTTTTTATAAAAATAAATCACTTCATTCAAACTCATTTATGATTAAAATAAAACTTATAAAATTAAGTTTATAAAATAAAATCAAGACACCCTTATTCAAGGAGTAAGGATAATAATTAAAGGGAAAGCAAGGTTGATACTGATTCAGCAAGGAAGCACAAATGACTCCATGACAACGAATGAGTGTCAATAGCCCCTTGTGTGTAAATTGTGCCTGAGTACACAAATCACAAATAAGGCTTTACTAATAACCAATCTTGTAGCTACTATGATTCCCAAACCAAAGGTCTAATACCAATGTTATCACAATTCAAACTCAAGGCCATGACTGGCATATAGACTACTACATAGTCTAGCAAGCCAATATAACTCATCCAACAAGTTAACACATGCATAGTACTTAATAAGATATGGGGTTATCGAAAATGCATTAGAGTTTCCCCTAATATATGAATAACTAGTATACAATTCCAGTACACAACAATAAACTTTAAGGTACCATAGATCAATAAACATAATGTCTACAAAACAACACATCCTGTAGCTAGATGACACTTTCCAACTACAAAGCAATCAAAAGCTCCTACAGGTGGGAGGAATACCAGAAGAGAGCTGGGGAGGATAGAAACCTTAGAATGAAGCTACACTGCAGACCGTTGATCTAAAATATAAAATCAAATAAAGGTGTAAGTCACACAAATTTAATGAAGGCATAGTAGCTGTAATCAAGAAATTCAAAGTTTAACTCAATGATTGTGTCCGGCTGGCTTCGAATGTAATTCAGTAAAGTAAGTTTAACTTAGCAAAGTTTATAATTGAGATATAGGAGCTCAAAAGGTCAATTCTAAATGTTCAAGCAATACTAAAAAAAATGCATGTAACCCGAAAATCCTGTCTGAGACCGCGGTATTACACGGCTCCGTTTGGTATATCGTATAAGAGATGGATAGTATATATAATCAATATTATCCACCTTTATACAATATTTTGGTAAAATACTATATAACAACTTATTTAGTCAAAATAATTTTATTCAGCCTTGACTGTATAAGATTATATAAGATAAAATAATTTAGTCCATATCTATTATATTGTTAAGGATAAATAAAATTATTTTAAAATATTATATAAAGATGAATAGTATTAATTATACTATATTATTCATCCTTTATACAGTGCACAAGAAAATTAAGAGACTGTATAAAAAATAAGTTAAGTAAGGAATAATAGGTGCTAAAATCAGGAAATCCAACAACACAAGATTTCGAGAAACATAATTATACTTTTAACAAATATAAAGTATACAACATTCTCAACACATCTCAATAACATCATAAGGAATAAATGAAATATATCATGTCCAAAAAAACCAAGTATATGAGACAGCTCCACCTAGCTAGATGCCTTTTCCTCCTAGGAGTGGCCATTCACTTAGGGGCAGCTCCACCTAATGGGTAGCCCTTTTCTGTCCAAACAAATGATTTCTATAGGTGCGACTACACTTTGATAGCAGCTCCATGCCTCACGTAGGCGACTACACTTAATGAGTAGTTCCTTGCTTCCCACACAACAATATAAACTCCACAATCAAGGTATTTCACTTTACAAATATCAAGAGAAAAAAAATAAATCTTGCTGCCCGATAAAAGTACTCTCTCTGTCTTTGGATACTTCATCATCTAATAACAATACGCAAAAATTAGTTAAGGAACAACTTTGTTTGAAAGATGGCTTGTTATGTATGGGTGAGTTTTCTTATGTGAGATGTGCCCATATATTAAATTTGGTAATTCCAAGAGGGCTTGAAGGTGGTTGGTTCAGCTTTGTATGACATTAGGGAGAGTATTAAATATGTTAGTGCATTGGAGGCAAGGATCAAAGAATTTAAGCAAAGTGTGCAACAAGTTAATGTGATTGATACTACGGTTAGTTTGCGTTTGGATATGTCAGAATCGGTTTTCAACCTTTTATTTAAAAAAAGAAGAAGAAAGCAAAATAAATGGACGTAGATGAAAGTTGGAAATTGGAAATTAATGCTTTGGTAGAAAAGAAAGCTATAAGGAAGATTGCATGGAAATTGAGCATAGCATAAATTTTCTTCTGCCTATACATAGGTCAGAAGAAAACTTGCATGCAAATTTATGACATTGTGTGTGTAAAGCCTCTATAAATAAAGGCCTTCATAAGTAGCAGCAGACGAAATTAAAAGTGTATTTGGGGAGTAAGAGAGGTATTGCTAGAATTTATTATCTCGATAATGTTAAGAGAAGTGTCGGTTCAGCAAAATCTTCTCGCATATATTGTGAGTATTTAAAATACTTTTGAATTATTATCCTAATATCACCCTGCTTTTATTTATTTTTTTTTCTTGAAAGCTTATTATAATAATTTTCCTACAATTTATATTATGTTCTTATTATACGCAATATGATTTATAAGCTTAGAGTTAAATACTTCAAATTTTGAATGGTTATATTTTGTTGCACAATTTTAGTATCTTAAGTTAAATATATTTTTATGGCACCTATATATCTTAAGCATTACATTTATTTCTGTTAATATTTATAATTTTAATATTTTATGCTATGATTACATGTATAAATTATACAACTAATATTTTAATAATATATCTGAGAATATAAAAGGCACTAGGAAAAACCCTTGGAATACTATGGTAAAATAATGACCATACTATTATGAGGTTTATGTGTGCCTGATACTTGGACAGAAATACTTAGGGTTGTATAAATGATTGACTGATGTCTAGTTAGAAATATTTGGGGCTAAAAGTCTAAAAATTGAGGCACACATTAAGTTGTTCTTCTAATAAAGCCTGAAAATATTTCTGTAAAGAAATTACTATTTAATAAAAAAAGATTTATGTAAGAAGGATTCTTTATAAATATGAGACTTTGAGAAGAAAGACTTCATGAAAGAAAATATTTATAATATATCAGAAATTGAATTTATTTTTATTGATTATCAGATAAAAACATTGAAGTACATTTATAATGTTTGATCCTTATTATCGATATAAAGTATAGTTATATTATTTTTGGTTAGTGGCACTTGAGTATTTCTGTGCTCACTGAGTTATAAAACTCACTTATTTTAATATTTTTTTCAAAACCGAATTAAGAATTTTCTGCACCTCCAGCTTAAAGAGCTATTCAATTTCAAAGTAAGACATATTTCTTTTTGGAGCTTATTGAAGACATTGATATCTGATGTTACAGTCATAGGGTTGGGTCCATCTGTGCTGCATACTCTTGTCTGTAATTTAATAAAAAAATATTGAAATATGAACTGCTCATGTGTATAAGATATCTTGACAATATATTTATATATTTAATATAATGAAGCTTAAGTGATTATGACTTTATGTTAAAATGCATTAAGTTTAATATGTAATAATAAGGCTTCAGGGATAGGGGTGCCTAATCCCTGCCTGGTTATATTTCTTAAAATTGGGATGTAACAAAGTTGGTATCAGAGTATGGTCTAAAGGTTTATAACTGTAAATAGTAAGGGATACATGTCTTGTATAAGTGGTATACCTGAGGTACTAACTTGTAAGATATTTATCTTTCTTATATCCATGTCGATCAAGTATGTACATCTCTATTTTCTGTTTTATAAATATTTTAGATATGCTAAATTGATTATTCTTTAATAGATGTTATGGCAAGTCATCCTGAGAACTCTCCTGAGAATCTTCCAGAGAACTTTTTTGAGCATGCTTCTTCAGGACCCTGTGAACCTACAATAAAACGACGGGATCAAGAAGATCTTATCAGAGAAATAGCTAGTGGAAGGATTGTTAATACTAGACTAGATGAACTAGTAAAAACAATGAATAATATGCAATAGGCATTGAGACGATTGAAGGCTTGGTAACAATAGTCTCAAAATCAACTGGTACATAATCCTAAATTAGTAGATCTGGTAGCACCACGACCAAGGATAGAAAAGTATTTAATGCTTCGAGAATATAGAGATCTGAAACCTCCTAAGTTCACAGGCACTGATCCTCATGAGGATCCTGATGTCTTCTTGGAGTAGTCATACTAATTGTACATGTTATTAGGATGCTCTTCCACCAAAGCTGTACAAATAGTAAGCTATCAACTCCTCGATGTAGCTTATGACTGGTGACTTTCTCATATTGAGTGCAAGAATAATAGAGAACCCCTGGCTTGGCCAGAGTTCAACAGTGCATTCCTAGATCGCTTTCTTTCATAAAGTGTCAGGAGTGCACGAGCACGTGAGTTTAAACAATTAGTGCAGTCTGACAATATGTCAGTAGCAGAATGATGTGCAGTTCATCAGGCTATCTCGTTTTACTCTTCACCTAGTTGTAACCGAGCAAATGAGAGTGGACTGATTCGTGAATGGCCTAAACGATTACCTATTCAAAACAGTGACTATCACCGAAGGAATGACTTATGCCCAGGCTTTTAATGTAGCCATGCAAATTGAAATGCGATTTAACGCTCGGAATGCTGATAAAGGAAATAAAAAAAAAGGCAAAAAGGTTTTGTACCTTATAGAACCCAAAATACTCTTGCCACTTGTTATGGTTTTCAAGAAATATCGCAGGGTCAAGGACAAGATAGAAGATCAGAATAAGTGGCTATGTCACAAGCAACCTCTTCTATTCCTCCATGGTTTGGGAAAGTTTCTCTATGTCGTACTTATGGGAACAAGCATACTGGTACCTATAGAAAGGAAACTGGAGCTTGCTTTGGATGCAGACAAATAGCGCACTTAATCAGATATTGTCCCTTCAAGGAAGGCGGACCCAGCAAAAGTGTCATACCTGCAGCCTCTATAGTCAAACCAGCAGTGTCAACTCCTGCTAAAAAGTCACGATAAAGGCCAAAACACCTCAGTAAAAGGACAAGCTAGAGTTTACGCACTCACTCATTAAGATGCCCGGACAAGTAATGTAGTAGTTACTTGTACACTTCAAATATCTTCTCATTCTGACAAAGTATTATTTGATCTAGGTGCTACTCATTCGTTTGTCTCACCTTATTTTATTTCACCACTCGACAAGGCTAGTAATCTACTACAAACGACCTTAGTTGTGACCACTCCTATAGGTGAGATTATTCCTGCTAATGAGTACCTACCAGCATGTGATGTTAGTAGATCTTATTATTCTTGGGATGCTTGACTTTGACATAATGTTGGGAATGGATTGTTATCTTCACATCATGCCATTCTAAACTGTCATAATAAGACAATGTCCTTTAAGATACCTTGAAAACCTATCTTTGTTTATCAAGGAGATAGGAGTATGGTTCTAAATAATTTGATTTTGGCATTAAATGCTGAGAAATTACTAAGAAAAGGGTTTGTAGGATTTCTAGCCTTTGTTCAAGATACTAAGCAAGAATCTCCCTCTCTTGAACAAGTTTCTATTGTTAGAGAATTTTCAGATATCTTCCCTGAAGATTTACCTAGTCTACCACCAAAGAGAGAAATTGAGTTTAGTATAGAGTTGGTGGATAATACTCGACCCATTTCTATTCCTTCATATAAGATGACACCTGCTGAATTAAAAGAATTAAAATCACAGTTACAAGATCTCTTAGATAAAGGTTTCATACGTCCTAACACTTCTCTTTGGGGTGCTCCGATACTTTTTGTGAAGAAAAAAGACAGATTCTTGAGATTGTGCATTGATTAACGTCAATTGAATAAGGTAACTGTAAAGAACAAGTATCCTCTACCTAGAATTGATGATTGGTTTGACCAATTACAAGGTGCTAAGTGTTTTTTAAAGATTGACCTACGGTCAGGATATCATCAAATAAGAATTATAAAGAGGGATATTTCAAAAATCACATTTTCGAACTCGCTATGGTCATTATGAATTTCTAGTAATGTCTTTTGGACTTACTAATGTCCCAGCTGCATTCATGGATTTGAT
Organism: Castanospermum australe; assembly: GCA_019955255.1. Taxonomy (NCBI): domain Eukaryota; kingdom Viridiplantae; phylum Streptophyta; class Magnoliopsida; order Fabales; family Fabaceae; genus Castanospermum; species Castanospermum australe. The sequence continues at coordinate 26,675 of NSJW01000282.1, read as the reverse complement.
GAATAGGGTATTCAAGCCTTTCTTAAACCAATTTGTCTTTGTGTTCATCGATGATATTTTGGTATATTCCAAGAGTACTGAGGAACACGAGAAGCATCTTCGTATTGTTTTACAAATCCTTCAAGATCAAAAGTTATATGCCAAATTCTCAAAATGTGAATTCTGGCTTTCTAGTATGGCTTTCTTGGGGTATATAATTTCTGTAAATGGAATAAGTGTTAATCCAAAGAAGGTCGAATCTATTTAGGAGTGGCTCAGACCTACAACTATTACTGAAATACATAGTTTTCTTGGGTTAGCATGCTACTATAGGAGATTTGTTAAAAACTTGTTAAAGGAACTAAGGAGAAAGTTGCTTGAATTGGCACATAAATCTTCCTATACAGTGCACCCAACGTCAACTAAGATGTACCATGACTTACGGGAGATGTATTGGTGGGAAGGTATGAAAAGGATATTGCTGAAATTTTAGCTAAATGTTGAGTGTGCCAACAGGTGAAGGCAGAGTACCAAAAGCCTGTTGGGACTCTGCAAAGCCTTAAGATTCCCGAATGGAAATGGGAACGAATTACTATAGATTTTGTCACTAAATTACCCAAAACCTTAAAAGGTTATGATTCTATATGGGTAATTGTTGGTATACTAACAAAGTCTGCTCATTTTTTCCCAGTCAAAACTACTTACATGGCTCAACAATATGCTAGGCTATAGTTGGAGGAGATAGTATCACTACATAGAGTCCCAACTTCTATAGTTTCAGATAGTGGATCCCAATTCACAACTAAGTTTTAGCAGTCTTTTTAGATGGCTTTGGGAAGTTAGCTACACTTTATTATTGCTTTCCATTCAAAAACTGATGGGCAGTCAGAGAGGACTATCCAAACATTGGAACACATGCTCAAAGCATATGTACTTGACTTTGAAAGGAGTTGGGACTAATATATACCTCTGATGGAATTTGCATACAATAACAATTATCAATCTAGCATACAGATGGCACCATTTGAAGCTTTGTATAGGAGGTGATGCAGATCATCGATAGGATGGTTTGAGGTCGGCGAGTCTAACTCTTGGGACTAGATTTGATATAAGATTCTTTAGATAAAGTTCAAGCTATACAAGACAGACTAAGGGGAGTACAAAGTCAACAAAAGGCATACACTGACAACAGGAGAAGGTTATTAGAGTTTGAAGAAGGTGATTATGTATTTCTACGAGTCTCACCTTTTAATGGTTTTATGAGATTCAGTAAGAAAGGTAAACTCAACCTAAGATACATTGGACCTTTCCAAATACTAAAGCGTAGAGAGGTTGTGGCCTATGAATTAGCTCTTCCTCCTAGCTTGGATAAAGTGCATCCAGTATTTCATATGTCCATGTTATGAAAGTATCTACCAGATAAGACTCATGTTCTTTAACCATAAGTGATTGAAGTCGATTCACATTTAAATTATGAAGAGCAGCCTACAACTATAGTGGACCGATATGTACGAAAGTTACGCTCTAAGGAGGTACCATCGATCAAAGTATTGTGGTAGCGTCATAAGGGATAAGAAGCTAATTGGGAGCCGGAGGAAGTAATGAAGTAGCAGTATCCTCAATTGTTTTCTATTTATGTATGTATATGTGTATACACACACACACACACACACATTTGAATACATGCTTAAGAATTGAAATTTGAGGACAAATTTCTTTAAGGGAGAAGAAATGTCAGAATCGATTTTCAACTTTTTATTAAAAAAAGAAGAAGAAAGCATAATAAATGAAGTTAGATGAAAGTTGGAAATTGGAAATTAATGCTTTGGTAGAAAAGAAAGCCATCAAGAAGATGGCATGGAAATTGAGCAAAGTAGAATTTTTCTTCCACCTTTACATAGGTCAGAAGAAAAGTTGCATGTGAATTTATAACACTGTATCTGTAAGGCCTCTATAAAGACAAAAGTAAAAGAGTATTTGGGGAGTGAGAGAGATATTGCTAGAATTTATTATCTCAATAATATTAAGAGAATTGTTGACTCAGTATAATCTTATTCTCGTATATATTGTGAGTATTTGGAAAACTTTTGGGTTACTATCCTAATATCACTATGCTTTTATTTAATTTTTCCTGAAAGCTTATGATAGTAATTTTATTACGATTTACATTCTGTTATTGTTATACGCAATATGATTTATGAGCTTAGAGTTAAATACTTCAAATTTTGAATGGTTATATTTTGCTGCATAATTTTAGTATTTTAAGTTAAATATATTTTTATGGCACCTATATATCTCGAGCATTATACTTATTTTTGTCCATATTTATAATTTTAATATTTGATATTATGATTATGTTTATAAATTATGTTACTAATATTTTGATAATATATCTGAGAATATCAGAGGCACTAGAAAGAACTCTTGGTATACTATGGTAAGATAATGACCATATTTTTATGAGATTTATGTGTGCCTAATGTCTAGACGAAAATACTAGGGGTTATAGAAATGATTAACTGATGCTTGGCTATAAATATTTGGGACTAAAATTTTAAAGATTGATACAAATGTTAAGCTATTTTTCTAGTAAAGCCTGAAAATATTTCTATAAGGAAATTACTATTTAATGATAAAGGATTTATGTAGGAAGGATTCTTTATAAATATGAGACTCGGGAAGAAAGATTTTATGAAAGAAAATATTTCTAATATATCAGAAATTGAATTTATTTTTATTGATTATTAGATAAAAATATTGAAGTGCATTTATGATGTTGAATCCTCAAATCATTACGTCATTTAAATAAGTCTTCAAAAATTTTTAAAATCAGTCATATTAGTTCCTGAGGGACTAACTTAAATAACGAAATCATCTGTCAGATATCATAATGAGATCTAAATCTCTTAAAGACTAATGTAAAGTCAATAAAATCTTTTAAAGACTAAATTAGTGCTTTAGTCAATTACATTGTGAGATTAATTTGTATTTGTACCATTTATATTTCTTAATAATAAAAGTATTTTTTATTAAATCATTATTAGTATTCTATCTTTAGTTAATTGAGTTATATTTTTGTATAATGTATTTGTATTTGTACTATTTAAATTTTTTAATTAATCAAATAATTTCTATATTAAACCATTAATATATTATATATACTTATAATACATTTCTTAAATTAATTGAATATGATCATTCATATTTTCAACATAGTTACAAAGATAATTTTATATATATTGCATTAAAATTGTAATAAAGTTGGATAAAGATGCTTTCAAATTATATTTATTACTAATCAAAGTATTTTCTTATTAAATCATTAATAGGTATTATTATAATACGATTCTACTATTCTACCTTACATTAATTGAGTTGAGTTATATTATTGTATGATCTATTTGTATTTGTACTATTTAAATTTTTATATTAATCAAATAATTTTCATATTAAATCATTCATATATTCTTATAATATACTTCTTACATTAATTTAAGATGATTTTCATGTTTTTAACATAGTTACAAAACTAATTTCATATATAATGTATTAAAATTTTAAAATTTTAGTAAAATTAAATAAAAATATTCAATTATTACCCAAACCCGCGCCAATACCCAGTCAACTGTTGAATTACCCGCTCAAAACGGGGCACGGTGAGCTAAAATTGCTATCCCTATTCAGATTTGACAGTATCAACAACTAAATGCACAGAAGGTCTTAAACATGAATGATGAGTTCGTCAAATAATTCAATCTCTATGAAAAACCCATTACTTGTGATTCGTGGAACTACAACATACTACCTGACAATCCAGCTATACTTCTATATGCAAATTTTCCTTACATAACAACGATAAAGTATTCAACCAAGGCTCTGTAATTGTCCCTTTCTGCCTATGACAACTTACCCCCGAGTATTAGTTCATTTGCAGTCACACTACATACTACATAGTGTTGAAAAACCAATCAAGTATGCTCCTAACTCCTAAAAGTCCTGAAGCAAGAAGCAGTTTATACATAAGCATTTCATAATAAAAAAATAATTCAGTGATTGTACCCAGATCACCAAAAATTGAAAATAGAGTACACATATTAATTGGCGTTCCTTCGGAGAGAAACAAAACCAAACACATCAAATCTCTACCCAGTTTGACTAAATTTGAGCAGTGAAGAGCGATGAACCCGAATGCGATACGAGAAATATAACCACTGCAAGAAATATTCAAGGAACAAAATATCATACCGTGTCGCACGATACCTCTTCGATTTCGCGAGTTACCGAAACAAGGAGGCACCATTACATGTGCACTGGTGAGTGTGACGGGGCAACTCTGCAAACACTGACTCAGTGAAGAGACAGTGGAAGAAGGGAGGAAGAAGAGAGGAGGAACCCGTGTGGTAGACGGAGGAAGAACCAGAGAGGAACTGAGGGTTACGTACTTACGGTAGAAGAGAACGATTGAGAATAGGATATGAGAAAAGGGCACAGGATATGAGCGTAATTACGAGAAATCGTTGAGGGTATTTTTGCGAAAAGAAAATTCAAACTGCTTGCCGGTCCCACAGTTTTTCTAACCCATGGGGTAGGGGTGCATGGGGTTTTCCCGACCCATATAGTTGGGGTTGTCTTAGGTTGAGTTTAAGGTATTTTTGTATTTAATTTATTTTTAAAAATAGTAGGTTGAGTTGGGTTAAGTTAAAAATTTTTTTTCTTTAAAACCCGACTCAACTCAATCCGTACACGAGTGCGTTAAATTAGGTTAAACTCATGGGTTCAACATATATTAAGAAAATTTACCTGCTAAAATAAATACTAAAATTAATACAAAATTAAAAATTCATTCTATATCATAATAAGTTTAAACAAAAATTAACATACTAAAATTTTAACAAGTTTCAAACAAGCTAAAGATTTAAAAATAACAAGTATTAAAAATACAAAGTCTTACATATAACAAGTCTTAAATATAATAAATTTTAAACATATATAATTATCAAAAAATCAAAAATATATTTGTTTCCTTTAACTTTATCAAAACGACATCATTACTCATTTTATATATATATATATATATATATATATATACACACACACACACACACACATATAATTACTAATCTTGGTGTACCTCTTTTTAATTCTGATGAATTCATAATATAGAAAGCGACACAATTTCAAGGAGATTTACTAGGCCTAATTAATCCTTTATCTAAATATTCTTGAATTTCTTTTTTATAATATTTTAAATATTCTTGATTCATTTGAATTTGTCTAACTTTTGTCGGGATATCTTTTTCATTAAAATTGTCTTCATATAATAATATTATAGTCTATTATTATCTTGAACATAAAGCATTTAGAACTTCACTATAAATTTCTTTTTCAAATTTTTTAAATATTTTTTGTATTTCATCTTTAATTTTTAGAGTTTGTAATTGTTGCTCTATTCGTTGATATTGAATTTCTTTATTTATCATGTTTAGTTATTATTGTTTATTTTGAATTATATTTATTTTTGATATTAATGAATCTTATACTAAATTTAATTTTTTTATTTGAGGGGCTTTAAAAAATTAGAAATGAACTTCTGTTCCTAAAGCTGTTGATATTAATCATTGATTACTAATAGAAAAAGGGTATAATAAGGTTAAAAATGGGATTCCTAATATGACTTGTTCAGAGATATTTTTGACCATTAAAAATAAAGTTTTATAACAAAATTTATTTTTATAAATTTTTGCATTTGATAATTTATAAGTGATTATTAACTTTGATCCATTAGTGCTGCTTAATAATTCTTTAGTTTTTCATAATATTTTATTGGAATTATTCCTTCTCTAATACAATTCATATCGACCTCAGAATCTACCAGGGCAACTAATTGAAATCTTTCTTCTTTAATAACTAATTCTATTGGACGCCACCATTTGTGAACTATGATTTGACTTAATAAATTCATATATGAAACTTGATATGAAGAGAAAACTTCTAACTGTTTTGTTTTTTTTGCTTGTGATGAAATTATCTGATTTCCTTGTAATATTAAATATTTAAATTCTAATTCCATATCTTTTTTTTTAATTGATTAATTTCTTGTTTTAATTTTTTTCTTGTTGTAAATCTTGTAAAGTGATAGCTTCTTTTTCGATAGTCTTGAATCTAGCTAATACATTTTTCATCTCAATTCTTTCTATATAATCTTTTCTATTTTTTTCTTCATCTATTAAGGTTTTTAATTGTTGAAAAAATTCTTGTTTTAAATTAGAGTCTTGCATTTTATCTATTATTGAGATTAAAGTCGCAGCTTGATCTTTAGTTATTACATTTATAGATTTAGAGTTTATACATTTTGGGCAATCACAAGGTTCAGGACCTAAACATTCATCTTCTGTATTATTAGTTTCACTATCAAACTCTTCTTGAATATGATAGACTACCGCTAGTTCTTGATCAAAATCTTCTTTGGTTTCTGATGTTGAAGAATATTACTCATTAACTAAGATATTAATTAATCCTTTTTCTAACTATTCTCCTATATTTAATTCTCTAATTTTTTGTTTCATCTTATAGTCTTTTCTATAATATCCAAATTATCCACATTTATAACAGACTATATTATTTTTTTACTTTTTATATTTTTTGATGTTTTGGGTTTAATACTAGATGACTGAGGTTTCTTTTGAATTTTATTTCTTTTTGTAAAAGTCTTAACAATTCTTTGAGGTTTTAACTTTATTTTCTTTAAAGGGGCTTTATTTCTTTCTATCCCAAATTGTTGACAAAACAAATTGATATGTGTATATATATATATATATATAATAAATAGGTTGCGGGATATTTGGTTTAAAATTTACTCCTGTTAGGTCTACATTAATAGTAGATCCATCGACAGAGGCTCTTGATGGTACTCTTAATGTTGTAGTAGAAGTTACAGGTTCTTCTACTCTTAGTGAGTTTGATCGCATCATTTCTATAATAAGATTTCCATCTTGTTGTACTATGGATCTTACTTTGGTATTTTCTATTTTTGGAATAGTCATAATGTCTTCCATTAGCCATTTTTAAGGCATTTTATTTATAATTTGTTGATGATTTAACATTTTGGGAGTAGTTATTGAAGCTTTTCTTAAATTGGCTTCCATTATAACTGTTTCATTTTTTGAAGAAGATCTTAAGGCTTTAAAGTTATAATCGGTTGTAGTTACTTTATAATGAATTCTATAGATTATTGAGATATTTTCTATTGCTACTAAAAATATTCCTTTAGGGATTTTAACATTTAATACTAAAGATTGCGGAGTATAGGCATTAGTTAATACCATTGAAAAGTTTGGATATGAATTGAAAAAGGCCGGACCATCATGAAGATTAGATTCTAATATTCCTATGATAGAATCATTAGGTCTTAATAATCTTGTATCTCGTAATAGTATCATTATTGGTGTATCAACTCCTAGTCTTGAGTGTATTTTAGCGGCTACTTGTATTAATCCTATATGTATATATTTAAATCCTTCTTTTATATATTGTTCTAATATATTTTCATTTAATAGATGTATGGTTTCACATAATTTTTGTAAATCATGAGAAGATTCTACCGTTTCTATTATCTCTTTTGATTTAAAATTAAAGGTACTATGTGTATAAATTTCTTTGTGCTTAACCTCAGGTATTGACCAGTTTTGAAGTTTATTTTCTATTTCTGCTATTTCTATCTCTCTGTTTTGAATTTGATCTTGATCGACTGACTGAGACGAAGTAGAGGGGGTGGAGGAAGACAGAACTATCTTATTATTCTTATTCTTATTGAGTTCACTTAGAGTTTTTAATAGTTTAGCAATTATTAATCTTAACTAGGTGTGACTATTGGCTTATTGGGACCACAGTGTTATCGGACCGGGACCACCCAAACTCAAGCTACCACGCCTATTTTAACCGGGCTGACCAACACTCCACTCACTGCTGACCAACACTAAATCTCTAATCACTCAAAGTTTTGATTAATTCTAGCTAAACAGAACCTCAACGAGGCTCTGATACCATTTTAACCCCTGGCAACTCATGATAAAAATAAGCATAAAAGATATATAAAGGAGTAAAAAATACAGCGGAGAATAAGATACAAAATAAGTTTATATTGATATAAAAAAAAGTTTACAGAAAAGATTAAACTTACAAAAGGGCAGAAGAACAAGCGAGAGAAATAGCATACAGAAGGAAGGGAAGATTTCTGAAAGGGAAATTGGATACAGAGTTAAGCACACCTAAGTCTAAATTGAAGAGCTCCTTATATACAAGTTCGGAGTTTCTTCTAAGAGACATAATAATTATAATTTTTGTCTTGTAGTGGCCGAAAAGTAGAGAACTCTTGATCATGTCTGCTTTATCTGCTTTTGAGGAAGCCGAAAGTAGATCATATCTACTTTAATTATACCTTCTTTATTTGCTTTTGAAAAAAGTATAGGAATCTTGCTTTTATTTTTGCTTTACTTTAATCATGTCTGCTTTATCTGCTTTTGAGAAGGCTGAAAGTAGAGGAATCTTGCTTTTGCTTGTGCTTTACTTTAATCATGTTCTACTTTATCTGCTTTTGAGGAGGCCGAAAGTAAGTCATCAGTCATCATGTAGATTAATTATTCCATAGTCATCTTCTTAAGGGGTAATACTCTAACTAGATTCGATCTCATCTTCATCATCTTGGGAAGATAATACACTTTTGAGTTTTTTAGAAAATTCTTCTTTTGAAATAGAAGAGGCTAGCTCTGCCATAATTTTTGACTTTTCTGCCAAGAATGATGCCTCAGTCGAGATGTCTTGAGCAGTGATATTTTTAATATATCTTGAGTTTCTATAACTCCATTCTTTGAACTTTTGAAGGGATAGTAGAGCAGGGTCAAATTTTGCCCACCATTTTACCTTTATAATTCTAACCAACCAATTCAGATCAACTTGAGGGTTTTGTTGAATGACTTTATAGTCCCAGGTCATAATCCAAGTTATATTCATAGAAGCAACAAAAGATAAAAGTTGATATCCTGATTGAAAGGTGGTATGTGTTTTGAAATGAGTAAAAGAGGCTACTGCAATATCGGGAAAAATCTGGACAGTGGGTCCTAAATCATGAAACCACTTAATAAACCATTTTGGAAAGTTAAGAGATATTTCTCGGCGAAACCAAATGAATCAAGAATGAGTAAAGGGTTGATAGAAAACAAGATAATACCAGGCATTGATATAATCTTGATAGGTATAGTATTGAGGAGAGAATTTTTTAGAAAAAGACTTTTGAGTGTAAATTCCTATGGGCCACTCAGAGGGAGTGTAGACTTTAAGTATTTTGATTTTTGAGAATAGTATTTTAAATTGATCAGTAGGATCAAGAGAATGAGTTAATTCTATTGAATCGGTGTCAACTAAAATAAATTCATAAAATACTCGATTCTTTTGAAAATCATAAGGGAGGAAATACCAGGAAGGAAAAAACACCTTTTGAGCAATTAATTTAGGAGAAGAGAGGTTTTGAATCCATTCGGGTTCTAAAATGATTATTGGTAAGGGTTCAGGTTTATCATGATAAGAGGAAGGTTCAGAAGGATTTTGAGGAGAAAAGGGAGGTCGAATGCTAGAAGGAGAAGGAATATGACTTGGAGAAGGTCCAAGAGGGCAAAATTTGTTTGAAAGAGGAATAATAGGTCGTGTTAAACTGGAAGGTGATTGAGCAGTTTGTAAATAACTTCTTGATGGTGAGGATTGAAAAGTAGAACTCTTGAGAGGAGAACCATATTGATCTTTGGTAATTGGTTTACCTGTTGAACTCATTGATTTTCAGTGGGAGATTTTTGTTTCTTTCCTTGTAAAAATTCTCTAGTAAGAAAATCAGGCAAATAGTTTTGAGCTCCTTTTATATGAGTAATTTCAAAATCAAAGTATGAAAGTAAAGCTTGCCATCTTGCAAAAATATGTTTTGAAACCAGATTTTGAATATCCTTTTGTAAAACACTAGGAGCAGCTTTGCAATCGGTGCGTAATAAAAATTGTTTGTTAAATAAATCATCTTGAAATTTGGTAATACATAAAACTATAGATAAAATCTCTTTTTTTATAGTACTATACTTTTGTTGAGTGGGTTGTCAAATTCCTGAATAATATCTAACAATATTTTCTTTGTTAGATTCTGGTAACACTTGTTTTAATATTCTTGCATATCCTAATTCTGAAGCATCTATTTCTACAATTAATGAGGCATCAGGATCTGGAATTCCTAAACAGGGAAGCTTTTTTACCAAATGTTTAATAGTGATAATAGATTCAGTCATAGTAATATCCCATACTGGAGGATTTTTTCTAAGTCTTTTAAATAAGGAAGCAGAGATAATTCTAATATTAGGGATGAAATCTGATATATAATTTATGCATTCTAGAAATCTTTGTAATTGTGTTTTATCTTTTATTTCATTTGGAAATTTGTTAGCAAATTCTATTGATCTACTTATAGGGGTAAATACTCCTTGATGTATTTCGAATCCTAAAAATTGAATTTGGGTTTGGAATAATTTCATTTTTCTTGCAGAGACTACTAAACCGTTTTCTTTAATAATGTTTAAAAAATTTTCTAAATGTTCTTGATGTTGAGATATTGAGTTAGAGAAAACTAATATATCATCTAAATAGACTATGGTAAATTTTGTATAGGGATTTAGAATATTATTCATAATGTTTTGAAATTCACTAGGGGTGTTTTTTAATCCTTGTGGCATTACATTCCATTCATAATGACCAAAGGGTACTACAAAGGCGGTTTTATATGTATCTCTTTCGTCACTTGAATTTGATAATATCCTGATTTCATGTCAAATTTTGAAAATATTGTAGTATTATGAATTCTTTTAATTAAGTCTCTTTTATTAGGAATAGGGTATCGAATCTATTTTAATGCTTTATTTAAGGGTTTATAATTTATTACTAATCTTGGGGCACCTCTTTCTAATTCTGATGAATTCATAACATAAAAGGCTGCACAACTCCATGGAGATTTACTAGGTCTTATTAACCTTTTGTCTAAATATTCTTGAATTTTCTTTTTGCAGTATTCTAAATATTCCTGATTCATTTGTATTGGTCGGGCTTTAGTAGGGATATCTTTTTCATTAAAGTTATTTTCATCAGGTAAAGTTATAACATGTGATTTTCTTGACCAGAAAGCATTTGGTGATTCACTACAGACTTCTCGTTCAAATTTTTTATACATTTTTTGTACTTCATCATGAATTTTTTGAGTTTTTAGTTGTTGATTTATTTTATAATAAATAACCTCCTTAGCTAACATTTTTAATTGACTTTGTTTATTTTGGATTAAATTTATCTTTGATATCAAAGAGTTTTGGACTAGGTTTAATTCTTTTATTTGTGGTGGTTTCAGAAATTCGAATTGAACAATATTTCTTAAGGCAGTTGAACTTAATCATTTATTGTTAACAGTGAAAGGATATAACAAGGTTAAGAAAGGGGTTCCTAATATCATTTCTTCAGAAATATTTTTAACCATAAGAAAAGATATTTTGTAGCAAATTTGCATATCTTGGCTTTGGATAGTTTATAGGTAATAATTAGTTTTGATCCGTTTGCACCACTTAAAGATTCTTTAGTTTTTTCATAATATTGTGTAGGTATTAATCCTTCTCTAATACAGTTCATATCTGCTCCAGAGTCTATTAAGGCTATTAAGTGAAACCTTTCTTCATTAATTACTAGCTCTATTGGACACCACCATTTATGAACTAATATTTGACTTATTAAATTAATATAAGAATCTTGTTCTAAAGAGGATTCTTCTATTATCTTGTTTTTCTCATTTTGTGAAGAAATAATTTGGTTTCCTTGTAGAGTTAAATATTTAAATTCTAATTCTAAATCTTTTTATTTTAATTCTTGTATTTCTTGTTTTAAGGTTTTTACTTCTTGTTGCAAGTCTTGCAGGGTAATAGAATTTTCTTTTATAGTTCTAAATCTATTTAATATATTTTTTATTTCTATTTTTTCTACATAGTTTTTTTTGTTATCTTCTTCAGCTAATAGAATTTTTAATTGTTGAAGGAATTCTTGTTTTAAATCGAATTCTTGCATTTTATCTATTATTAAAATGAGAGTTGTGGCTTGATCCCTTGTTAATACATTTACAGATTTTATACATTTTGAACAATTACATAATTCTGGACTTAAGCATTCGTCATTGCTACCTGTTGATTCATTATCAGAAGTTTCTAAAATATTATTAATTGTTTCTATTTCGTGTTCGGATTCTGAGTCTGATGAAGATAATTCTTGATCATTTATTAGAATATTGATTAGTTCGGTTTCTAATTGTTTTTCTAATTTTAATTGTTTAATTTTTTGTTTTACTCTACAATCTTTTTTATAATATCCAAATTATCCACATTTATAGCATACTACTTTGTTTCTTGATTGTTTAGGGTTTTTCTTTATTTTGATGTTAGGAGGTTGAGATTTTTTAGCTGTTTTAGAGATTTGGAAAAAGTTCTGGGCTTTGACTTATTTCTTTCTGACGGGACTTTTATTCCTTTTATTCCAAATTGTTGACAGAATGTTTCTAATTCTCTTATGCTTTCTTTTGTTTCTTTCCTGAGTTGAGTTTATAACTTATAATCTGTGCATATTTGTAATTCAGTTTCTATTACATAACTAGAGATTTGTCCAAAAGTTAAGGAATTATAGGGTATTAATCCATTAAACTATTGGGCTATATGAGTTTTTACTTTTATATATAGATATACAGATAAATATATATACATATATACCTATATGCATACATACATATACCTATATATAGATATACATATACCTATATATAGATATACATATACATATATATATACATATATACATATATATATATACATATATATACATATACATACATAGTATATACATATATATACATATACATACATACATATACATACATATACCTATATATAGATATACATATACATATATATATACATATATATATATATATGTACATATATATATACATATACATACATACATATACATATATATGTATATATATATATATATATATACATATATAAGCTACTTGAAGGGGGTGGCCTCAATTCTCTTGGTTTGGGATTGAGTCAACGTCTTATTTATTTCGAGGATCAACTTAGGTTGGCATACATGCCGTAGTCGAGTCTACAAAATGAAACAGTTATATAACATCAAACATTAATATGAGAAACAAATAATAGTACAATGCCTACATGAAAACATTACATTGACCAAATTTTTTACCTTCACAATGTTGTCGGATTCAATATCAGAGCAACTACATTTTCTTGAACTCGTATTTGCCATTCTGTGAAAGTAAAGCTGCCACAAACAATCACTTCATTAACCACTTCCAAAAGCATATCAATGTAGAAAAGTATTTCAACAATTAACATTTCATGTACAATTCCAACAATCAGTCAAAAGATTGCAATCTAATGAATAGAATAAAAACTAAGTCGTGTTCAAGGTAGTTCATTGAAATGAAAGGTTAACTTAGTGTTAATAAGTGGCTAATTGAATCACGAAAGTGGTTAACTCAGTCAAGGTTTCCATCTTAGCATCAAATTTTGGTGGATTAAGTGATCAGGGCGCCTCACTAGATGAAGTGGTTAACTCATTGTAAATAAATGGTTAATAATTTAGTTTTCCAAGTAGTTAACTAAAATAAGTGGTTAAGTCAGTATAAAGAACTAGTTAATTCATTGTCAATAATGGGTAACTCAATGAAGTTTTCCATCTCAGTGACAGACAGTGATGAATTTAGTACCAAATGTGGTTAATTAATTCAAATATTTGGCTAATGCAGTGTACAAGTGGTTAACTAAATCAAATTATCCACCCAGTGTAAATAAGTGGGTAATTGAATCATGAAACTAGTTAACACAGTGTAACAAGTGGTTAACTGAATCAAGTTATCCACCTTACTGTAAGAAAGTAATCAATAAGTACTTAACTCAGTGTAAATAAATGGCTAATTGAATAACGAAAGTGCTTAAATCAGTTAAGGTTTCCATCTCAGCATCAAATTCTGGTAGATTAAGTGATCAGGGCGTCTCACTAGATGAAGTGCTTAACTTAGTATAAATAAGTGGCTAATTTAGTTTTCCAAGTGGTTAACTGAAACAAGTGATTAAGTCAGTGTACAGAACTGGTTAATTCATCATCAATAATGGGTAACTTAATGAAGTTCTCCATTTCACTGACAGACAGTGGTGAATTTAGCGCTAAAGATAGTTAATTAATTCAAATATTTGGCTAATGCAGTGTACAAGTAGTCAACTAAATCAAGTTATCCACCTCAGTGTCAATAAGTGAGTAATTGAATCATAGAATTGATTAACACAATGTAAAAAAGTGGTTAATGCAGTGTAACAAGTAGATAACTGAATCAAGTTATCCACCTCAGTGTAAAAAAGTGGTCAATAAGTGCTTAACTTAGTGTAAATAAGTGGTTAATTGAATCACGACGTGGTTAAATCAGTTAAGGTTTCCATCTTAGCATCGAATTCTGGTGGATTAAGTGATCAAGGTGCCTCACTAGATGAAGTGGTTGATTCAGTGTAAATAAATGGTTGATTTAGTTTTCCAAGTGGTTAACTAAAACAAGTAAGTTAGTGTACAGAACTAGTTAATTCATTGTCAATAATGGGTAATTCAATGAAGTTCTCAGTGACAGACAGTGATAAATTTAGTACTAAAGGTGGTTAATTAATTCAAATATTTGGCTAATGCAATGTACAAGTGGTTAACTAAATCAAGTTATCCACCTCAGTGTAAATAAGTCAGTAATTGAATCATGAAAGTGGTTAACACAGTATAAAGTGGTTAATGCAGTGTAACAAGTGATTAAATGAATCAAGTTATCCACCTCAGTATAAAAAAGTGGTCAATAAGTGCTTAACTCAATATAAAAAAGTGGCTAATTGAATCACGAAAGTGGTTAAATCATTTAAGGTTTCCATCTCAGCATCAAATTATGGTGAATTAAGTGATCAAGGTGCCTCACCAGATGAAGTGGTTAACTCAGTATAAATAAGTGGTTAATTTAGTTTTTCAAGTGGTTAACTGAAACAAGTAGTTAAGTCAGTGTATAAAACTAGTTAATTCATTGTCAATAGTTTGTAACTCAATGAAGTTTTCCATCTTAGTGACAGACAGTAATGAATTTAGTGGTTAAGTAATTGAAATATTTGATTAATGTAGTGTACAAGTGGTTAACTTAAACAAGCTATCCACCTCAATGTAAATAAGTGGCTAATGAATTAAGTGCTAAAGGTGGTTCATTAATTCAAATATTTGGTTAATGCAGTGTACAAGTGGTTAACTGAATCAAGTTATCCACCTCAATGTAAATAAGTGGGTAATTGAATCATGAAACTGGTTAACTCAAGAAGGGTTTCCATCTCAGCATCAAATTGTGGTGAATTATGTGATCAAGGTGCTCACTATATGTAGTGGTTAACTCAGTGTTAAAAGTGGTTAATGCAGTATAACAAGTGGTTAATTGAATCTACCTATCCAACTCAGTGTAAAAAAATAGTCAATAAGTGGTTAACTAAGTGTGAATAAGTGGTTAATGCAGTGTAACAAGTGGTCGACTGAATCAAGTTATCCACTTTTGTGTAAAAAGGTGAGTAATTGAATCACAAAAATGGTTAACTCAATTAAGGTTTCCATCTCAGCATCAAATTGTGGTAAATTAAATGATCAGGGTGCTCACTACATGAAGTGGTTAATTCAGTGTAAAAAAATGGTTAATGCAGTGTAACAAGTGGTTAACAGAATCAACTTATCCACCTCTGTAAAAAAGTGATCAATAAATGGTTAACTCATTGTAAATAAGTGGTTAATGCAGTGTAACAAATGGTTATCTGAATTAACTTATCCACCTTTGTAAAAAAGTGGTCAATAAGTGGTTTACTCAGTGTAAATAAGTGGTTAATGCAATGTAACACGTGGTTAAATAAATCAAGCTATCCACCTCAATGTAAAAAAAATGGATAATTGAATCACGAAAGTGGTTAATTTAGTTTTCCAAGTGATTAACTCAAACAAGTGGTTAACTAAATCAAGTTATACAACCCTCTTCAGCATTTTAAGTTTTCAACTTTCAAACTTTTGCAAGTTTTAAAGTTTTTGTGCATTTTTCAAGTTTTCTACTTATCAAGTTGTTAACTTTCTAACCATCACTAACTACACCCCTATATAAACATCAATGTAACTTGTGTCCCCCAAACCCAATGCTTGCATTTGAAGTTTTAAAGTGTTCCAATATTCAAGTTTTTACATTTTCACCTTCAAAAGGTATCAAGTTCACAACTTTTCAAGTTTTCATCTTGGTCAGGGTTAGGTTTTTCATCAACTTATGAGGTAAACTGAAAAGTAATCTATAATATTCAAAAAATAGTTGCAAAAAACAAACAAACACACAAAATGTGGCATTCAACAGCAAAACAAAGAATTTGTAACCACTTTAAAATGCTCATCTACAAACCAGAAATCCAAGTTGGTCGAGAGGGATGGAGTCCACGACTATATATGGCAGAGAGGCACGGAAGTGAGGCAAGAACTCAGACAATACTGGAAACGAAGAACCAAGCACGGCAATGGAAAACCACCTTTTGAGGAGAGATCACTCATGAACGGGAAGATGAAATGTTTTTCTCATTAACTGATATACTCCTGAAATAATAGACGACATGGACTGACACGATGGACTGTTACACATGATGTGGCTGAGGTGTAAAAATGGTGGAACCAAAACGGTGTGCAAATAACAAAATTGTTTAAAAATATAATATATACTAAAGTTTGTCTTTTACTTGTTTTTCTTTTTATTTTTTTATGCTTTTGATATACAGGAGAAGAAAACAAGCACACTACCACCAGAAGAAAGGTTTGTACTTTCTACGTAGCATAATAATAGTAAGCCACTAATTTAAGTTGAAGTAGTAGTACAAGCCACTAATTTAAAAAATTAATTTTTTTAAATATATAAAATTGATCTAATGGCATTCTTATAAAGTTTTAAGAGAGATATTTAATTGTAATTAAGGTATAATCATATAATAAAAAATGCTAATCACTAAGAATAAATTAATAATAAAATATTTAAGTAATTTCCCACATATAAAAAGTTTTCCTCAAACAATTAAACAGACTCAAAATTTCTCAATTTCATTCCTTAGTCCTCACTCCTAAGCAGTGGTAACCCAAAATTATAATATAAAAGCAATATGCTTGTTAATTGAAAGTAAATATCACTACAACAATATTTTAAAAATATTTTCTAAATTATGAAATTTGAAATGATTTAAAATTATCCTAGTTTATTCAAATTTTATTTTTAAATTTGTTGGATATTAAATAGTTTATTTAATAATTTACGGTGAATCATTCTTAAATTTTAAATAAAGTAGATGAAGAGAGAAATTAATTAAACAAAAAACCTTTCATTTATTTTTGTTTTTCTAAATCAAAACAAGATTTATTAAAAATGAAAGAAACCTAGTTACATCTAGTTCAACATTGGAAAGAAGAAGGGGTGAACACATCCTCTAAACAAATTGCACTAAATTAATTATAAATAGGTATACAGGCTAGCCCGGCCCAGCTTGCAATTAGCCCACATTAAACAGGCTGAATCAGGCTAGCCCATTTAATAGTATGACTAAAATTATTCTAGCCATAATCTAGCCATAATAGTGATTTTTTTTAATCTTCAAATAAAAATTTCAAATAATTGAGAAAAAATTAAAGAAAAACTAAACGAACTCACATGTGATCTGTTACCACTCAGTAGAGATGTAATTTGTTTGCAGAATTTACAAATAATAAAACATAAAATTACTATCCAATCAATAATCAATATCATATTAAGCATTAACATTTAAACTCCAATCTATTTTAATTGCAAGCTCCACCATCACCATTCCATTAAAATTTAGTAAAGATAAAAGGAAACAAAAGCTATTCAAATTTAAACCCTATTCAAATTTAGGCTTGGAAGGTATCAAATTAGTAGAAGACCAAAACAAGAAAAGAAAAAAAAAAGGGCCACCGGCCAACCTGCAGGCCAACTAGCTTAACTTGCGGGTTAAACGGACCGAGTTTTTTCACCTAATTTTTAAACGGGTTTACAAATTACAAATTACCATCCTAACCCTTATGTTTGCAGGCTAAATTGGCCGGCCTGCGACCCACGACCCATTTGCTCAGCTGTAAAATTAATGAGTTACTTGGTTACCATATCTGTCAATATGAGCTAGAGTAAGAAGATAGGCATTGAGTCAACTAATAGTAGTTACCAGCTTGCTGACCATGGTAGGAATAAATAGAGGAATTTGGACAGTAATGCCCTAAGCTCAAATAACCTTAAAAATAACTATTAGTAGAACTAAGTGACTTAATGGTTAGCTTGAGTTGTATAAGTAGTTAGCACTTAGTGTACATTTGGTATCATGAAAAGTAATGGAATGAAATAAAAACAAGAGTAGGAATGAGAATAAGTATTTTAAAAATGAAAAGAATGACATTTCTTAAAAAATAGATATTCTCTTTTTGATTTTTCTATCAAACAAGGATTCACACCCTTCCTTTTATTTCCGTCAGAACAAACGGTCCTTAATTCTTATATACCATTAATTAATATATCCAATTTGCAACTTGGGGTATGTATCATAATCTATGAAGTGGGAATTAGATGAGGATATGTAAGCACTAAGCACCAAAACTTGATTGGGCCATACCATTATTACTTTCAGCTCAAGAAAATTAAGCGTATAAGGTAATTTAAATAGAACAAATGCTGTAAAAATACTTTTACTTCACAAAAAAGAAAAAAGAAAAAATTTGATTACTTAGACAACTTGAGCTGGCCTATAATTAAGCACCATTTTTTCATGTGTCAAAATCACAACCCAAAAGGCAAAAACTCTAGCTACTTTGAAAATTATGGTCAAAATAATGGATGTTGTCTAGATTTTAGGCCGAACAATTAGAAAATACCCTCAATTCATCTTAAGGCTTAAAAGTTATCATACCTATAATGTGAAATTAGTCATGGACCAAACAAATTGGGCGGAATTAAATATATTTTCTTTATAATTTCTGTATCTAAATCCTTATTACTAATTCATTGTTAGTGCCCCTTCAGCCTTACCCCAAAAAAAAAAAGCTTGGGATCCACAAAAGAGTTTTTTTAATATATTTTTATGTAAAATTATATGGGTTTTATATGATTTTTTATACAAGGTCCATTTACGGAGTAAAATATACGAATATTTTGAAATAATATATTTTTAACATTTTCAGTATTTTAATATTAGTAAAAGATCCACATCTTAAATCATGTTAACTTTTTCACTAATCAAATCATGCATGTGCAACAAAAGTATTATGTTCTGCATAGGCAAGAAGCTTAGATGTGTGCTATTAACTAATATCAAAATTAATTTTTCAGAAATGAAAGAATTTTTAAATTCATATAATATTTAATATTGTCGTTCCACAACCCTTTCACTACTACCTCTACATTTCCTCCTCAGCTGAAATTTTGTTACGATTTCTTTAATTATAAATTTTTCTGTTATATATTATAACTAATTATGAGGTCCCAACAACTCTTTCTATTTCTCCATTGCCTCTCAAATATTGCTCAAACGTTATTCTGCTTTCTTTATCTATCCTGTTTGTCATACGTATCCTCTAAGATAAACACAAGAACTTGACAAAAGAAGCAAACTAATTTCATTAGCCTTTATTTGGAACAAGCTCATGGAACGACCCTCAAACAACTCGCTCTTATGCTTTCTTAATCTTCCTACTCACGCTGGGTATTATCTTCATTTTAGGTCCCATGTGGTAAACTGTCTAGGCGATCGATAGTATATTATAATTAATATTATCTAACTTTATATAACGTTTGGATAAGATACTAGATAATATAATATTTGATTAAAAAAAATTATTTACCCTTAATCTTATAACAGATAGGAATCAAATTATTTTATCTTATATAATTTTATACAGTCAAAGCTTTATAAAATTATTTTGATCAGATAAATTACTATATAATATTTTGTCCAAATGTGTATAATATAAATTATACTATACTATCCATCCCTTATACGGTATACCATTCAGGGCCGATAAGTAATTGACTTCTTTGGGTATTCTAAAATCTATATGGGCGCCTATGAGGACATGCACCATCTAGTATTCTAGTGCGTACTCTATTATACAACGTTTCCTTTCTCTGCTAATGCATTTTTCATCCATCTTTCTTCTTTCTTTGTGTACTATAGAATCAGCTGATTCAAAACATTGTGGCACAGAATACGATTGAGTAGAAAACTTAAAATGTCCAAGACATGGTTTGGAATATATGTTGCTATTCATGACATTGTGGGGTGCAATGCAAGGAGTGGGAGCATATGGTTTGGGGAAGATGTATACAGTTTGCATGCTTTTGCATCTGTTTTTCTTCAATCAATCTATATTCAAAATTAGTGATAATTAATAAAAAAATGAGAATACTGCAGAGTCACTTTCTCAGTATCCACAGATATAATCAGGGGCTGGAGTTAGGGCATTTCTTTCGGGGGGCTAAGGAAAAAAAATGTCAATGTGTTTGTTTAACTTGACTTCATTTTTACAAACCTTAAAATTATTTTTGCCTCACAAAAATTGACATGTTTGGATATATTCTTCGAAAAATACATAAAAATGTAGTTTAATTTGATGCAAGAATCTCATTTGAGTAGAACCCCTAGAAATTGTTGTTTTTGCATTAAATTCAACAGGTTTTGCACAAGTAATAATGATCTCAATAGTCATTTTTTCTCACTCTAAGCTTATACATATTTTCAAATTTTAAATATATTTATTATCTAAGAACAAATTAGATATTAATACATAGTAATTATGATAATTTTATACATTTTATTGCTCCACATAACATGTTTAAAAAATTGTTATAACAACATCTATACCATTTGTCAAAGTATAGTTCAAAAACATTGGAAAATGAAATAAAATAAAAGGACAATGTGAATAAGGTAAGAGACTTTTTCTTTTTTTTTTTATAATTACATAACAAAAAGTGATTTCATCAATATTATAACTAATATTAACTATGCAAAAATACTTTTCAAATAAATGTTTTTAAATAAATAAATTTTATAAAATTCATGTAAAATTAAGTTTACAAAATTTAATAAAATACATACACTTGACTTAATAATTTTGTTTGGGGGAGCCAAAGTTAAATTTTTCAAAAAAATAATATATAAAAACTAATAATTTTAAAAATTTTAGGGGAGCCATGCCCCTTCAAGATAAACAAGGAGCCACCCTTGAATATAATGATTGACAAGTATAGGTAATTTAAAAATAAAAAATGATAGAAATGACAAAACACGATAATAAAGAAATAATTTACAGTCAGAGTGAGTTTTTTTATAATATTATTAAATTATGCATTATGATACAGCAAATGAGTTTGACTATTAGAATTACTATTTTTAAAGTCAAATTCTTTGAATAACTTACAATATAAAATTTATTATTAGATTTATAATATGTTTGAATTTCTATTTGCAAACCATAGTTTGTTTCAATGGAAAAATAACTTTTTTTTACTTTTACTCAAACCATAGTTTGAAACTTAAAATTATGTTCAAATATAACTCAATTATGATTTTGTCAAACATATTAATTATAAGTAAAAGTCACTTTGTATACCTCAACCTGAAGTTTGGAGTGTGCAAACTGAAATCTAAACCTACACTTAATCTATTGTTGTAGATAAGTAGTTCCTGTTCGGTGGCGACAGCATATACAATATCGATTTCTTTTTTTTTTTGGTAAATAAATAGTGCAAAAGCCCAAAAAAAAAAAGAAAAAAGAAAACTACTCAACCGCTACCCTGGGAGTCCCAACTTCCATTACATCAGCAAGTGCAAGACCCCCACCCAACTAGGAGGAGATTTCCACATGTAGAGATCTTCATCTTGATTTAGACTCCTACTCACTAGCTTATCTGCCACTTTAGTACCTTCTCTATAAGTATGGCTTATCTCAACAATCCACTCTTTATGCAGAAGACCACGAATTTTAGCCAAGATGTTTCTCGTTCCGAAGCCACCTGAGTCAGCACCAAAGATCCAATGGAACAAAGTTTTTGAGTCCATTTCTATCAGAATTTTCCTGTAGCCTTTGTCCCAAACTAATTGAAGTCCAATCAATAATCGCCAAGCTCCGGCCAAAATAGCAGTAACTGGCCCCAGCTTCTTCGAGTAGCCAATAATCCACTGACCAAGGTTATCACGCATGATAACCCCACAGCCTCCTTTCAACTAACCTTGCACACTGCAGCTAGCTCCATCTATGTTTAATTTAATGAAAGATACACTAGGAGGGCACCACTTTGACTAGCGTAGTTATTCTGCTATACTGACTACTGAGTCCAAGCCAGAAGATGAAGTATCATTGAACCTGCAATACCAGGTTAAATTAGCCTCTTAAGGAAATCTCAGGCCTGATGAAAGAAGGGTAAAAAATTTCTTTGTTCCTTCACCTCCAGAGGAAGCCACATGGAGGTTGCCCACAGAGTTTGCGAATTTTGCACCATCTGATAACCAAAATGGTCAAAGAGATTTGCTGATATCCAATCCTTAAAATTCAAAGAGTAACAAAAGCTTCTAGCCACAGGCCTAACTAACTTATTCCAAACAACAAAAAGCCAAAGGACAGTCTCTTAAGACATGCAGGGTTGATTCAACCTGATTACAACATCTATGGCAATAGAGACTAGATTGAAACCAGCGATTCCTCTTATAATTCGTCATCAATCTGTCATGGGCAGCGAGCCAAACGAACGGATCTGATTCTCTCAGGGCCATTTATCTTCCAGATAGACTGTCAATCTGTCAATATCGATTTCTATGGCCGAAAATGCCATGTCATCAATTTTCATTATAACCGAAATTATGTTTATACCTTTTTCATAGTTTAGCAAATGGTCTTTAATGATTATATTTTTACTTTGTATTGCAACTGTTATTGGGCTTTTTAGTACATGCTTGTTAATATTTTTAGAAAAAAATTATTTTTTTAAAATTTTTCTTATTAAGATTTTGATTATAAGTTATTTTAAATACAAAATAAGTTAAATTAAACACATATTTAGTATATATTTAAATTAGTTTATTTTTAATTCAAAATAACTTATAATCAAAATTTTATTAATAGAACTTTTAGATTAGCTTAATTGTTTGAATAAATTTTTTATGTTTTGAAAGAAATAATTGAACACGAAGAAATCCTTTAGAGACATTCGATAGTGTGGAAGATGCAATAAGCCAAAGAAAAAAAAAAATAGTTGAAGATAATGAAGAAATTTACAAGGAGAATAACTAAAATTACAAAATATAAAAATCTCTATATCCAAACTCAATGACATCCTTCCTTTCTCTCATTGTCACCCTTCTGTAAGAATTTTTTTATAATTGGACTTCTATTAATTGATTTTTTTGTTTGCTAAAAACTAGCTGAATGGTAATCTAATGTTTCCTAAAATATATATTATTATATTGTGATCAAATCAGTTAGAAAATCACGTGTAATGGATTTTGGGCTTGAGCTCAAAATGTTACGTGTGTTGGATCTATGATGAGAAGAACTAAGACAATTGTTCATGAGTGGTCATTGGTTAAGTTTCCTATCCTCTCTTATGAATATATGCGTGTTATTTTACATATATGGCAATTGTTTTTTTATTGCCCCATCAAGTGACAAACTTAGAGGAGAGAGCAAGGACAAGGAGATCATGTTTCTGACGTGGACAAGTTGGGTATGACCTTTCAACATTTCATGGAGTAGATTCATCACAAATTCAAGATGTTTTCAAGAGATATGCAATTGCTTATTATGGATCGGCATTCTCGATGATTTAGAATATATTAGGATATGTATTTTATCCTACACCTTTCACTCTCAAAATGTCAAAAAAACTTCTTGAGAGTATCATGTATAGTGTTTGTAAACCTCTCTCAATCCACCTTTAAGACCCTTGGCTGTTTTGAGATCCCAAAAGGTCTTGTCTGTTTGGCTCTTAAAACAGTCAACTAAATGGCCTTTCTAGTGCCACCCTTTCAAGCATGTTTATTTCTACAACATTAGCTTTTTTCTTTGACAATCACGTGCTAACCCTCTTAAGTAAAACTAGATATGAGTCCAAATAAGCCTAGTCCAGATAACCTTCTCTCTTTTTCCAAATGACGGAAAAAAAGTACGTTTTGTTTAAACTCATTATTAAATATGACTTTAACACTTGTTTACATATTCAGATTTGATCTTTTATACTTATTTGTTATAAATTTTACACTTGCCCAATGTAAGAAATAAAATTCACAGATTGTATGATAATAAAATATCATGTTCATATATGATCTGTTAACGACATGATTTCAATGCGTGGATGTCCTTAGTAGCGTATTTGCAGACCTGCAACAATAAAAGAGATTCGGTCTTCCTCTCTACGACTCACTTCTTTGTCAATGAAGCAACTACGAAATAGACAATTGTCAGTTGTTGGTAAAAGTAGAGGAGACTTAGCAAAATCATTTTTAACCTAGAGCCTTCCTATCATAGGCTTAACAGGTTAGACCCACACTTTCAAAATCTACGTTAACCCAACTATAAATTTTAAGCCTATGTTAGATAGATCATTAAGTTATTGAGTTTTATACATCTTAAAAAAGATCACATCATTAGCCTACTTATTTTTAAAAATCAAAATACCAATTAATTTTTGCTCACAAGATAATTAAATTATTCTAATATTCTCCTACTTGAACAAAATTAATTATCTAATTTTATTTTTTTAAAAAACATTTATTTGAAAAACGACATAGGGGCTTCATTTTTCAATATATTATGTAATATTATATGGTTCAGGTATGATTTTTTATATTGGGTCCATTTACAGAGTAAAATATGCTCATATTTTTAAATAGTATTTCTTTTCAATATTTTTAATATTAGTAAAAGATCCAAATCGTAAATCGTGTTAACTTTTTCGCTAATCAAAACGTGTACGCAACAAAAATATTATGTCCTGCATAGACAAGAAGCTTAAATGTGTGCTATTAACTAATATCAAAAATAAATTTTTAGAAATGAATGAATTTTTTTAATTCATATTATATTTAATAATGTTGTTCCACAACCCTTTCTTTACCTCTACATACCTCAGCTCAAATTTTACTACGGTTTCCTTAATTATGATTTTTTTTCTGTTAAATATAATTAATAATGAGGTCCCATCAACCCTTTCTATTTCTCCACTGCCTCTCAAATATTGCTCAAACATTATTCTGCTTTTTTTAGCTACAAGTGAATATGTGTGTGGGAAACATCCAGCCTTGTAATCGTCCAAAGTTCCATCTCCTTTATTACTTTTATCAAAACTTGTTGATTCAGGAAGTGAAGGAGGAGGAGATACTTGTTTATGAACAATGGATCCAGACGTGTTCAGTGTTGTGAAGGTCACAAAATAAGCCATCCTGGTGCATTAAACTAGCATCATAATCACCTATACATAAGCAACTTTTACATCATTTAACAGCCATATTTGACAGCATCAGTGACTCAGATTTTCCGAGGCTCAACAAACACAGCTGTTGTCCTTTGAGGAACGACGAAACAGCCAGAAGACGCCTCGTAAGTCGAGCTCCTAACAAGCTCATCAGATGACATTACCTGTAACACAGTACAGAGATTGGAATTGGCCACCACATCAGAAATTATAAATGGATAAACCTAGCACGGTAAACAGAAGAAACGTGAATCAATCTGCAGCATGATATTTTCTCATGTCTTTGAAAACTAATTCAAGTGTTCACTTGATTGCTGAGTCCAGGGAAAATCATGTACAAGTACAATCTTTGAAAACAAGTCCGATTTCACCAATCATGTACATCCTTATGCAACATTATAGTCAAGGGAAAGTTGTACTTTGGAATATAGTACTAAAATAGTTTATGAAAGGCCACTTGAAACTTCTACCAAAACCTGGAAGTTAATGCTTCCAAGAATTTCTCTAACAGTGAAGTTGACTAATTCACCAAACTGAAATATTACATCAAAACAAACTATGTTTCAAAACATACTTAGTCTGGAAATATTCCAAATTTCCGAGTCATCATATAAATTATTAAGCTTTCTTTGTACCTGTATGGGATGCAACTGGAGACTTCTTGATTGCAGGGGAGGGCTGACAAATGATACATCTTTTGGACTCGCATTGACAACAACCACAATGTATGAATATCTGCCAACACCATTGTCATCAAAACCAATTTTAAAGGATGTTCAGGTCATCAAACAAAAAATTACGATATATTTTAACATACATGGGATCCAGCTGAGACAACCCAGGAAAGCCATCATGACCATCTTCAATGCTCATCACTATGACCCCACAAATCCATGATGGTCCAGTATTGTGAAAGCGTACTCGTTGCTGCAAATATGAGAGAAAAAAAAAAAAGAAGCTTAGGGGTTTGACACTGTAATTGGTTTTATTTTTGCAACAATTTTTCTTCCTTTCTCCACAC